>OY755043.1:30120492-30560492 GCA_963576565.1 Aspidapion aeneum
TATTGACGGATTGGAGAGTAGTTTATTAGGCTTTGCAAATTTGTTCGTTTTTTTTTTTCTCCTTCATTGTTTTATATATATAAAATTAATCTGAGATTAGTATTTAGAGTAGGTAAGATTTATTAATCTTAATAAGGGTTAATGTTGAGTAGCTGGACTGTTAGCTAGACTTCGCCCTTTGAAAAGTGCTTTTTTTATTTACTAAATACTTATTAAATTTCCAGCATTATTGTACATGGCATTTTTTCAATAAAGACAATTTATTATTATTATTATTATTTGTCATCGTAGGTAATAGTGGAGCATTATGTGATGTTCTTTTTTTTTGTAAATAAATATAGCTTCATACAGAAAATGATATTAAAGATATAAGGACAAACCTCTTAAGGGGTTTTTAGTGTTAAGTAGTAAAATGGTGGCGTAGAAAGTCGTCGCGTAGCGTCGTGAGAGGCTATGGAAATGGGACTTAACGTTTATTATGCAAAATTTCGGCACACTCTCTCACCCTCCTAAAATTATCGATTGAATTAACGGCTTGGTTTAGACAATTAACGTCTTTTTAATATAAGAGTTTTTTAATTTAATACGAGGGCTGTCTTTTCTATTTTACATATTAGAAACATAGAGGGCGACAATGATCGAATGTCATTACTAAAACTTAACCTCAATCTTTACCAAAACTAAAATGAAAACGTCAGTGCGATGCAGATGCACCAAAAGCGACTGTCACCCAGGAAAACATTGATACTGTGCGCATTCTCATCATGGAAGATTAAGGCCTCATTTGAGATTTTAAAGACTACCGTTCAAAAATATTGGCAAGCTAAAGGGTCATAATTTCCAATTATATGTCAAAACTTCTACTTTTTTTCTTAAAAAAATTACTTCCAAATTAAAGGTGTGTGGGATATGTCATAAACTGGAAGAAATATCCCAAGAACTCGTTATTTATAGAGAATACATTTTTAAGAATTCATTTAGGAAAAACTTTCTAATTTTTTTCTTCTTTGCAACTTTTAAATATCGTTTCAACTATAAAGGCAAAGGAAGAAGACAATTTGTGCTAAGCGTGACCTAGTATTCTACTTTGAGGTTCTCGTTTGCTGTGGGCATTTCTAAGAAAGCACAGCATGTAAAACAGTGTTAATCTTGACCCATATACCCTTATGCCATTATGGTTTATCCTTTAAAGTCGCGTATTATTTTGGGGCAGAATTCGCATGCCTCGCTGCAGGGCTAAAGGAATATCCCTCTACGCAACTTTATTACTTATCTCATCTGTAGGAAATGTTGCAAAGAGATATTAAACGCTAAACGTGATTTTACACTTTTTTGAAATAAATAAAAAAAAACAGTTTGTTTTTGCAGTTTAACATGCAACAAAGGGCAACAATAGGAATTCCATTATTATTCAAACAGAAAAGCAGCTTTTTCCGGCGAAGTTTTAAGTAAATATGTAAATGTGCCACCAAAGGGATCTAGCCATGCAACTTGCGACTCCAAATGTAGCGCTTTTTAATTCTCCTCTAGGCTAGTACCAAGTGGGCCTAAAAAAACCGGTAATTTTTTTTTTCTTTATAATTTTTGAACTATACCATCGATTTCAATAAGACAAACTGCACTTACTAGAGAATTAATCAGAGTTTTTAATAAATATTTTTTTTTGCCCGGCATCCCAAAATCCAAGATGGCGGACGATATTAAAATGTACCGTTTAAAGATGCTCATTTATTCTTGTGTTGCAAACATGTTTTAATTATTTTTTCAAATAAATAAAAAAGGTGCATTGTTGCCACGCACAACGAGGTATGAATTAGCAAAATCGGTTCGGTGGTTCTTAAAAACTATATTTTTTTTAACCATTGTTTTGCATATTATTCCCTTGCCAATCATGTCAATTTTTATTTTCCGAAAATTTTTTAGTTTTTTTTAAATTTTCCCTCATACAATGACGTACAAATTATTAAAATCGGTTTAGTGGTTCTCAAAAAATCTATTTTTGTTTCAACCATTGTTTTATAGATTCTACGATTGCATTGCCAATCCTGTCTGCATTAATTTTTTGATAAATTCGTTATTACTAAACTGATAAAAAATATCGTGGTGAGAATTGATTGCTCTCTAAAGACTGTTATCAAAATTTTCCGCAATCTTGGAATTTAAGATGGCGGACAGAATCATACTTGATTCTTCAAAATTGCGTGTTTATTCTTCTTTTGCGATAATGTTTTACTTTTTTTTATTTAAAAAAACACACAATCAATAAAATTGGTGTAGTAGCTCTCACAAAATCGGATTTTGTTTTAACCATTGTTTTACAAATTATACGATTGCATTGCCAATTCTGTCTGCATTAATTTCTTTATACATTTATTATTACTGACCCGATTTTAGTAAAATAAAAAACATCATGGTGCAAACTTT
The DNA here is from genome assembly GCA_963576565.1 of Aspidapion aeneum. Lineage (NCBI taxonomy): Eukaryota > Metazoa > Arthropoda > Insecta > Coleoptera > Brentidae > Aspidapion > Aspidapion aeneum. The sequence continues at coordinate 30,122,917 of OY755043.1, forward strand.
AAAGATCAATCAGTTGGCACCATGATCTTTTTTATTTCACTAAAATCGGCTTAGTAATAAAGAATTTATAAAGAACTGAATGCAGACAGGATTGGCAATTAAATCGTATAATTTGTAAAACAATGGTTAAAACAAAATCAGATTTTGTAAAAACCACTTAACCGATTTTATTACTTTGTACCTTGTTCGGTGGGAGAAAACTAGTGCTTTTCTATAGATAAAAAAAACTAAAACATTTTCATAAAATACGAATAAACACGCCATTTTGGAGAATCAAGTACGATTCCATCCGCCATCCTAAATTTTAAGATGGCAATAAATTTTGATCATGATCTTTAAAACGCAAGCAATTCTCACCAGGATGTTTTTTGTTTCGTGAAAATCGGTTCAGTAGTAATGAATTTATAAGGAAATAAGTGCAGACATGAAAATATGTTTTTTAAGAACCATTGTCCCGATTTTGCTGATTCGTATGTTGCTGTGCATGGCAAGAATGTAGCTTTTTTTTACTGATTTAAATAAATAATTAAAACATGTTCACAACACAAGAATAAACCAGCATCTTTAAAGGGTTTAATTTAATTTCGTCCGCCATCTTAGATTTTCAGACGGCGGACAAAAAAATATATTTAGTCAAAACTCTTATTAATTCTCTGTCAAATGCGGTTTGTCCCATTAAAATCGATGATATAGTTCAACAGTTGTTAAGAAAAAAAAAACTGTCCGATTTTTTTTGGCCCACCCTGTATAGTGCTTCAGAGTGTCATAGCGGGTGCTTTTTTGATACATATATTCCTGTTAAACCCCAACTCTCGAGAACTCCCAAGTAACATTTTAGGGCATATTGGCAAGCACAATGGTCAAAATTTCCAATCAAAATAATATGTCAAAAATTACTTTGAAGTTAAAGGTTTGTAGGATATATCATAAACTGTAACAAATAACCCAAGAAAACGTTATTTAGTTTCAAGAAATTTTGAAGAATTCTTTTAGGAAAAACTTTCAAACTACTTTCAGCTATAAAGGCAAAGGGAGGAAACAATTTGTGCTAAATCCGACCTAGTAGTAATTCTGATTTAATTCCTTTAAGGCGGGGCCTTTTTTGAATAAGTTACAGGTTGAAAATTATTATTTTTTGACTTCAGTTATTTATTAGCACTAAGCAAGTCCACAAAATATAAGTATCTTCTTTGAGCCTTCGACAGTATGAGAAAATATTTAGATTTATTCGTTAATCATTGGTATAATACAGTAGGTATTTCAGCAGTATAACTGCAATTTTCAGGAGTCTTGGCTCAATGCCAGCATGCAGCGTGGAATAAACCGACCGGTTGCTTTTTTAAATCTCTCTGCGCCATACTAGTTGGTTTTGGATTGTTCTGGACGCATTTGAAATTAGTTTTTTTCTTACGACAGATAATGCCTCCATCGATGGAAACATTTCAGAGAGACAAAAGAAAAAAAAATATTTATACCATGTCTCTCAGATAGAAGTAACTGCGCGAAGTTTTATGGGTTTTGCGAAAACGATAAGGCATACAATTTTGGTTAAATTTATAAATTTATATTCAAAGTCGACAAATTTAAAATATTGTTGATAAAATATCGAGCAAAAACAAAACAAAAATAAAATCTAGAAAAATTTACATATTGTCGCCATCTTGTAAACAAATTTAAATAATACATATTCGGTAGTTTGGTATTAGCGACGGCCAATCGCATGATGGTAACGAATTTTTTCCTCCTCGTTTTTTAGAAACCGTTACCTACTGAAATAAATCAGGAACCTACTTAGTTTTATTTGAGGCACCCTATATATTTATTATTATATTGTGCTACGACGAGTGTTCTTATTGGAGTAACGTGTATAGTTTTTAAATATTTTCATTTTGAAAAGTTGTGACTGAATCCAGGGATGTTCACTATTCTTGGGTTTTTAGTAATAATTAATTTATTAACAGTACTATAAGTGGAGAACTCTTAACATCGGACTTCAAACTACTTGTAGCTCTTTAGGCTGTTGTTGATGAACTCGTCAGAATATCCAGTAAGCTTTGAGGTACTTCTATTCCTCGATACTACTTGCAGCACTTCATTTATATAAAAACCAAATAGATACAGTAATCCATGGATAAAGAAGCTAGTTTTATTATGAGTTGGGAAAATAAAAAAAGATACCAGGGAGGTTATAAAACTTAACTTAAGCCAATAACAACATAAAGGATCTTTGGTAACACATACATTTTTAGCTATTTTCTAAAGATTTTTAAATAGACACCCGACACAGATTTTGATTGCAAGAGGGCATTTTTTGGCTTGCTTGAAATTTTTGTAGCGGGGTAAATTTTATCTAGCGCTAGCGCTATATTCTGAATAGAAAAATTGAATCGATTGTTAGCTTGTTTTAAATAAACGCAGCTTCAATAAACTTTGGTTTCCGCCAATGTGACTCCTTATGCAAAACTTTAGCTAAACCGGATTTTTCAAAATATCCCGTAATTGGGTACTTTTTAGATGTTAATATACTGTAACCTGAAGAGGGCTTTTCGTTTCACCTACATATGGCTTACCACACTCACACGGGATTTGGTAATACATTCCTTATTATTTGATATGTTTTCTGAAATCCGTTGAATATATGGAATGTTAATAAAACGCAACGGATTATTATTATTTTGAGAATTTGCTACATTTGGTTTCTTTTTATAACCATATCAATAATTAATACTAATAATTTTTCATTATTACCACAAATATTTACGGTTCTTAAATACAACTTCTTATAACTCCTTGCTTTGTAGCAACAGAATGATTAGACTTAAAATTTAGGTACTGTCCCGTATGTGTAGGTTTCCTGTATACATACAGTGGTTTAACTGTTTCTGTCTATTCCTGCAGCATGAACATCTAAGAAAAGGTAAGGCCGAATCTTTTTCAATCTCCATTGTAAATTGTGGTTCAATACCGTTCAGATGGTGTGGAAAATTCTGCAGTTCGTCATAATTTTATGGCCGTATCATACATGTATCGTAGCCATAGTTTGGGCGTAACTCTTGCTGCGTTGATTGCATGTTCCTCGAACCACTCCATGTAAATGTTTGTTATCACTGGTGAAAGAGACGAACTTAAAAGTGCATCATTAAAACTTATCTTTCACTTGAAAGTAAGAGTTACGGAGACAGAGCTCCAGTTCATTGTTCCACCGATAGCGTTGTTTTCTCGTGAAGTGCATCTTCAGTTTATAGTATGGTATTTATAGTATTTTTTTAGCATACTTGTTTTAAAACTGCCGCCGCTGGTATTTATAAACATAGGAGTAAATGGAGTAACTTTTTCTAAATTATGTTATAACTTCGGTATTTCTTAACCAATTTAAAAAATGATCATATTGCAATATGCGGAAGGATACGATTACTATAAATAACAGCTACTTTTGGGCACCTCGGCTGACTTGGTGACACGACGAAGTGAAGGCAAGATTGAACATTTATATGGAGCGTTCCATCTAGTAAACTTTAGTGTTATACAGAGTGGCACGTCATTTGGCAGTATTTTGGCTCGTTGAACAGGGCCGCAAGCAACGAGTTTTCCTAACTAATCCAATCAGGGCCGGCTTTCAATCGATAAATTAATGAATTACGCGCGACGCGATGCTCTCGACCGGCAACGAGGATGATTTGTTAGTTGTACTGCATTTTCCACAACAGAGAAAAAGAAACTACTAGAACAAATTTATATTACGGAAGATTATGCAGTGTGTTCACGGATTGAGTGCCGGTAAGGTATAGGTTAAAGTTGCCTAAATCGTACTACATTTTGGTTTTTAATTTTTTTTCTTAAAAACTAATAACTCTAATTTCTTTTTTAATTTAGAAACATAGATCAGACCTTTATACGATCTATTTTTACCGTCCTAGCCCGCGCAGCAATGGCTAGAGAAAGTATTAGTTTCAACGAAATTTTTTAAGATAACGCCGAAAATGTGTTATTGGGTGTATTCTAGCAATATTGTGATGTCTGTCTGTGTGTACCAGCGGGTTCCTAAATCGTACCATCGGGCTCTTTTAAGATTTAATAAATATAAAGAATATGTTAAAAAAATCTATATAAAATGAGAGGTTTTATTTACAAACAAAAGCAACATTTTAAATTATGAACATTTTTAAGTTTATAAACAGATATCACACAAGTAATCACCCTAAACTTTATATAAAATCGAAGGTTTATTAACTATTTACAGAAAAAGCAACATTTTAAATTATGAACATTTTTAAATGTTAAATTATGAATATTCATAAGTTTATAAACAGAAGTCGCACAATTCGGTTGTCAGTCATTAAATATTTACTTTGACATAACAATGTGACAGACTATACACAATTATACAGATCTCCTGCGCACATCTACGGGAGGGTAAAAAGGGGAAATTCCCTCCCCAAATCATAAACTATATACCCAGAATACACCTCTTGGACACTATGCAAAACAGTTAAATGCAATATTTATTATGATATTTCCCCTCCCCCAAATAAAGTTCCTAGATCCGCCTCTGCAGATATTTTATATTTCTATAACAAATTGTGCGGTTTTTAAAAAAAAAATATTTTAAAAATTTTAAAAAAATATAGATAATTATCATTTTTCAAAAAATTACGCATTATCAATTACCAAGGTAAAATGTAATAGATCCAAAAACAATTTTCTACCTGTACAATTAAAAAAATTCATAAAAGATTTTTTCTGCAACACAAAAAAGTCACATTCAAACATCAGATATTGAAACGACATGAGTTGCCCAAATTGTACCGGGACGAATTGGCATAACCCAATGTGGTACGATTTAGGTAACTGTCAATAAAAATAAATAAATGAAATGTTAACATTAATTTCAAAATCTAATATTAAATTAAAGTTTTGTAAATTAATAAAAACTTCCTAGGCTAAATTACTAAAGAATATAAAAATACTACTTACCGTTGAACTACAACATTACACAAACTTAAAAAAAGTTACGTCAAAATACCCGAAATATTTTAACTTTTATTGGCTACTAAGCGAAACGCAACACGTCCAAAACAACTTTATTTGTGACTGTCATTTGAAATACTTGAAAACTACGGCTGACAGATGAACTATAATTTGGCGCCTTACTTGAAAAACTGCAGTGATACGATTTGGGCAACGGTGTGATTTTGGCGACTTTACCCTAAATACTCTACTTACTTTTTTTAGGCTATACAGCAGCATATAGGCAAATTTTGAAAAACAAAAGCATCGAGTTGGAATATCTTTATACCACCTAGATCAGAAATCACCGTGTCATTTAAGATTCGAAAAAGACCACTTATGGTTTTTTTGCGTATTCCGTATATGCAACATTTGACCAAATTTTGAAAATTCGTATTTTACAAATCACAAACTTTCCAAATAAAGGCACCATGTTGTGGTATATCTAGGCCATCTAGATGCGAGAAAATCACACTGTGAATAAAGAATAATGAATTGCCCTGTTTTTTAGGTCTGTGTGGTTTCCTTTTTCTAAATAAAATGCAACTGCGAAAATTAACTAATTAATAGGGACATTGTTGCGTGAGGCGAATACTTGACGCTGGTTTGACTGTTTTTTTTTTCAATTTCCCATTTGGCATCAAGTACATACATATTAAATATTATATTAGCCTTTTAGTTGAGTAAAAAATTTTAGGGTAGGAAATCCCAAAGTTGCGAAATTTTGAAAATTTATATTTTAAAAACTATGCAGTTTAATAACAAAAGCACCGAGTTGCAGTATGGTGGGGCCATAGAGATGCGAAAAAACCACACACTGAGGTAAGATTCAAAAAAACGTTATTCAGCTAATTTTAAGGTAGGGAATATAAGACCATAAGACCAAAATGGCCAAAGTTTGAAAAGTTATATTTTAAAAACTATACATTTTATCAACAAAAGCATCCAGTTCCAGTATGGTGGGGTCATAGAGAGGCGAAAAATCTACTCCCTGAGATAAAATTCGAAAAATCGTCATTTAGCTAATTTTAGGGTAGGGAATGCCATAAGACCAAAATGACCAAACTTTGAAAATTCATATTTTAAAAACTATACAGTGTATCAGCAGAAGCACCAAATTGCAGTATGGTGGGGCCACAAACACGCGAAAAAACCATACCCTAAGTTAGGTTTCGGAAAAACATAATTTAGCAAATTTTAGGGTAGGGAATTCCATGACCAAAATGGCCAAACTTTAAAAATTCATATAACATTCAATATTATTATCATAAAAAATTCAATATAAGCACCGAGTTGCAGCATGGTCGGGCTATAAAGATGCAGAAAAACCACAACCTAAGTTAAAATTCGATAAAATGTCATTTAGCGAATTTTAGGGTAAGAAATCTTATAAGACCAAAATGGCCAAAGTTTGAAATTTCATATTTAAAGAACTATACAGTTTATCAACAACAGCACCGAGTTGCAGTATTGTGGGGCCATAGAGATACGAAAAAATTAAACCCTGAGTTAAGATTGGAAAAAACGTCATCTAGCGAATTTTAGGGTAGGAAATCCCATAAGAATAAAATGGCCAAACTTTGAAAATTCATATTTCAAAAACTATGCAGCTTATCAACAAAAGCCCCAGTTGCAGTATGGTGGGGCCATAGAGATGCAAAAAACTACTTAGTTAAGATTCGAGAAAACGTCATTTAGCGAATTTTAGGAATGTTAAAAAACAAATGTATTTCAAACTGACAATGTCACATTTCTCCTCATTAAAAGTTGCTATTAAAATTTTCTTACCTAATTTAAATATCTGAGAGCCGAACTATCCAAACTGCTGTGCCTTCCCACTGGATATAGGATAGTTCTCTTTTATCATTAATATTAACTTTTAATATCAAAAATAACTTTTGGAAATGATCTAGATAATAAAGCCAATCAAATCTTCAAATTTGATAATTATGGCTCTGGTGGTATAAGCAATGATTATATACAGGGTGTCCCATAACTTAGGGGCCATAGTGTAGCAGGTGATGGAGGAGGTTATTTCCGAGAAAAAAGTTTTAATAACATGAGTGTCGATCAACACTCATCTGTTTTTAAGATATTGGATTTTTAAAGTTACAGAAGTGGGGAGAAACATGGTTTGACAAAAAAAACGAAAATCTTTCATAGCCAGCTTAATACTCAGCTAATTGTGATTCAAAAATGTGGTATTCGTTTTTTTGATAAAATTCCAAGTTGAGATGCAGGCTGTCAAAATAACCTCCAAAAATGTATAAAAAATAATAATTAAAAAAAATATATATTTCTGCTTACTTATTCTTTTAAAAAATATCAATAATATTTTATTATTATTTCTGGCTAGAGACTTGTTTTTATTAACAAAAAATAAAAAAAAAAAACATTGCGTTTAATATGGTATTCATAAAAGTGAATACCAAAAAAACCAGTTTTTTTCTAAAAAAAATTTACCGACTAATTTTTTTTTTATTATTTATATTTTAGTTTATTGCTCTTGTTCTAATATACAACTTTACCCAGTTTCATATTTTCAATGCGTTTTTTTTTTAAGTTTTAAAAATCGCCACCTTTGATGCTCTGAATCTCGACAAAGAAAGAGTTTTGACCCAAGCATTATACGAACTTTTTTATCAGACATGAGCTCGTCTATCACCACTTGGCCTATGGCCCCTTAGTTATGAGACACCCTGTATATGAAAGTTTTTTACAGCGTGATGTCCGATCATTAATTCGAAGAAATAAAAAGAACATGAACATAGCGTGTATCGTAAGTAAACTTACGTTATTGAATACGCCGATTCTGTAACTGATACATATATGAAAGAAGTGTATTGCTTTAATTGGAGAATTTCACCAATTTTAAACGTTAAGGAGTTTCCTTTAAAAAATTCAAGGTCTTAATTAGTTTTTTGAAGGTGTAAAAGAAAGTTACTTCAAATTAATTTTAACTTTTAAGGGCTTTTGAATGTTTTTGATTTAGACGATTTTCTGGACAATATACTAAAAAAAACATTATAAAAATTCCTCATAATAGGTCAACAGGCAATAGAATAAAGAAAATAATAGATAAAATGTTCATATTAGTAAAATTTTCATAAATAAAAAAGTTATAGACGCCTTCTTAAAATGCAACAATTAAAAACGGTTTGCTATATCAAGATGTGGTTTTCGATTTTAATCATCTCATTGGGGGTCAGCTTTTTCCTATCCATATAATTTGGGACACCATTACTGTTACCTATTTAAATATCAATGCAGTTTTCCATTTTGCCTGTAAGAATTTTTCTGTTATGTCTCCAGTTTCCCCAACTGCAAACCAAAGTTTACTCGTTTTATCCATTAAGGACGAAAACAATGCTTTTATGCCATTCCATTGCAAACATCGCATCGCGCTTTCCGCGTTCCTTGCGTTCCTTTTCCAATTTTCCACGGCGAACGGTAAAAGAACCAATAACAAGAATTATCTACTTACAAAATTTTGATATTAAAAATAACAATAAAATAAAATCTTCGGAAATATCTAAAAAGCCCCACATATCATTTATACAGGGTGTTCCAACTAAAAGGTAACATACGTGTTTTTTGGTATTTTTTGTGTGGATTTGGAAAAACGCTCGGACACGTCGATTTTGTTTGCGAGGGGGACACCTTTTGGCTATCTTGAAATTTTTGTAGCACTCACCATCTTCGAGGGGTATACTTTACAAGTATATTTTGAATAGGGAAAGTGGCTCTAGTGATACCTGTTTTTGAAGGCCTCTTGAATGTCTTTACAGCCGTGTAAAAATTTCAAAAATCTATCTATTAGTGTTTGAGATAATTGCCTTCAAACTTTCAAATTTAACATGGACTGATAAAATAAAAATTTAATCAGAATTTTATATTTTTCGGATTTGATTTTTATTTTATTATTCCATGTAAAATTTGAAAATTTGAAAGCAAATATCTCAAAAACTAATCTATTGATTTTCGAAATTTTTAGACGGTTTTAAAGATATTCAAGAGAACTTCAAAAGAAGGTAAGAAAGTATTACTAGACCCACTTTCTCTATTCAAAATATAGGGGTAAAGTATACCCCTCGAAGATGGTGCGCGCTACAAAAATTTCAAGATAGCCAAAAGGTGTCCCCCTCGCAAACAAAATCGACGTGTCCGAGCGTTTCTTTAAATTCACACAAAAAATGCCAAAAAACACGTCTGTTACCTTTTAATTGGAACACCCTGTATAAATCCTCCCCATGTGGGACAGTACCTAAATTTCAAGTTTAATCATTCTGTTGCTACAAAACAAGGAGTTATAAGAAGTTTGTATTTAAGAGCCGTGAATATTTGTAGTAATAATAAAGAATTAACCACAGAAATTAACAACATTAAAAAGGACTTACAACAGAATGGTTATTCCGATAAATTTATGAGCTTAGCAATCTCTGAAATTAAAAAAAACCAAATGTAGCAAATTCTTCAAATAATAATTCGTTGCGTGTTATTAACATTCCATATGATCAAGGTATTTCAGAAAACATAAGACGAATAGCCAAGCACTATAATATAAAAACAGTATTTTCATCGGGCAATACGATAAAGACTTTTGTAACTAATGCAAAAGCAGAAAATTCCTTAAATAATAAGGAACGTATTTACAAAATCCCGTGTGAGTGTGGTAAATCATATGAAAGTGAAATAAAACGCCCTCTTTAGGTTAGAGTAAATTAAAAACCCAATTAGGAGATATTGAAAAATCCGGTATTATATATAGCGATTCATGTACGGTCAAATGATCATAGGATTCAATGGTCAGAAGCTAAAGTTTTGCATAAGGAGTCGCATTGTCGAAAACGAAAGTTTATTGAAGCTGCGTTTATAATTCAGAATAAAGAAGTTTTCAGTTAACCAAGTACGGACATACCAAACATATGGAAACCACTCCTTATGGAAAACAAGCGTCTTAAGATTAAAAAGAGGGCGGGGCATCACACCTGACTGCACACCAAGTAGTATAAGTAGACTGGATTGTTTAGTTTACACTTGAAAACGGTCAGAGATACTTACTAACCGACACGTCGTATTTAAAATAAATAAAGACAATGGAATTCCGAAATTTTATTTCTACTCAATTATTGTCTGCAAGTTTCAAACAAAAACCGATATGTTTACAAAGCCAGAAGATACTTCCAAATTTTTATAAAAGTTAATTTTCAGTTATTAGCTACATCACTTTGAATATATGAATTTAAAAACTAGACAAACCTCTAGTGACACTTTACCGCCGGATAATTTTCTTAAATTTTTTTTATTGGTTTCAGACCTAAACTGATTTGCCTTCTTCATAATAAAATTTAAAAAGCTTATAGCCTGTTTCCACCAATGCATGCCTACCCCGATTCAAAAAACGCATCACGTGATGGGCCATGGATTTGCACCGGTTTTAAATGCAGCGTCACCTGATGCGTTTTTTGAATCGGGGTGGGCATGCATTGGTGGAAACAGGGTATTAGATAAGCTTTCAATAAATATTTTTGTTAGTTTGTGACAGCCAAAATTTATTTGTTGCAAAAAAAAGTTCCTCAATGCAGTGATTTAATTAAATTGCCCAGGCTTTTTTAATTTTTAAATTATTCTCTTCACTAAAAACTATTGTATCGTGACTCTAGTATCACCTCACAACCTCAACAAAGGTAATAAAAATCGCTAACCATCAGAGCAGTGTTGTTTATTACGTTCAGACAGCAGCTCGCCTGCCTGCCCGGCCTGCAGGCTGGCATTTTAACGTCCCCTCCATAGAATCAAATCTACCTTTCACGATATAAAGACACCTGTCTAATTGCTAGAAAAACAAAGTTTTTCACTAAGTAGTAGACCGATGTACAGCGTGTCCCATTTTCGATGGGATTTAATGGGAAACTCGGATGTTATTAAAGATTTCGATTTTCTGATTGTACCATACCGTGATCTTTTTTTGAGCCCTTAAAAATGGTGTAATCAGATTTTTGTTATATCCCATGGTATCGCTAATACAAGGAGTTTTTGAAAAAATTGCATTTTAAATTAATCTCGCTTATTTTGCAAGATTTTTTTATTCTGTAAAAACCTTTTTGTAGTAACTTTTTTAAAGCAAAATAATGACGTTGTCAACATTGTTTAGTTTTTGAGATATTGTATTTATCATAAAAAAATTATATATGAGCCTGGATTTTTTTATTACTATTTTGATTGGTTTCATTCTTTTATTGTCTTAAAATAATAAAACTTTAATATTTATTTGATTTAAAATTAAAAAAATATATATATTTTATATTTTTACAAAAAATTAGTCAAACCTGGAAATTTCCCACGTTAATATAAATTAAAAATTATAAGACACACTAGTTAAACGATTTTTAGTTTATTTGTTTTGAAACGTTATTTAAAAGATTTATAAATAAAGTAAAAAACGTTAAAGTTACAAAAATAATATCATAATAATTATTTGATGGTAGCACAGCAACTCATGAAATTTACTTTAACATGGAAAAACAAAATCGTGGAATTGACATTTTCATTTTTGTGAATGGCTTACTCAAAATTATTCTAAATAGCTAGAAATCGACCCTATCAGATTTTGAAAAATGTGATATGTTTGACTGCTTTATTCAAGCAACAAAATCCCAATATTTAAACGGCAGAAATATTTTTATGCAAAATGCGTTAAGAAAAATTACTCAAATATTCGAACAATGTTTTACATATAATGGTAATCAGTTTATTTATTTAGTCATTTATATCATTAAAGAAAAATTAATTATTATTTTTTGTATTTGTCGTAGTCTTTGTTTCAAACAAATCTTTAAATTAACGTAAAACCCTTTTAATTTTCCAAGTATCAAAACAGTTAAACTAAAAATCATTCTGGTCTAATCATCAACTAGCAATTTTTAATTTATATTTATGTTGGAAATTTCCACGTTCGGAAAAAAACATTTTAAAAATATTTTAAAATTTTTTTTAACCAAAATCAAATTAAAATGGTAATCAAAAGAATCCAGGTCCGTATTTAATTTTTTTATGATAAATACCATATTTAAAAAACTAAACAATATTTGTTTAAAAATTGACGTTATTTTCTTCTAAAAAAGTTGCCATAAAAATATCTTGCAAAATGAGCGACATATAAGGGATTATCAAAACAAAATTCTCCCTGTATTGGCGAAACTACGGGGTATAGCAAAAATCTGAGTACACCTTAGATTAATATTACTCTGAGGAGTACACCATTTTTAAGGGCTCAAAAAAATAGCATGGTAAGGTGCAATCATAAAATCGACATCTACAATAATATCCGAGTTTCCAATTTAATCCCATCAAAAATGGGCACGCTGAGCTGTACAGGGTGTCGCAAATTCAATGTTTTTGGGGATTTTCAGGCATTTCTAGAGGAGATAGAAGAAACCGACCCTCACTTGCGATGCTGATTTTTGAGAGGTAAAAACTGCATCATTATATAGCAAATAAAAATAAATTAAATTTTCCGATAAAAGACGTATCACACTCAATATAAATGTTTTCAAATTTTTTGATGTTTTTTATCTTTTTATTTTTTAATTATCTCCTTATTTGTAAATTATTTGATAATTTAATAATTTTAAAATATTTTAAGTCCAGTGAAAATATTAAAATAGAAACAAACAGTATAACAAAATACAAAGATTATAAATAAATAAAAGGGTCGATAACAATTTTATCTCTAAAACTAAAGGTTACAGGTAAAATTAATTTGAACAGTTTAATTCATTACTAAAAAAAACTATATTTACCAAAATTATATTTTTAATAATAAAAAAAATGTTATAGAATCTCTTGCCAATTTCAAAATTTTCAAAAACCCCCTGTAGCTTAAAAAAGGCTTGCTACATTCCACCTTACCGTACTTTACCCTACACTCAACACTGTATTTTAAATCCATAGTTATATGAACAGTTCTAACTGGCATTTCAACGGCACCCAGACCGAGTGCTTCATTCTTGGTGGCTTTGACAGAAATACCTTGGATTTCTGGATATTCCAGATGCATTTCCCGGATTTGGCTCAATGATTTTTCACACAGAGTTTATTGGATTCGCACAAATAATATGAAAATATTTATTATTCGATTTAAGATTTTTTTTTATTTGTCAAACACACTGTGTTTATTGTATACTGAGATTGACTTGAGCTGTCTTCGTTGGGATGTTAGATTATTAACTCAGATCCGAGGCTACCATAGCTAATACAGCAGTTGGTTATCTAAAGTGGGTATTCACATTTCATTTTTCCTTTTCGGATTTCATCGCCCTTACATCCATTTTGGTTGTGCCATACTGATGATGTCTAAGGAGACTGAAACATCGATGTATTTACTACCACACCTTGTTCTGAGGATCAGCCCGAAAATTAATTTATTTATTCTTTGACCAAACCTCGAAAAATTCCTTTCTGTATATTGGTAGAACAAGGGCCAATGTCCATTTTTGCTGCTTCGAGAAAAACGGGGATAAAGGTTTAATGATGCTTAAATATTAGAAAACTGGACATAAGCCCCTTTAAATTTTAGTTATATTACTTCAACCCAATTCTTATGGAGTTTTGCCCTTTTTTAAAATAAAACTGGACATAAGCCCCTTTAAATTTTAGTTATATCACTTAAACCCAATTCTTATAGTTTTGCCCTTTTTCTTAAATAAAACTGGACATAAGCCCCTTTAAATTTTAGTTATATCACTAAAACCAATTCTTATAGAGTTTTGCCCTTTTTCTTAAATAAAACTGGACATGAGCCCCTTTAAATTTTAGTTATATCACTTAAACCCAATTCTTATGGAGTTTTGCCCTTTTTTTAAAATAAAACTGGACATAAGCCCCTTTAAATTTTAGTTATTACACTTAAACCCAGTTCTTATGGAGTTTTGCCCTTTTTTGTAAATAAAACTGGACATAAGCCCCTTTAAATTTTAGTTATATCACTTAAAACCAATTCTTATGGAGTATTGCCCTTTTTCTTAAATAAAACTGGACATAAGCCCCTTTAAATTTTAGTTATTACACTTAAACCCAGTTCTTATAGAGTTTTGCCCTTTTTTGTAAATAAAACTGGACATAAGCCCCTTTAAATTTTAGTTATATCACTTAAACCCAATTCTTATGGAGTTTTGCCCTTTTTCTTAAATAAAACTGGACATAAGCCCCTTTAAATTTTAGTTATATCACTTAAACCCAATTCTTATGGAGTTTTGCCCTTTTTCTTAAATAAAACTGGACATAGGCCCCTTTAAATTTTAGTTATATCACTTAAACCAAATTCTTATGGAGTTTTGCCCTTTTTCTTAAATAAAACTGGACATAAGCCCCTTTAAATTTTAGTTATATCACTTAAAACCAATTCTTATAGAGTTTTGCCCTTTTTCTTAAATAAAACTGGACATAAGCCCCTTTAAATTTTAGTTATATCACTTAAACCCAGTTCTTATGGAGTTTTGCCTTTTTTTGTAAATAAAACTGGACATAAGCCCCTTTAAATTTTAGTTATATCACTTAAACCCAATTCTTATGGAGTTTTGCCCTTTTTCTTAAATAAAACTGGACATAAGCCCCTTTAAATTTTAGTTATATCACTTAAACCCAATTCTTATGGAGTTTTGCCCTTTTTCTTAAATAAAACTGGACATAAGCCCCTTTAAATTTTAGTTATATCACTTAAACCCAATTCTTATGGAGTTTTGCCCTTTTTCTTAAATAAAACTGGACATAAGCCCCTTTAAATTTTAGTTATATCACTTAAACCCAATTCTTATGGAGTTTTGCCCTTTTTTTTAAATAAAGCTGGACATAAGCCCCTTTAAATTTTAGTTATTACACTTAAACCCAGTTCTTATGGAGTTTTGCCCTTTTTTGTAAATAAAACTGGACATAAGCCCCTTTAAATTTTAGTTATATCACTTAAACCCAATTCTTATAGTTTTGCCCTGTTTCTTAAATAAAACTGGACATAAGCCCCTTTAAATTTTAGTTATATCACTTAAAACCAATTCTTATGGAGTTTTGCCCTTTTTCTTAAATAAAACTGGACATAAGCCCCTTTAAATTTTAGTTATTACACTTAAACCCAGTTCTTATGGAGTTTTGCCCTTTTTTGTAAATAAAACTGGACATAAGCCCCTTTAAATTTTAGTTATATCACTTAAACCCAATTCTTATGGAGTTTTGCCCTTTTTTTGAAATAAAACTGGACATAAACCCCTTTAAATTTTAGTTATTACACTTAAACCCAATTCTTATGGAGTTTTGCCCTTTTTTTAAAGAAAACTTGACATAAGCCTCTTTAAATTTTAGTTATATCACTTAAACCCAATTCTTATGGAGTGTTGCCCTTTTTTTTAAATAAAACTGGACATAGGCCCCTTTAAATTTTAGTTATATCACTTAAACCCAATTCTTATGGAGTTTTGCCCTTTTTTTGAAATAAAACTGGACATAAACCCCTTTAAATTTTAGTTATTACACTTAAACCCAATTCTTATGGAGTTTTGCCCTTTTTTTAAAGAAAACTTGACATAAGCCTCTTTAAATTTTAGTTATATCACTTAAACCCAATTCTTATGGAGTGTTGCCCTTTTTTTTAAATAAAACTGGACATAGGCCCCTTTAAATTTTAGTTATATCACTTAAACCCAATTCTTATAGAGTTTTGCCCTTTTTTTTAAATAAAACTGGACATAAGCCCCTTTAAATTTTAGTTATATCACTTAAACCCAATTCTTATGGAGTTTTGCTCCTTTTTTTAAATAAAACTGGACATAAGCCCCTTTAAATTTTAGTTATTACACTTAAACATAATTCTTATGGAGTTTTGCCCTTTTTTGTAAATAAAACTGGACACAAGCCCCTTTAAGTTTTAGTTATATCACTTCAACCCAATTCTTATAGAGTTTTGCCCTGTTTTTAAAGAAAACTTGACATAAGCCCCTTTTAATTTTAGTTATATCACTTCAACCCAATTCTTATGGAGCTTTGCCCTTTTTTTTTAATAAAACTGGACATAAGCCCCTTTAAATTTAAGTTATATCACTTAAACCCAAATCTTATGGAGTTTTGCCTTTTTTTTTAATTAAACTGGACATAAGCCCTTTAAATTTTAGTTATATCACTTCAACCCAATTCTTATGGAGTTTTGCCTTTTTTTTAATAAAACTGGACATAAGCCCTTTTAAATTTTAGTTATATCACTTAAACCCAATTCTTATGGAGTTTTGCCCTTTTTTTAAAGAAAACTTGACATAAGCCTCTTTAAATTTTAGTTATATCACATAAACCCAATTCTTATGGAGTTTTGCCCTTTTTTTTAATAAAACTGGACATAAGCCCCTTTAAATTTTAGTTATATTACTTAAACCCAATTCTTATGGAGTTTTGCCCTTTTTTTAAAATAAAACTGGACATAAGCCCCTTTAAATTTTAGTTATGTCACTTAAACCCAATTCTTATGGAGTTTTGCCCTTTTTTTAAAGAAAACTTGACATAAGCCTCTTTAAATTTTAGTTATATCACTTAAACCCAATTCTTATGGAGTTTTGCCCTTTTTTTTTAATAAAACTAGACATAAGCCCCTTTAAATTTTAGTTATATCACTTAAACCCAATTCTTATAGAGTTTTGCCCTTTTTTTAAATAAAACTGGACATAAGCCCCTTTAAATTTTAGTTATATCAATTAAACCCAATTCTTATGGAGGTTTGCCCTTTTTTTAAATAAAACTGGACACAAGCCCCCTTAAATTTTAGTTATATCACTTAAACCCAATTCTTATGGAGTGTTGCCCTTTTTTTTAAATAAAACTGGACATAAGCCCCTTTAAATTTTAGTTATATCACTTAAATCCAATTCTTATGGAGTTTTGCCCTTTTTCTTAAATAAAACTGGACATAAGCCCCTTTAAATTTTAGTTATATCACTTAAACCCAATTCTTATGGAATGTTTGTCCTTTTTTTTAAATAAAATACTGTTAATAAGTAACAACATGACGCATTTAACACCAAAATGCCAATTTTTGGACATTGACCCTTGTATACCAAGATACAGATTTAAGATTAAAACTGGATTTAGAACACCTACCATTGATTATACGACAAGTCTTGTAAACATTGTACCTGCTGAGACTGCCTTTAGTTGTCTTCGTCGTGATGTTAGATTCTTGCCTCAGACCCGAGGCTACGTTAGCTAATAGCCATTCTCGGCTAATACCTCCTTTTCAGATTTCATCACCTTCTACTCATCGCCCTTACATCCATTTTGGTTGTCCCATACTGATGATGTCTAAGGAGACTGAAACATCGATGTATACGGCTAATACTACCTTGTTCTGAAAAATTCCTTTCATATTTAATAAAGATAATCTCTTTACTATATTAATTGCTGTTTTCTTGCAAACAAAATATGTCTGTACGGTTTTTCTTTAAAACTAATTTAGCGAAAGTTATAAGCCAATGTTTCTAAAAAAAAAATGGAAAATGCCGCCATTTCGGACTTATGACGCCATTTAGGCACTCCTACTCAAATTTGATGCGGTACAGTTAATTTTTTTAAAATGTGGTTTTTCTTGAAAATGCAGAATAGAGATTTTTATTACTAAAACATTGGATTACGCAAGTTTGAAAAAGTAATAAAAATGTCTAAAGGTACAGAAAAAATATATATAGGTATTTTAGAAAAGTTTATTTTTCGAATAAAGCAAATTACAGTAATTTACCGATAGAGACGCAGTTTTCAGTGTTGGCAAATAAAAATGTCGATATCCCAAAACAAAATTGAGTATTTAAAGCTATATACTTCCAAGAATATGTTTGATAGCCATAAAAGTTTTGTTTTAAATTCAATATTTTAAGAAAGTCTGGTAATTTACAAAAGTTTATTTTTCGACTAAAGCAAATTACAGTAATTTACCAATAGAGCTAAAACATACAGTTTTCAAAATTCTATTTGCCATGCCACATTTATGTAGATCGATAATTCGATGTTTACGGTCATAGAAAATTTATGCGATAACCACCCAGAGATCTTTAAAAACTTTATTTGACATGTTCTTTGCATTTTTACTGTCCAATAAAAACCGCTCAGCAAGAATTATCGGTGAGAAATTATTACTCAAATATTATAGAGTCGCGGAATATGACTATAGAGACGCAGTTTTCAGTGTTGGCAAATAAAAATGTCGATATCCCAAAAGAAAATTGAGTATTTAAAGCTATATACTTCCAAGAATATGTTTGAAGTTTTGTTTTAAATTCAATATTTTAAGAAAGTCTGGTAATTTACAAAAGTTTATTTTTCGACTAAAGCAAATTACAGTAATTTACCGATAGAGCTAAAACATACAGTTTTCAAAATTCTATTTGCCATCCCACATTTATGTAGATCGATAATTCGATGTTTACGGTCATAGAAAATTTATGCGATAACCACCCAGAGATCTTTAAAAACTTTATTTGACATGTTCTTTGCATTTTTACTATCCAATAAAAACCGCTCAGCAAGAATTATCGGTTAGAAATTATTACTCAAATATTATAGAGTCACGAAATATGACTCTATAGAGACGCAATTTTCAGTGTTGGAAAATAAAAATGTCGAAATCCTAAAAGAAAATTGAGCATTTAGAGCAACTTCCAAGAAAATGTTTGATATCCACAAAAGTTTTTTTAAATTCCATATTTTAAGAAAGTCTTATTTAATTTTCTTCGATCTGGCTCTAACTTTTTACTTCAAAATTTGTTAAAGTGGAAATTGAATTTTATCTCTAATTATTTGCAAGAAAAACGGTAGTGTCTTTCTAATAAGCATAATAGAAAAATTTTGCAGGCTCCATTAGCTAACGTTATCCTTTATTAATGTGACATTAAACGACAGATGTCACGTGATATTAAGAAGTCCAATTTTCACCTTTTGCAGACACAATTTTTTTCTGCGTTATTTTTGTTATCCTTTATTTATCTGTCAAACGCCTGTTTTGTATTCTATAGGCACAATTAATTAAAAAGTTCCGAAAACAACTAGGGAAAACTAAAAAACAATACCAGTGAAAAACCGCCAGGAAAATATAAGAGTAGGTATGTGTACTGTGTACTTCTTTTTTTTACACACTTCAGAAAACCACCAGTTTAGGTGAATCTTTCTACACTGTGACATTGACGACTTTTGGTTAGTTGTTGAAAACCGTTGCCAGACAACACATCATTGGCGGCTCGTGGGGTAGTGCCACGGAGTTATGGCACTACCTTATTTTTCTACAAAAACACAATTTTTTTTATTTTTAAACAACTTAATATGTTTGTTATTTTATGCATTTCTTTTTCATTTACATAAAATATGGTAAACCCTGTAAAATGCAATGGATCACACTCCCAATCGAAAATGCGCGACGCCTGGCTGGCCTGGGTGGAATGCGTGCCACTTGTCTGCTGGCGTCATCGAATAGAGAGAGATTATTACCAGTGACCTATATGAGCGGCAGAGTTTAACAATATTTACATTGTATAATGAGAAGAATCAACTTGAATTTATGCCAGACACGCCAGCCAGTTAGTGTGCAGTTAGTGTGCAGTTAGTCGTCTTTTTCTTGTTCGTGGAGAATGTATGCTTTAATTTACGCCCTCTTAATTACACAATTAAAAAGATATTCGTATTCTCTGCATATAGTTCTATTTTTTAAGTAAAAATTAATTAAATTAGCGTCTTAAAAAACTCTTTTAGTGGTTTTTCGCTAGATAAAAAACTACAAATTAAAAAATTATTAGGCCGGTCTACTTTTACCTACTACTACCACTACCACTACTACCTTAAACATTAAGAAACAAACGTGGAAGTGGACAAAAATCGCGTTATCGTAAAAATAAAACTATTTGTGATAAAAATAATGTTTATAAACTAAGGGTAAGTTAAGTTATTATTTGAATTAATTTAGCAGAATTTTTGATAAATTTTAGGTCATTTCAGGGAGTAATTTGGGTAGGTCTGGGTTAGTTTTTTTTTTAAACTACAGTTAGAAACCCTAAAAATAGTAAACATATATTATAAAACTATGCTCTCTTGGTTTTGCGCCACTAAAAAAATTGATCAAGGCATGTTTTTTAAGGAATTTTGGGCAAATATTTGACGCAGCACCCCGAACTTTTTTTTGACTGGCTAATAAAGTTCTGGCACTTTCATCTTAAATGGGCACGAGCCGCCACTGCAACACATATTTACCGGTTTTTATATGCCACTGCCACACACACAGGTAACTGCGCATCCCTCAAACAGTGGCTCACCTAGGAATATGTGTTGGGGGGTTCGGTTCGGTTCGGTTCATTGGCGAGGCCTCATGATGTCGTATTTCATGCTATTTTTTGTGTTTATTCATGAATTATGTGGAAAATATATAAAAAAAATCTTAGGCTTGGTTCGGTTCGGGCCCCGAGGCCTCCCTCTGTGTGCGCCCATCCCTCAAATAAAGGATAAATAAAAAATGGGATATGCAATAGGTCCCTATTGATAACTTAACTCCATTTCCTAACAGCACAATAAAACTATCTTTAAAAATCACTAAATACCAAAAAAAAAATCAAAAATGAATACTGCATGTTTTGTTTGTCACTCACGCCTGAAAATAATCACGTGACCGAAAATGAACAATTGTGGATGACGACAATTTCCAAGTAATTTAGCAAAGTTGGTTACTTTATTTTAAAAATTTACAGCCAATCTAGTTGGCTTTCATTGCACTCGCTTTTAGTTATTTTACAAGATGACACTTAAATTGGAACTATGGAACACGTATCCTTTAAAATTTAATGTAGAGTAAATTACAGACCCTGTGTATGACATATTTTAAAGAAATAGAGACGCGACAAACTTATTAAAGTTAAATTTATTTAAGTAAAAATCGAAGGAGGAAAATATCGTTCCTCTATACTCTAGCCTTGTTTAGAGAGAGACGCTTGTTAATTCATAAGTGTCGAAAAATAAAAATAAACGATTTATAACAAAGATTTACAGGGAGTGATGGACAAACGTGTTTCTTTCATTAACTCCAATTCTTTATATTTTTCATGATGATTGATGTCACGCACCGCTCACAACATAGATTATTTTAGTAAAACGCCCATGAACCTGGCAAGAAAATAACTTAACCAAAAAATGTTAGTTTTGGTGACTTTGATGGGTTTGTCGCAAGGTCTTTATACTTTAACACAGGTTACCTACAGAATTTGAAAGGTCTTTGAACCTGACTGTAATCAGACTAAAAATTCTACGTCACCGGGTTGCCTTCTACGATTTGTTTTACGGAAACTTGATGAGGCAGTTACAGTCGTCCAGTTAAGTTCACATGCCTGGTTAAATATTGTAGGCAACCTACGTAAAAGTATAAAGAACTTGGGTTAGTCGCGTCTATATTTCTTTAAAATGTGTAATACATACAGGGTCTCTGGGGTAAATAGAGCTCCACTTCAATTTTCACAGTAGTTTAACCCACGCTGATTACAATTAATCTGCCATTAGTTTTCCGAAAATCAATTACAGGATGACATGCCGTCATTCGAAACGACATGATAAATTAAAATTTTTGCCAATACTTCTGCGGTTTGTCCCTTTCCACTAATGTATACTGGTTCGTTCGTTTTCGTTTTTATTTATTGACTTTGTCCGCTTATTGCAGACAATTTGCCAGCTTAATTCGGTGGACACCAAGATAATCTGAGTCGAAGTCACTTGGTTTCCCTGGACAAACACAACTCCTTCACTCTCACATTCATACTACATGAAGACTCAAACGGGCTGGCCCGTCAAGCACCCCCACTCTTTGTCGTGCTGCCGCCATCTACGTTTTTAACACGGGACCACCGGCCTAACGTGACTTCCAAACCACGGCCTTGTATTTATTATCAACTTTGCCCACTTCATGGATGCCCAAACTTCGCCTTAGACAGGCTTATTATATTACCAATAATGACAGTGATAACATATTTGGATCGGAATATACTCCAGTTATGTGGAGAAGATGGTATAGTTAAAGAACAACAAACATGTATGCAGTGATTTAAATGATTCACCACTAAATAAGAAATGTAACCAAAAGTAAAAAAATGGTTTTGTATGGAATATCGCATACCTACGTTATTGGTAATCAGACAGGAAATGCGACAATTCACCGCGACGATTAGCCGCTGGACCTTAAGCCGCGTATTCATTTGAGGCAGAATTGGCAAGCCTCGCAGCGGGACCAAACGAATGCCTTGAGACGAACAGTATTTAACTGAATGCTTGTCTGAAGTTCCCACTTTGATCGGTTCGTTAATTCATTTATGCCTCGCTGCGAAGCCGAACGCGTGTACGTGTATGCTTTAAAGGCGTGGCGGGACACCATCCGATCAGCGTACAAATTTCAAACGAGCATTCAGTTGAATATTGTTTGCCTTGCATTCACTTGAGCATGAATGACAACGAGGCATTCGTTTGGCCTCGTAGCGAGGCACTTACTACAAAATTATTGTTTACCTAGAATTTTAGATTTTATTTTCAGAAGTTACGGATACGAATTTTCTTTACTGAGTGTCGAGTTCACGAAAACCTCAACGGACTCTTGCTGCTCTGCGTTTCCAAAATAGAAGAATTTTATTTACGTTATTTAAGTTACCTTATCTTTAGAGATATTTGAAAAAAATATATTTTTTCATTGTTAAAAAAACATTTATTTTTCAATGTTAAAAATCAATAATTTTTTAACGTTTAAAAAGCATTTTAAAAAAAAGTTAGTTTTTCGATGTTGAAAAAATAATTATTTTTAATGTTATAAAAACAAAATTATTTTTCTAACGTCAGAAAACGGGTTATTAAGCTTCTTTTTCACCATGAATATGACGTTAGAACTAACATCCAACCTAACGTTATCTTTTTAAATTGAACATTATTTTGACGTTATTAAAATGTTTTTGTGTTTAGTGGGAGGGATAACAAAAATAACGCAAATAAAAATTATGGCTGCACAAGGTAAAAATTGGACTTGTAAATATCACGTGACATCTGTCGTTTAACGTCGCATTAATCAAGGATAAAGTTAGCTACTGCGTGCAAATGTCCCTATTATTCACAAATTGTGTTTTTATAAGGTACGTGGATTCAAGATTGCATGACTTTTATTTCTGGCGGGTAATTTCAAACTTTACAAAGTGCTTTCATGCCCCTAATATAGCATTCTTGCCTGGCCCGGTTTTTTAAATTAAGGGTAATTTGGTTTTTGCTTTTTACTGATCTGTTTTAAATTTTTTATTAGATATCCACCTCATTATACGACAGGTTACAGGTAATCAAGTTTTAGATTTATACACGGTAAAAAACGTTGTCTATAATGAAAACACGTTCTTTTCTTGAATAAATTGTTTTACCTCAAATCATTTCTTTTTAGTTCCACGCAGTGTTTAATCTTGAAATAAGACTTTTCTTTTTTATATGGTTTTGTTTCAGTATAATCCATTTTGTAACAAAGCAAATTGTCTTCATATAAGTCATTCAGAATTCTTAGTTAATTTAATTTATGTAAAATAAAACTGAAATTAGTTTTTATCGAAGCTACGATGCTCTGTCTACCTTTAAGCAAAATAGAATCTTGGAAATTGGGTTTTTACGCAAAATAACCCAATATAAATTGTCTCTAATTACAACAAAAAATAAGCCAAGCGTTGAACCAAAACAACCCAAGGCATTTTTTCTTGAAGTAAGAAAATAAAGCATAATAGCAGTCTACGCACCATCAGATGACGAAAGAGTAGCTACAAAACAAATATTCTTTGACCAACTGGATGAGACTATCACCAAAATCGGTAATACCAGAGAAATAATTATGCTTGGCGATTTTAATAGCCGAGCTGGTAGACAAACCCAGAGCAAAGTGATTGGACCATTTGGAGAGGAAGTAACAAATGATAATGGCTTAAGACTGATGCAATTGTGTGAAACCCACAACCTAAAAATAAATAATGGTTTTTTTAAACATAAGGATATTCATCGATATACCTGGATTCAGCCAACAAGAAATCTTAAATCAATCATTGATTATGCTATAGGTGGACAACACTCGCAATTAAAGTGGCATGATGTCCGAGCACTTCGTGGTGTTACCTGTGGATCTGATCACCATCTGGTAAAAGCAAAAATATTATTCCCTTTAAGAAAACCAAATAAGGACGAAAGTATTAGAGAAAATAAAAACCAAGAGTGCATCGAAGAATATCAAAAATTTGAAGGAAGTTCACGAGGTATAAAGTGTTAACAAAAAAGTTTCACGGGCAAGACCTCAGAGGTAAAGGTAGCTACGGGGACGCGTTTCTGCCTCATTAGGCTTCATTCGGCCCGAGCATAACCATCCCCGTAGCTACCTTTACCTCTAAGGTCTTGCCCGTGAAACTTTTTTGTTAATATCAAAAATACAACTTTAGAAGTCTAGAAATCGAAAGTACTCAAAGATTGTATCAGAACCGATTAGATCAAAAATTAATTAACACAAATCACTCATTTGAAAAGATATATACAAACATAATAAAAAGCTTGAAGGAACCAAGCAACGAAGCTGTTGGATACCAAGATAATAGAAATAACAGGAAGATGTGGTGGACGGAGAAAATACAGAAAATGGTCAAAGAGAAAAAACGCACATACTTGAAATGGCTCAGTACTAAAGAGCAAAGAGACCTGGAAATATACAGGGAAACCAGAAGACAGCTAAGAAGTTTGATACGCACAGAAAAAAATGAAATGTTTGAGCGCAAATGCCACGATATAAATACACACGTAGGAGGTAGGCAGAGTTCTGAAGTATGGAAATTCATTTCTACAGTAAAAAACCCAACAAAAAGAAAAAGTAAACATCCAGATCATCAAACCAGAACAATGGACAGAACACTACAAGGGACTGCTGCAGGAGACGAGACCCGAATATCTAACAGCCTCTCCGAGGAGAGACATAGAAGTACATGGAGAGGAAGTAATCATCGAAAAAGAACCGATAAAGAATAGTATAAAAAAGCCTAAATCCGGAAAAGCTAGCGGACCTGGAGGAATATATGCTGAAATGCTCAAATATGGATCAGAGAAACTACTCGAAAATCTCACATATATTATCAATCAATGCATAAACGGACATCCAGTACCTAATGATTGGAAAATTGCATTCATATCCTCAATACATAAAAAAGGAAACAAGCTGGATTGTAACAATTACAGAGGAATTTCAGTCACCAGCACTCTAAGTAGATTGTACGGTAGGATTCTTAGAGATCTAATAGAGAATGATTTTCATGAACAAGAAGAAGAAGAGCAAAGTGGGTTTCGTGCAGGCAGATCTTGTAGTGATAATGTTTTTTGTCTTAAACAAGTAATTGAGAAAAGAAGCGCCAGAAATATAGAGACTCATGCTACCTTTGTGGACCTACAAAAAGCATATGATACCGTTGTAGTAGAAAAATTATGGACGGTGTTGGAACAAACTAATATCAATCATACATACATAAAAGCGATAAAGGAACTATACAAAGGGTCAAAATCTAAAATTAAAATTGGAAATCGACTTTCAAAAGAATTCCTGGTAACAAAAGGCTTAAGAAGGGGATGTTGTATCTCTCCAACTCTTTTTAAAATATATATATCGCAGTAGCTCTAAATAACTGGAAACGTAAAGTGCACGGCATGGGAATACAACTTAACGACCGATTTACTATATACACACTACAGTTTGCTGACGACCAAGTAATTGTAGCTAATGATAAAGAAGACATGGAGTATATGATGAGAAAGTTAACGGAAGAATACCAAAAGTGGGGACTAACAGTGAACGTGGACAAGACACAGTACTTATGTATTGGAAACGAATCCAGTGAGTTAGAACTAGACAATGGACAAACAATATCTCCATGCAATGAGTATGTATTCTTGGGTGTCACATTTGATAAGACAGGAACAGACTGTAAAGAATTGGAAAAAAGAATGGTAAAAGCAAAAAAGGTTATTGGATGTCAGGATTAACAGTATTTTATGGAGCAGAGAGATAAGAAAGAATGTAAAATTTAACATATATGAAACAATGGTAAAAAGCACGCTGTTGTATGGAATAGAGACTTGAAACTCGTAGACAATGATTGTGTAGAAATAAAATTTCGGACTTCCATTGTCTTTATTTATTTTAAAACACGACGTTTCGGTTAGTAAGTATCTCTAACCGTTATCAAGTTCACACTTGATAACGGTTAGAGATACTTACTAACCGAAACGTCGTGTTTTAAAATAAATAAAGACAATGGAAGTCCGAAATTTTATTTCTACACAATCATTGTCTACGAGTTTCAAACAAAGAAAATAGGCTCCGAATAGAGACTTGTCACGTAACAGAAAAATACAAAACAAAAATGGAAAGGGTCGAAATGGATGCAATAAGAAGATCAATGAGAATATCTAGATTAGATCACATAAGAAATGAGATCATGAAAGAAAGAATAGGAATCGAGGGAAGCATAACGGATGACATCACTAAAAGGCAATTGATATGGTACGGCCATGTACAACGGATGAACGACGAAAGATTACCAAAACAGGTCCTAGATTGGCAACCAGTAGGGCGCAGAAAAAGAGGACGTCCTATACTAGAATGGCAACAGTCAAAAGAATCTGACAGAAGATGATTGTCAGGATCGAAGGAGGTGGAGAATAGGCGTCGGACAACGTAGAAAAACGTTCTAAACCGACATAGTAGTAGTAGTAAGAAAATAAATCTCCTGTTGTCTTGAATCGATACATCTTCCTAATATTTGTCTTGGACAAGTTTAAAAACGCGTTAATGCGCTGAGTTATTAACGTGATGTGAAGCATATAATTCTGTCCGAAATGTGTTGGTAGTACTTTAAAATATGTTGTTGTTATTGCGTTATGTTTTGAACAGAATCGAAATAAATATTTTTTTATTTTCATTTCTTTGATTTTTTAATCCTCACACAACAAATCAGACCTATCTCCACCTATTTTACAAATTGAATTTGTTTTATAGAACAGACGATGCTAATTCCAGGGAAAATGCGTTATTTGTTATCTCATTCTTTTATATAAGAGAATTTTATTAGTTTTTATTAGTGAACTAAGAAAAATTGTCACGGCATAATTAACTAGCAAAAAACCTAATAGTGACCAATATTTCTCTATAGCAAAATAAGCTGAGATATCGAGAAACGTATTTACCATCAATGAAATTAGCATCCTCTGTTCTAGAAAATAAGCTCATATTTCAAAAAGTAATATCTTCGAAAAAAAATAATACAAATCTCCGTTTGTTTTGATTTAAGAGAGTAATTTTTAATTTCAAGTAAAGATTTGTCTTGAAACAAAATAATGCAGATCTAGGTTTTTCTTAATTTAGAAAACTATAGAAATTTTCATTATTCGATTTTAAGTCAAGAAAATTATTTATTTTGGAATTAGAATCAAAAGTATTTTGTTTTGAATTAGCAAATATTTTGCTTCCAGACAAAACGGTGCCTTAGATTAATTCAATTCCTGTTGTTTATAATAAAACAATTTCTGTTTCACATTGAAATAAAGTGGCAAGACATTTTTTGTGCTTAATCAAGAAAATATTCGATTGGAATAGAAAAGAACAAATTATTTTACTTCAAAGTAGTTTGCTTTGATCTACGACAATTTTTTTGCGGATTACAGAAAAAAAAATCCACTATAAAAGTTATTTATTTTTCTGAAACAGAAATGAATGTATCATGAAATTACCACAGGAAACCCATAAAAATATTGCAGGCCAATATATCTAAGTGGTTAAAGGGCAAAACAGTTTTACAAATATAAGAAATCGAATCCATAAATATAAATTGGACTTGTTAAAATAAATCAAAAATAGCCCATTTCTGTTGTTGCAATAAAACAAAACTAGTTGAAAAAAGTAATCTGGTTTCGAAATTTAGAGCAGAATTTTGCCGTGTAAAAAATACATTTTCAAATATCCCTTTGCTTCAAAAAAGTTTGATATTTCCTAAAAATCATATAAATATTTAAAGCAAGTTTTATTCTAATTTTTTTTTGTGTTTCTTTAAACTGAATTTACAATGAAATGGAGAAACATATTACTTGTATACGATTTGTCCCATCAGATAAAATGGTTACTACTTGTATAAATTATTTTGGAAAGAGTTTATAAAAAAAAGTAGAAAGCCTAGAAAAAATTTGTTACTGTTATTCGATTTTGTGTGAAATTTACTCAATTTTGAGTAAAACTTACTTAATCTTTAGTAAAATGTTTTGAGTAACATAGTGAAATTTATTTAATTTTTACTGGAATTTACGCTAATCTGAATAACTTTATGACATTCACTCAATTTTAAGTGAAATTTACATTTTTTAAGCCACTTTTAACACTATTTTCATGAGCCCACCCAGGGGAGGGCGTGGTTTGGGGATCGCATCAAATTTTTTAAAGCAATTTTGACATATTTCATGAATAAATGGAACAAAAAAGCATAAAATACGTCATAATGGTGTCTCAACCCCCTCCCCAAGATTGTCGCCCCCCCCTTAAAACATATTCCTGGGTGCGCCACTGCTATTTTGAGTGAATTTATGTATTTACACAATATTGCGTTAAATTTACAAAATGTCCAGTTACATTTGACACAATTATGCGTATACATTTACACACATAATTTTAAGTTAAATGTATATAATTTATTTCTAGTGCCTTTTAGCAGTAACGCACCCAGGATATTGTCTTGGGGGGGGGGCGAGACCCCATGATGTCGTATTTTATGCTTTTTTTGTTTTTATTCATAAAATATGTGTTTTCAATACTACATAAACTTTACAAACAAATTCTACTCAATTATGTGTAAATTTGTTAAATGTACTCAATATTTTACTTAATTTTACTTTAACTCCGAAGAAATCTTTGGTTCACTTAATTTCATTTTTTACTTTGTTTGTCGCTAATAAAAAACAACTAAATTTCGTTAAATTTTTTAAAAAGCCGACGACAATATTTAAAAAAATATTTTTTACATTTGGCATGTTATGATTGGGCTTTTGAGAGTCCAGTATTTGGTAAGCATAAAGAAGCCCTGGAACATGAATCAGCTCTTTTTTATTTACCTAGTGTACAAGAAAAGATTTACTAGCTTGTTTATTTAAGTATTATTTCCAGTTTTAGGTATATTTAAAACATGAAATGAAGACTTGTCGCGTAATGGAAAAATACAAAACAAAAATGGATGTGTCGTGTGTCGAAATGGATGCAATAAGAAAATCAATGAGAATATCTAAAACAGATCATATAAGAAATGAGATGATAAAAGAAAGAATGGGAATTGAGGGAAGCATAACGGATGACAATCACTAAAAGAAAACTGATATGGTACGGCTATGTACAATAGATGAACGACGAAAGATTACCAAAGCAGGTCCTAGAATGGCAACCAATAGGGCGCACTTTTTAAACCGACATTGTAGTAATAGTATTAGTTAAAAACTGCTAGCAACTGTTAATTTTGTGCTATCACTTCGGTTGTCTGAAACAAGACATCTGTGATTAGCACATGTGTTAATAGTTTCAAAGATATAAGACTATAAAAATAAGTGACAATGGGACAATATCTCTTTTATAGTATTTTAATGTGTCTTGGTCCAGAACATCCAGAAGGTGGAAAGCATAGACGAATGATAGAGTTTACTGTGGTGGAAAGTTACATGGTAATAGGTAGGATCTACGTAGTTTTCGGCCGTTTTTCGCGTATAACTTTGACCTAAGCTGTCATACTTTGTGTTTTTTGATGAATGACCTTCTTACATTAAAATCCACGAGTCGCCACTGGACACATGATATAGATCTATTCTAAGAAATTGATAAAATACGGTTAAAGATTGTGATTTATTGTTAAGGGGCCTCGCCCAAAAAAAATCTTAATTTGTCTGTCACCTTTCTTTACTGATTCAATTTATAATGTGTCACCTGTGCGCGTTGCGTGCGTAACGTGTAGCTTTTTCAATCTAAAACTTTTTTTCGCTAAATGGATTACTTTATTTACGCCTTTGTAGCAAATTAAATTAGGTCTTTATATAAAAGGAATTTAGGTTAGTAGTGGTCTGTCATCGTTTTTTATATTTTTAGATCTGTATACCCTGCTCGACAAAGCTTTTTTTTTAATTGAATAGGTTTGTTTATTTCTACACAGTGTAACAAAACGAAATTTGAATATAAATGGTATTTTTGCCATTTATAAGTTTTTAAATATTTTTAATTACATATTGTTTTCGACAATGACAAGCATTAATTACATGCAAGACTAGGTTAAAAACAAGTAAAATTTATGGCAACTCAGCGACTTGTTTTCAGGCATGGTTTTCAGGATCGCTTTATATTAATAAAAGTTGTATTCGGCTTATCGGTCCTTTGATCCACCACATTAAAATAATTCGTATTTTGTAAGTGGAAAAAAATTTACCAAACTATTTTCAATTTTTAAAAAAACACACTGTGTAATTTTGATCTGTAATGGTTTTCTAAACCGACGCGTCTCTGGCTTACGCTGCTGTTTTATCTCTTTGTTCAAAACTTTTAGAGTTCAAACCAATCAACGGCAAGCTATTAGTGCCTGCAAGGCAGAGTTGTTTTCGCTGAGACAAGAAAATCGTTGGAGAGCCCTAAAATCGGCATTTTTAATCAATATAATGTCCCAAACCAAAACAGCTATAATTAGTAAATTAAACAGTTGATTAAATAACTTTATTCAATCAACGTTTAAAATGTTGGTAAATAAATACATTTACAACAAACATACAAAAGATTTCTAAAAACATAAAAGTTCGAAGAGTGTAAATATTAGAATACAAAAGTTTAATGATTTTTACATTGAAGTCAAACACACTATGTGACATGTCACGTGGTGTGATCTGTAATTTTCAAAGTTAATAGATTTGAATAGTACAAAAAAATATTTCGAGATAATAAAATTAATGTTGGGGATTATTAAAGTGGACCAAAACTCAAAAATTTTAATTTTTGAAAAATATTTGTTGATATTAGTTTTTGGTCTTTACAAAAAAATAAAAAATCCACCTGTATTTAATTCTACTCTCACTGGCGTGATCACATGCAGTCACAGGTTTTTTTTTAAATCTGCCATCACTGCTTACTTTTTTACCCATCTAATTCACCTGAAAACTGGGCCCCACCATAGGTTCAGTTTAAGGATGTAAAGTGAAATGGGTTATATAATTCAGTTTCTGTGAAGTTTTAGTGATGTTAAAAGAGATTTAACGTTTTGGGCGAGATAAGTGTCAGACGTGTTTCTACAAATATAACAAATATAAGGAGTAAATAGTAAAATATTTATTTTCAAAACTGTTCCTTAAATACAACCAGGAGGCATTTTACTAACAGTGTAATACAGTAAAAGTGACTGTTCTGCTTTTTTTGTTATTTAGACATTCAGCTAAATGTCACTTGTGTGAACATCACTGGTGTGATCTTTTTGAATGTTTTATTGATAACACTTTTGACATCATATCACATTAGTGACATTTTTTGCTTCTAAGGGTGCCCGTTTATATACAGTCCACCTGCATTCCCAGACTGTCAGTTGTGTGTACTAGAAACTATCGGACAGACTCGTTGACTAGCACACAAGACTGAGGCTGGGACTGCAGGCAGACTGAGTTTGTAAATGTAAAGTTTTTAGAAATAAAACACCGAAAATGTGTTATTTGGGTGTATTTTGATCTATCTTAGCAATGTCGTCGGGATGTCTGTGTGTGTGTGTATATGTCTGTCCGTAACACGATAGCTCCTAAACCGCTGAACCGATTTTCATAAAATTTTCACGTAAAATAGGGTTCGATACTCTAAAGAGCTGATTAGATTTTGGTCAAAATCCCATAATGCCAATAACAGTTTTTTGACAATTAAAGTATTTAAAAAATGCTAACATTTTAACGGAGCATTGCATCAATATGCCCTTGCTGCGCGGGCTAGGAAGGTAAAAATATATATCAATAGTTGAAAGGTAAAAGGTCATAAGCGACAGTTTTCAAACTTAAAGTATTATTTGTCGCTTAGGACAAAAAAACCAGGATCCATTTTTTTTTTCATTTGACTTAAGCGACAAAAAAATCATCGTAGAAGCTTGAATAATAACTCATTCGACGCAAAAAAAAATAACTTTGGCGCTAAAACTATATTTTAAATAATGTGTCGCTTATGCCCTTTTGCCTTTCAACCATCGATATACAGTAAAAGGCTTATCAGGCTTCAACTACCATGATGATATTTAATTTACCATAAAGAGTTTGTGCTGTAATTAAAAACGTTCACCTTTTAAATTAAAAACTTTTTAAAGGAATTCTTTTGGACAAGCTATTTGGGGTGGGAAAAAATACAGAAAAACACTTTTGGAATGTTTTAAGCTACTTAGGTGAAAACGATACTTTTTTCCTTTTGACCTTTTGAAAAGATCGTTTTTAAATTAATAATTTACGTCTAATTTAGTGGAAACGTATACATTTTAGCAAATGATCCGGGGGAAAAACTGGCGATGAGGGTCTTAAATATTACAGTGGATTATTTAAAAGGTTTGGTTTCGACTAATGGTTTTCGTACCTTAATATAAGAAGCTTTTGTATATAGGGTGATTCACCATATTTTGAACCCCCGGTTACGGTCTTTATTATTGATGATATAAAAAAGTTTTTATATAAAAGTTTTATAGTTTTTAAAAAATATTTTGTCAAATGTCATTCTATATGTCAGAATTTGACATCAACTTTCTTATATTAAATGTAACACCCTGTATATTAATTCACTTTTAAATCGGTCTTTTTTTCTGATTTTAAAAATGTATAATATGCCTAGATTACGATAAATATTTTCTAAGATACAGGGCATTTAAATTTGTCATACTCCTATGGTAATAAACTTTTTTTTAAAATAAAAAACACCCAACTGCTAAATCTACTTGTACCTACTTGTCGCAGTTGGGTATAAAATTGATAGGTATACCTATAATGTACGACATGCTTCAACTTTTAGTTTTAATGCCCAAAGCGCACTTATGAAATTATACAGTTTTGCATTTTCATGAATCAGATTATTAAGTAATTTTGTACCCAACTTCAACTACTAGGTACAAGTAGATTTTGTCAAAATCGGTTCAGCCGTTTAGCATCTAGCGCGACATAAACATACATATTTACATACATACACACATATCCCAAGCTAAAAACATTACGCTTCCTTTCGCTGTGCTGTAGTTGGGTGTGGATTTCAAAGAACTCAATTCAAAAAATTGTGCATGAAGAACTAGTGGTAAGAAAATTGGTTACCACATCTGTAAACCGAAGAACAGAAAGAAAATAAGGTTCATTGGTGCCAGAAAACTCCAGACCGCTTTGAGGCAGGAAAATCGAAAAAAAAACGTGTACAGCATTGTCAGTGGTAACACATCGTGGATTTACTTATATTAACACGAAAATAAACGTCAGTGGTGTGTTTGAGTGTTCCAATAGTCACGACATTTGTCTCAAAAGCAGGTGTAGCAACAATTCCGGTGAAAGATCAAAGGACTGTTGTATGTATGTATGTATTCGAAAGTGGTGGCAGGCCCTACTGGACCCCCATGCAATGCGACCACATATGGATCTATTGTGCCCACGTACCTACATACTGAGTTTGACTAAAGTGGCATATTTTTTTTTCCCCCAGCACATAAAAAAACTCTGCAGATTACAGCAATAAATGATTTAGGCTTAACAATTTGGCTCAAAGATATACCACTAATGCCTCTGCATTATTAGCTGGCAAAGGACTGTTACTGCGGATTGGTACGTCACCATTTGTTTGCCGAAAATCATCGCTGAGCTTCGAAAAACGAACCCCGAACGACGAATGATCCTTCACCAAGGCAATGCGAATTCGCAAACACCTCAAAGAACCAATGAATTTTTAACCCAACAAAACGTCGAATTACTGGACCATCCTCCATACAGTCCTGACTTTATTCCCAACGATTTCTATACTTTTCCGAAAATCAAAATTAAACTGCGTGGTCAAAGGTTTCCGTCGCCAGAGGAAGCAGTCGACGCCTTCAAGAATGCAATTTTGACAGTACCAACAAACGCGTAGAATTACAGCTTTGACAACTGTTTTGATTTCATGCCAAAGTGCATTAATTTACCTAAGGAATACTCTTTTTTTCAATTCAATTCAACTAAGCTTTGTTGTCCAAATTTTTACATAAAATCATTGACAAAGCAACTTACAAATTTAAACAATTTAGAAAAAAGCAAGATAAAGTATGATTTCGCTAACCAAAGAGTGTTCTTAATAAATATTTAAAAACTAAAAGTTTTAAACTTTTTAAACTCAAACAATTTTCGTTGTTAAAAAATCTACATTTATATAATGTTAATTAAAAAAAGAATAGATTCAATAAACAATCAAATAAAAAATCGAACACTTCTGCATTTAAGTAAAAACCTATAAGCCGATCAATACAAATAGAGTTCATTAGTAAGGAGACATAGTTTTAAATAAAATAAAAATAAAATAAAATAAATTTAAATGTAAAATAAAATAAAATGTCACTACAAGTCACTTAAGCTGACATATTTAAACCAAAATTAAACATAAAATTAAAAAATCTAAAACGTCGCCGTCTCTTTTAAACATATCATACATAATAAATAGTTAGTTGTGCATAAAGCCAAATAGTAACGTGCACAACATGCTCATAAAATAAAATAAAACAAGATAAAACCAAAATAAAATAAAAAATAAAAAGTCACTATACTAAAAACCATGGTAAGTTTAGTACACATTAAGAATAACAAAGTTTTTTTTATTTAATTGTGCATATACCAAGACCATATAATTTAGTAACTTTCTAAATAAGGACGAAGAAGACAAAAAATATTACATATATGTATATAAAAATAAACAGTTCATAAAGCGTCACATACAAAACAGAGAGAAATAATGTAAGTAAATAAATAAATAAATAAATAAATAAATAGAACCACGGCATTATTCATAAAACACCTGCAAACTATAAAATGCCCTGTCAATTAAAAAGATTTTTAGATTTTGACCAAATTTTTTATAGTTCTCTATTATCTTTAGCTCCTGCGGTTAAAAGGTTATTAAAAATTTTTACACTTTTATTATATTACTGACTTTTTGTTAAGGTTCATCTTGGGATAGGCAATGACAAGTTATTATTAATATTCGAGAAACAATAATAGATAATTATTGAAATACAGCCAGGCTATAATTGTGCCAGGCACTATTTTGACACATTCACATTGAAAACTGACAGTTGATCCTTTAAAATTGACATACCAAAGTCGAATTTAAAACTTTGGTCGTTTATTTTCAAATAATAAAAGAAAGCACTAACACAAAGGTTGAAAGATCACAGCTGATATTACAATGTGAAGGTGTCAAAACTGTGCCTGGCACAATTATAGCCTGGCATTATTTCAATAGTTCTCTATTATTTTTAAAAGTTATCTACTGCTTAGGCGGCAGGGTAGTGCCGTGGTATGGTCAAATATTTTCTTTGGTATGGTCGTCGGCTTCACATGCAGAAGGTACCAGGCTCGCGTCTCGAACGCGATGCAAAAACAAAAAAAAAATCTGTCGCCCTGTCGCCGAGTTCCTTTTCAGTGTTCAACAGCCGTCATCGAATAGGCATACGATGCGATGCACGCAAACAATATAAGTCGACATTGAACATCGAGAATATACGCAGGTGTAGTCCAGGAGCCGACACGCAGCCAGCCGAGGAACCAGGGATAATAACCCAGGAGCCTGCTATAAGTGCTATATGGCTAAATAGGAAAGAAGTCTGTCGTCTATCACCAAGTTCTGCTAGGACGATAGCCATGTTAGATAGATGCAAGTCTAACATGTAGCAGGACCACCTTTCGGAAGGGGTGTAAAAGCGTGGGTCCACTGTGTATACTTTCTACGCACTATAAAGATCCCTGCCTTCTACAAAGAGGTGTCAGGCAAAATTAGGTCCTCCTAGGGAAAGAAAACTTGCATCCTAAGGGGCACGTGCATTTGCTAGATTTATGATGTACGGACAAATCGGGGTTTGCGAAAAGGGCGCGCCGTGTGCCTAGTCGCTAGACCAAAAATGGTCTCCCCCACCACTACTACTAACTAACTAACTATCTACTGCTTTATTCCAGCTGTATATGCAAAACTTAAAAGATAACCCTCGTATCATCATTCTTTAAAATCGCTTGTTATAGATAACCTTTTCTAATGGCAGTTATATAGCCTTAATGAAAATACTTTGGCCGCCTAAACAAACACAAGTTCACGGAGCCGGAAAGATTGAAACAAGCCAAATTGAGTAAAATTGAGTAACCTCAAACAAGCTCGTGCTGACAGTGGCTTTTAATAAAATCGCAAATTAGGAAGTTTTCCAGTCAAACCGAGTGCTCTAGGTCGGCCAATGTTCAGAAAGGTTTTTGAGGGGATGACCCACATTGGTCTTTATTTAAAACAGTCCAAAATAATAAACACAAACTTAAAATTTATTTATTTCTGGGTTTTTGAGGAGACTTTTTTGATTGCCAGTTTTGGATATAACACAAAATATTGTATAAAATGTAGTCTACTATATTCCTAAAACTGTATATTGATACAATGCTCCGTAAAAAGTTAGCATTTTTTCAATTTTTTAATTGTCAAGACACTCATTAACATTAATGGATTTTGAACAAAATCTAATAAGCTCGTTAGAGTATCGAACACTATTTGACCTGAAAATTTTATGACAATCGGTCTAGCGGTTTAGGAGGTGTTACAGTCAGAAATAATATACACACACACAGACAGATATCAGGACGATATTGCTAAGGCAGGACAAATACACCCAAATATTACATTTTGGGCGTTATCTCAAAAAAAAATTTTCGTCCAAAATAATACCTTCTCTAGCCATTGCTACACGGGCTAGGAAGGTAAAAATTAATTTTTAAAATATACGTGATGCATGGAAATGATCCATTGGCCTAAGTGAATGTGTCATTCGCAAAAAGCTTTCTCAAATCTCAATTCTCAATAGATTGAGCCTAGATAGAGGCAAATGTCACCATCCTGGATGCTCGCTATCATACTCACTGTACTCTAAAAGGAAACGTCATGAATTATTATTGTAGTCAGTCTCCTAGCAGCATATGGTTTAGAAACAAGCTAGTCAATTCACTCCTAGATTTACTAGGTGTTAAAACTATCCTATAGGATCCTTTAATATATTAAGTCGATTTTTATATCGAGGGCCATCTAGTGGTCCCATTGGTAACTCTCATTGCTTTAGCATGGACGTCCGCATTTTCGTTGCCATTGGCACCACAATCATAAAGGTCCTACTTACTTTATGCCACAATAATTATTCTTTCTTTTAGTCACCGTGTTTGAGCAGAAGTGTAGTAAGGAGCTCCGGAACGAAACGATGTACAAAATAGCGGGTATAAAAATAGCGACTATCAAAATAGCGATGTAAAAAAATAGCGATATAACAAAATAACGAGTGTTACAAAATAGCGATGTAACAAAATAGCGATGTATCAAAATAGCAATATGACAAAATAGCGATGAAGCAAAATAGGGACTATTAAAATAACGATGTAACAAAATAGCGAAATTTCGGTTCGGTTTGGATTTTTTCAAAAAAAATCTTCCCTGACTTCTTTCCCGAAATCTTACAGGGTGTGAATCCGAATCGAACTGAACCGAACCGAACCTGCATATTTTGTCAAAAAAAACTTCCCTAACTTCTTTCCCGGAATCCTAGAGGACGTGAACGTGTGAAAGAAAACGTGAACGTGGTGTAAACCGAATTGAACCGAACCGAATTCGGTTCGCTTCGGTTCAGCTCCGTTCGGTTCGGATCGACACCCTCTAGGATCACGGGAAAGAAGTCAGTATAGCCAAAATATGGCATGGTCAAAATATCGCAGGCCATATTAGCGTATTTTAGTTCGGTTCGATTTGTATTGATTTTATTATACATCGCTCGCTACAGGAAGCAGCCCATATTTCCAGAATCATTTAAGTATTTTTTCTGCAAGTGCCGCAAATAAAAAGCTACTTTGCGCACACTATTGCAAATGAAAAGTAGTACTTTCCCACATACTTATTTTAAAGCAAAAATACCATCTTATAGACGTTTTTGTGTCAAATGCAGGTTGTTCCCTGAGCAACCAAAATACATTGTCATACAACGATTTCTTCTCAATTTTGAGTTTCAAGTAGTTCGATGTGTTGTGGATGTGCATTAGTTTTATTATTCAAATATATTTTTGTTTTTTACACATTCAAAAAAATAATATAGTTCCTGACACGTACGCAAACTACTTTCGACTTCGCCACTAATTAGGAAAAGTACTATTTTGCCAATGTAATTTAAAGCCTTCATGCAACCAATGATTATACAACTTGTACACAGAAAGGCAACCCAACAAGCTTCATAACAGCAGCAGACAGATTGCTCTGCCGTACATTCATGTAGTTCCAATTACGACACGGCAGAGCCATCTGTCCGCTGCTGATATGAAGCTTGTTGAGTTGCCTATCTGGGTACAAGTTGTGTAATCATTGATGCAACAATTTATTCAGTTTACTGTCACGCTAAAACTGCTATACTTTGGCCAGAGGGTGGCTGGCGCTAGGGGAGTTGTTGCATAACGTACCCCTCCAACCCCCAAGGGGGGCGAACCGAATATGCGGCTGGATTGGACCATGCCGACTGGTTATAATTCAGTTAGGAGATGTGTACGGCTGGAGATATACTGTTGCGGTTTCGCCAGTGCAGTAGGCAAGCTAAGTTATATAATGACACAAGATAAAAACAAAATTTTTCACTTCCATTTTCTTTATTTATTTTAAAGTCGACGCTTCGGTTAGTGAGTATCTCTAAACTATTTCTGATGATGATGACTGAAAGATTCAAACCACTGTATAAAGGAAACCTACACAAACGGGCCATTACCTAAAGTTTAAGTGTACCTACTTATTACCTGTTACAAAATAAGAAGTTATTAAAAGTTTGCATTTAAGAGTTAGAAATATTTGTAGTATCTAATAATGAAGAATTAGTCAAGGAAACCTAACACAATAATATTCAGAGAAATTAACAAACTCAACGACCTCTAAAATTAAGAACAAACGAAACGTAGCAAATTCTCAGAATAATAATCCGGTAACGGCAGAAATGTTCAAGTAAAGCTGTAGTTATGGAGGGTATCATATTTAGCTGAATAAAATACTAAAAGAAAAAATAATTCCCAAGAACTGGAAAGAACCCATAACCATTATTCTACAAAAGAAAAGCTATAGAGCAGATCAAAAAACTATCGACTGATGACTCCGCAATGTAATTTATAATTATTTCACGAAAATATTAACAGATAGACTAACAACAAAATTTGACGGATATCAATCAAAAGAACAACCCATTAGCCATGAAAATCCTAATTAAACGGGCCAACGAATACAACATTCCACTATATAGTAAATTGGGACCACTATTGTTTGTTTTGTATATAAATGATTTGCCTTTAAATTTAAAATATTGCTTTATACAACTTTTTGCAGATGACAAATTAATCTATGTAAAACACAAAGATCTTTCCGAAGCTACAAAAATTATGAATTCAGAACTTGAAATTATTGACAATTGGTTAAAAGTAAATAAATTAAAATTAAATACAGATAAGACAAAATGTTTAATAATAGGAAATTATAATGATAATTTAAAGTTAAATATTTTTGTCGAAAAAAGTAAACTAAACATAATTAATTCATTTAAATATCTTGGTATCATAATAGACTCAAAATTAAATTTTCACCAACAGCATAAAAAAATTATAAACAAAATTGCTAGTAAAATAGGTTATTTAAAAAGAGCTAGTGAAAATTTAAGTACATGGTCAAAAACAGTTATATATAATACAATCATATTACCACACTTTATTTATCGTTCCACAATTTTATATTCGGCAAATCAAAGCGTTTTCGAAAAATTACAGATTTTACAAAATAAAGCAATGAGGATAATTTTAAATGCAAATAAATATACAAAAATAACTCTTATGTTATCAAAATTGGAATGGTTAAATGTAAAAAATTTCACATTTTATTTAGTTTGTATTTTTATCTATAAAATTCAACATAATTTACTTCCAGAAAATTTAAAATCATTTATTACTATAAACTTTGTACAACATTCATATTTCACTCGAAATAATTCAAATTTTTACGTTGATAATTGCAGATCTAATTTAAAATTTAATTCAATTTTTTATAAAGGGCTTTTAGAATTTAATCAATTAAAAAATGAAATAAAATCAAAAATATCTCTATATCTTTATTCAAAAAATTTTTAAAATGTTACCTTTTTAAACAACAACTAAGTTGTTAATTTAGTTTAATTTTAAATATTTTGTACATAGTAGCAAAATGCTAAATAAAATATATTACTACTGCTATATATTGCGTTTATAGACATTGAAAAAACTTTTGATAGCCTTTAGCACTGAGCGGCAATAATAGCCAATATATATAGCGAAGCAACGACATCAATTAAAATTCACAAAGGAACCAAGTCAATCTGCACAAGAAGAGGTATCAGCAGGGTGGCACAAAATCCTCTAAACTACTGAACCAGGCCCTAGAAAATGTTTTTAAAAACTTTGAACAGATTGGGTAGAAATAGGCATCAACTAAAAAAGAAAACCAAATTGCTAGAGGAGTAAGATTGGCCTGGGCAGCATTCGGTAAATTAAGCTACATATCAAAAAATAAAAAAGTGTATATCCTTCCTGTACTTACCTATGAATCCCAGACGTGAACACTGACACATTACATTTAATTTGTTTTTAATTTTAAGATCGCTGAGTTTACTAATGTCTCGGAAGAACCATTCTATCGGAAGTCCTTTTTAATGTTGTAGATTTCTGTGGTTAATTCTTCATTATTACTACAAATATTTACGGCTTTTAAATTCACATTTCTTATAAATTTATTTTCCGGCAATATAATAAATGTGTCATCCATGTATCTTAGTTAGTGATGTAAATGGAAATATTTCCAACGGAAATGGAAATGGAAATATTGGAAATTACCGAACCTGATTGTTATTGGAAATATTGGCAATATTAAATATTTTAAAAATATATATTTCATATTTTGTAACCCTATAAGCATTAAACTTAATATAGAGCAATTTTTATTTCCGATACTATTGATGATTTTGAGGAAGTAGACTGCTGATGAGAGCGATGAAGATATGCCTCTTGCTCGACTAGTGAATGGTGTAGTATGTCAAGACTGAGATTTTTGTTGAACAAATTCGACCTTATTTCTGTTTATTTGTTTTAAGAGTAACTCGTGATTTGTGTTCATGGATGTAGCGTTCTACGTTTTCCGGTGTTTTGTTATGATTTTTATAAATAAATATTCCCTTTTTTCTTAAGTATTTCATATATTTCCAATATTTCTATATATTTTCAATGTTTCAGGAAATATTTCCGAAAATATATTTCTGGAAAATTTACAACACTAATCTAAGCCATAGTTTTGGCTTTACTCTTGCTGCATTGATCGCGTGGTCCTCGAAACCATATACGTAATATTACGTATATGCTCGAACCACTCGATGTAGATGTTTGCTACCACTGGCGAAAGAGACGAACCTATTTGAAGTCGATCATCTTGCGCGTAAAGCTTTACTTTCACTTGAAAGTATGAGTTATGGAGACAGAGTTCCAACAGATCCATCACCCCCTCCATCGATAACGTTTTTTCGCGTAAAGTGCATTATCAATTAAATATTTTATTAATTAACAAAAAAATTCCATCAGCTACCAGAAAACGGCTCAATTATACAGGCCGGTTTTTTGCAATAAATATTATATTTATTGCAAAAAACCGGCGCGCATGTTTCATATAAAAATTTGCGTCCCAGGTGAATATTGGTCCTCAGCTAGTCATTTATCACACTTTTATATAACAGTACATATTATAGCCATAACCAAACTAAAAAACTTAGCTGGTTTGTTTACTGTAGTGTTCACGATATTGTGTAATAATTCTACCAAAAAGAAACGATAATATTATTTGCAACTACATCGCTACTTTTAAGCCATTACGAAAAAAAAACAGCCTCTGCAACGTAGTAGTGTAGTTGTTACTACACGTGGCTAAGTAGTAATAACCGCAAATTGGTTCCCCACTTAGGGAATTACTACGTTGCTAAATGTTATACTGAGACGTATCGGGAGTACGTTGCGCTTACATCTAAGAAATTCTTACTGGTGAGGATGTCGTCGCGAAAACTTTAAATGTTAGATGGGGATACTGTTGTAGTGTTTGTCATACAATTTGACAGTGAATAATATTTGCCATTTTCCGACCCTCCGCCACTGGCATAGTAAAGTTAGCTGTAATACGCAAACCATGCCACACTGTTGCTTCGCGAGCACCGCATGGCACTGACTTGTCATCCCTTACTTCGAGGGAATCGTGAAAGGGGTAGAGCGCCCCTTGTAAAAAGGTACATAAATAATAGAGTTTAAGGGAGTTTAATATTGTACCTCGAAATTCATAAGAAATTAATGGTAGCAGTTTTGCCATTATTACCTTCCTAGCAAGCGCAGCAATGGAAGAGAAGGTATTCTTTCGACCAAAAAAAATTATTTGAGATAACGCCGAAAAAATGTTACTTGGTATTTTGACCTATCTTAGCAATATCGTCGTGACTTAATGTCCGTGTGTGTGCATCCCCGGCGCCCGATAGTTTCTAAACCGCTAAACCGATTTTCATGAAATTTTCAGACAAAATAGCGTACAATACTGTAAAATCCATTAATGGTAACGACAGTTAGAAATTTAAAAAATGCTCTCTTTAACAGAGCATCGCATCAAAATGGGGTTTTTGGAATAGAACCGGGTGGGCCAAAAAAAACCGGTCATTTTTTTTCATTATAACTTTTGAACTATACCATCGATTTTAATGGGACGAGGTAAATATATTTTTTTTCCGCTAATTCAAAATCTAAGATGGCGGACGAAATTAAATTATACCCTTCAAAGATGCTCGTTTCTTCTGGTGTTGTAATTATTTATTTCAATCAGTAAAAAACCTGCATTCTTGCAACGCACAACAGGGTATAAATCGGCAAAATTGGTTCGGTGGTTCTAAAAAAAATATATTTTTGTTTCAAACAGTGTTTTAAATGTTAGATACACGATTGCTTTGCCAATCATGTCTGTATTTTTTTCCTTATAAATTCATTACTACTGAACCGATTTTAATAAAATACAAACCATCCTGGTGAGAATTGATTGCTTTTAAAGTTTATGATCAAAATTTATCGCCATCTCACAAGTTAAGATGACGCATACTTGATGCTTCAAAATGGCGTGTTTATTCTTATTTTCTGAAAATATTTTAGTTTTTATTTTAATTTATAGAAAAGCACTACTTTTCACAACGAGGTACAAATCGCTAGTTCTCAAAAAAAATCTGTTTTTGTTTCAGGCATTGTTTTACAGATTATACGATTGCATTAGCAATCCTGTCTGCATTAATTTCCTTATAAAATACAAAGCATTAAAATCGGTGAAGTGGTTCTTACAAAATCTGATTAACCATTGTTTTATAAATTATACGATTGCATTGCATCAAATATGATTCTGTCCGACATCTTAAATTCTAAGATGGCGGAAAATTTTGATTACATTTTTTAAAGAGCAATGAATTCTCACCAAGATTTTTATATTTCAGTAAAATCGGTTTAGTAATAAGAAATTGATAAGGAAATTAATGCAGACATGATTGACAATGCAATCGTATAATCTGTAAAACAATGGTTGAAACAAAAATAGATTTTTTTTGAGAACCATCACACCGATTT
This sequence comes from Aspidapion aeneum, assembly GCA_963576565.1. Taxonomy (NCBI): domain Eukaryota; kingdom Metazoa; phylum Arthropoda; class Insecta; order Coleoptera; family Brentidae; genus Aspidapion; species Aspidapion aeneum. Next base: position 30,166,939 of record OY755043.1, read on the forward strand.
TACTAATTTGTACCTCGTTGTATTAGAAAAGTAGTGCTTTTCTATAAATTAAAAAAAATTAAAAAAAAACTAAAACTTTTTCGAAAAATTAGAATATGACTCTGTCCACCATATTAAATTTTAAGATGGCGATAATCTTTGATCATGATCTTTAAAAAGAAATCAATTCTAACCAGGGCGTTTTTTGTTTCATCAAAATCGGTTCAGTAGTAATTAATTTATAAGGAAATAAATGCAGACATGATTGGCAAGGCAATCATATAACATACAAAAAAATGGTTGAAGCAAAAATATGAATATAATATATTATAAATATAAATATATAAAAATATTTTTTAAAACCACTAAACCGATTTTGCTGATTTTTACCTTGTTGTACGTGGCAAGAATGCAGCTTTTTTACTAGTTTAAAAAATAATTAAAACATGTATGCAACACAAGAATAATAGAGGATCTTTAAAGGGTACATTTTAATTTCGTCCTCCATCTTGGATTGTGAGATGGCGGACAAGAAAATATATTTAGTTAAAACTCTGATCAATTCTCTGCCAACCGCAGTTTGTCCCATTAAAATTGTATTGTATAGTTCAAAAGACCCACCCGGTATTTTTCGCATTAGTTTGCGTTATAACCGAAAACTGCGTAGGGCCCTTCGTTTCCAAGATATTTACAAAAAACTGGTTTCAAGGCTATTATAGAATGGAGTTTACTTGGAGTGTGCTAATGGGCTAGGAAGGTATCAGATTCTCCATGGATCGATTTATTTATATGCGTTCACAACTGAGTTGAAAGATAATCCAGAAAAATAAACTCAAAATGCGTATGGCTCTTTTTTCCAAAGTTATCTACTTAATGTAATGTTCTTGGATAAAATTCAGTTTTCTGCTTTTCGATAAGAAATAAATAAATAACGTATTTATTAAGAAACATCTCTTAAAGGGCGAAATCTTGCAAACAAATTATGCTACTCTAATTTAACCCTTATAATATTTATTTACAGTGTCAAATTGGCATGTCAATCAGTAGGTTATAATAAACCATTAAAGTGTATTAAAACACCTGTTTCAGAGCCTATTAACTATAATATCATCGGACATTATTATTATCAACAAAGTAGATAAAGTATCGGGCGCTAAAATTACACGAAAATTACTGCGAGGACATAATAAATATTTACGGAGTTTTGTGTCTCTCTCTGCCCCTCATCATTACTCTGTCTCTTATTACGATACAAATAAAAACGTTTAGAGCTTTATAAAACACCACGGTATAAAAACGATAAGCTTTAGTTAGATTACCCAGCTATTTTATTTCGAAATAAAAGATGGTTTAAAGCTAATATTAAGCTAGTAAGATACAATATATTTTCATACATGACGGTGTTTTAAGAGTCACCTCAGTGGCGTATATAGAAAAAAGTTTCGGGGGGGGGGGCCGAGACAGTTTCTGGGGGGGGGGGCTGGGACCCCATGAGGCCGTATTTTATGCTATTTTATGTTTGTATTCATGACATATGTGGAAAATATCTAAAATAAAATTAAGCTTCGGGGGGGGGGGGGTTCGGTTCGGGGGGGGGGGGGTACTGAGTCACCTAACGACTAAAGGTGCACTTCTAATCGTGTTCGCTGGCAGAGTTTCAATCCGACACGCGTGCTAGGCATATGGGAATCAATGTAACCATTTCTAATGACGACAACCGTGTCCGCACGGTTCTTCGTGCTTGCAAGCTGCAAACTATGCCGCCCGTGATGGCGTCCGTGCGGCGTACCAGACATGCGTAGTTTCATCACCTAAATGATTGGTATCGGGAATAATCTCGATCGAGATCTTTTTGGCTCTATCTGTCTCCTATATTAGTACGAGTTAAAGAAAGATGAACATATATTAAAGGTGCACTTGGGCGATCAAAAGAAATACGCATTCCCGAAAAATTTGGTTATGTCTGGAATGTTTATGATCTGGAATTTAAATAAACATTCTCGATGTTTCAATTACGATATATAAAGCGGCATGCAGACCCCACTAAGCCAGTTGTAAGAATAAAAGTGAGCTATAAACACATTAATTAAGCATGCGCTAACCACAGCACGCACGCTGGCATGCAACACGATTAGAAATGGCCTAGTCCGTGCCGACTTCCGTGCTGGCGTTCGTGTCGGCCCACAAACACGATTAGAAATGTAGCTTAAGACATAGAGGAATGTGTAAAACAAGCAGAAACAAGTAATCTGTATAATAAAAAAAAATTATTAAAAAAAACACCTACCGCTAAATCTACATGTAACTGCTAGTCGCAGTTGGGTACAAAATTGTACAACATGCTTCAACTTTTAGTTTTGATGCCCAAAGCACACTTATACAGTTTTATATTCTCATGAATCAGGTTATTGGGTAATTTTGTACCCAACTGCGACTAGCAGTTACAAGTAGATTTAGCAGTTGGGTGTTGGCTTATAAAAAACACTATGCATTTCCAATTCATTTATCGTTACCCAAAAAATACGTGTAGATTTTCTACGGACGCGAAAATTGTTACCTTCCATTGACTGGTGATGAGGGAGAAGAGAGGGAGGAGGGAACTAGTAAAATGGTGTTTAAAAAAATCTTAAAGCGTCTGCAGAAAGAATTTTTGAAATCGCTCTATCATTGTAAAAGTTATAGCTACAACTATTACTTATAAGGAGGGTGAGCCGAAGTGAGGGAGAGGGAGAGGAAAACTAGTTAAATGGGGGGGGGGGGGGGCACTGAGTCACCTAACGACTAAAGGTGCACTTCTAATCGTGTTCGCTGGCAGAGTTTCAATCCGACACGCGTGCTAGGCATATGGGAATCAATGTAACCATTTCTAATGACGACAACCGTGTCCGCACGGTTCTTCGTGCTTGCAAGCTGCAAACTATGCCGCCCGTGATGGCGTCCGTGCGGCGTACCAGACATGCGCAGTTTCATCACCTAAATGATTGGTATCGGGAATAATCTCGATCGAGATCTTTTTGGCTCTATCTGTCTCCTATATTAGTACGAGTTAAAGAAAGATGAACATATATTAAAGGTGCACTTGGGCGATCAAAAGAAATACGCATTCCCGAAAAATTTGGTTATGTCTGGAATGTTTATGATCTGGAATTTAAATAAACATTCTCGATGTTTCAATTACGATATATAAAGCGGCATGCAGACCCCACTAAGCCAGTTGTAAGAATAAAAGTGAGCTATAAACACATCAATTAAGCATGCGCTAACCACAGCACGCACGCTGGCATGCAACACGATTAGAAATGGCCTAGTCCGTGCCGACTTCCGTGCTGGCGTTCGTGTCGGCCCACAAACACGATTAGAAATGTAGCTTAAGACATAGAGGAATGTGTAAAACAAGCAGAAACAAGTAATCTGTATAATAAAAAAAAAATATTAAAAAAAACACCTACCGCTAAATCTACATGTAACTGCTAGTCGCAGTTGGGTACAAAATTGTACAACATGCTTCAACTTTTAGTTTTGATGCCCAAAGCACACTTATACAGTTTTATATTCTCATGAATCAGGTTATTGGGTAATTTTGTACCCAACTGCGACTAGCAGTTACAAGTAGATTTAGCAGTTGGGTGTTGGCTTATAAAAAGCACTATGCATTTCCAATTCATTTATCGTTACCCAAAAAATTCGTGTAGATTTTCTACGGACGCGAAAATTGTTACCTTCCATTGACTGGTGATGAGGGAGAAGAGAGGGAGGAGGGAACTAGTAAAATGGTGTTTAAAAAAATCTTAAAGCGTCTGCAGAAAGAATTTTTGAAATCGCTCTATCATTGTAAAAGTTATAGCTACAACTATTACTTATAAGGAGGGTGAGCCGAAGTGAGGGAGAGGGAGAGGAAAACTAGTTAAATGATGTTGAAAAAAAAGTCTTAAATCGTGTACAGAAAATTTTTGAAATCGCCGTATTCTTGATAAAATTATGCGAATATGGTTTTTTAAGAGGGTGGGGAGGAACGACAGGATGGGAGTTCAGTGGTAGCAGGGAAGACTAAAAGGTGCAGCAAATTATAGGACATTTGCAATGGGTTATCAAAGGCATTTAATTAAAATCGCCTGAAATTTAGGTAATTTGTATGCCTTAAAGCCAATCATGTGACAAAATGGCGTCAGACGACCGCCGCGATGTACTGGCTCCTGTTTAAAAAATATGTCCTATAGCACCTTCGGGATCAGTAGCAATTTAACGACACCTATTTCGTCAAAATCGGTTACGACGTTTATCCTCTAGCGCGATACAAACATAGGTAAATATTTACATATATACATATCCCAAGCGAAAAACATTTCCCTTCCTTTTGCCGTGCTGCAGTTCGGTAAAAATACCATAAATCGTCTTAACTTAAACTACATCCAATTTATTAAATCGAAAAGTAAATAATAGTAGTTGAAGTTAAGACGATGTGGCGTTTGCAGGTCGATTGCAAGGACTTCTTCGACACTTTGTTAAGGCCCTTTTGATTATGGTCGCAAAGACCGAAACGCGTCAAGGGTAAGTCAAGTACATTTTTGTTAACGTAGTATTATTTCTCTGTTAAGAATTCTGTGATGCCCTAACTCACTACACATCTAGTAAAAAATGCTCCATCTAGGAGAGTACCACAATGCAATCGTTAGGAAGTGTTCCTATCAGGATTGTTTGATTTCCTAATTTTCGATGTTGGAGAAAGTGACAACCGCATAATTTTAATAAGTTCCCAACAAAAGCATCCAACCTTGATTATAATTTAATGGCGATAGGGGTATTATCCAATGGCGTATTTGTTTCTGTTTTCATAAAATATCTTCTTGAAATTACAAAAAATTAAACAAGCTGTTCCTATACCGTAGTGTTTGAAGGTCCCACACAAAGTTAAAAAACTGGCTATAGTGACACGCTTTGGCCATTAGAGCTACTCTCTGTCGGTCGACTCTAACCCTTTTATGAACAGCTATTACTATTACAGTTAAAGACAGTTTGTTTTCTACTTATATGTTAGTTGCACCTTTCTAAATTTCAAGACCATCTTTAAAGCAAAAACTTGATAAAAACCAGCTAGCAATATATTTTTGGTCTTTTTTAAAAAATAACGTACTTATTTCTGTTAAATTAAATTTAATTTTGAATTGAATTTCTTTATTAGCTTTGCTAAATAATACATTTAAAAAGAAAGTTCGGTCTTTTTTGCTGCAATTGGCACCTGAGGTTTGATGATTGATTTCTACGGCTGCCTGGAAACTGTGAAAAAATTTGTTGCATTCTTTACTTTCTCGTAAGGATAATTTTAGAGTACTTGACGTAGCGCCTGATCTTCTCCAACTTGACTTGCTTTTGGCCTGCCAGATCATTCTTGTTTCCTATCAAGTGATTGTTCTTTTATCCATCTTTTATTTATAAAACAAACCAGCACAAACTGTTGTTCGGCTTACGGTAAAATGCTGGAGTACCGCTGAAAAGGACCATTTTTCAACTTAGTAATAATTTTGGCATTTAGCTCTCTGGTCGTATGTAAAGCCATTTTATTCTGTAACTAATGAAAATGATATTATTTGTTTACTTGTCATTAACTGTTTTAATATTGTTAAAATGCTGAAGTTTTGATAAAGCTAATGGTGGCTTACAATACACTGCTCAAACTGTTGAAAAAGTACTTTAAAGAGTCGTAGCAGTTTTTTTTTTAAATCATCTGTACATGGTTGCTATTGTCGTTTTCATGACAGTTTAGCTCTTCAAACAAACAAAAAAAACTTTTTCTTCTCTTGTGCTGTTAGGTTACAAACAGTATACTAATTACGAATTTTGTTCCTCAAAAATGTCGCGATTTGGGAAAGCCACAATGAAAGAAATTTACAAGAAGATAAAAGCACTGACACCAAGTTATACAAAAAAGTTTAAAGCATCTCTATGGAAACAGTTTCAGGACTTTATGGGAGTAAAAGTAAGGTCACTCATCGTAAAGCAAGCTTTACAGGTAGCGAAGCCTGACTTTGATTTTCTATTTTTGGGTTATAATTTTTGACAAGTTTTCCTCGGTTTCGCATGGGCGGCTCGTTCTTATTTTAAAAATGTGGTTTTAACACAGTCTAAAGATCTATTTATTAATGATATAGTTTCAAGATAGTTTGCAGCGTAACGTTTTAATTCTAATTACATAAATATATATAGTTTAGGTACCTTCATACTGTGTAAAACAACATCTTTAAAATAAAATCGAACCGCCAATGCGAAACCGAGGAAAACATGTCAAAAATAATAACCAAAAATTAGAAAGCCTGACGCTGGCTTCGCTTCCTATAAGGCTTGCCTTTACGATGAGTGTCCTTAAGTAAAAGGGTATTAATTAAACCAAAATACTATGAAAGAGTAGCTTTGTCTCATTTTGGCCGAATGAGGAAGCAATATGCAAAAAAAAAACGGCTCGCTCTATAAAGAAACCGTGGTGAAAACATTGTCTGGATCAGGCAAGTGGAGCAATAGTTCATTAGAACAACTGTGTATTAAATTGCAATAATTTTAGTAATTAGGAAACTATGTATTTTTTATTATAAAGTTTGTAAATAAAAATTTTACGGTTAGTTCAAAATGGCGTTGAAATTTAAAACGAAAAAAGCACAAAAAATTTCTGTTTTCATAATAAATTCAATCATTTTTGACATCGATAATTTGCACTAGTGCAAATTACCGATAATTTGCACTAGTGCTAAATTATCGGCAAATTTTGCTCTGATTGGTGAAAATCAATAACTAAAACTTGTCATTTTATTATTTACATCTTTATTTTGACAGATGAATGAAGCTCTTAGGAGAACTTAATACCAAGAAAAAACAAATTACACCCTCTCTGTATATTGTGTTGGACTTCTGTTGATTTTATTTTTTAAAGAGTTCTTTACCTACTTCCCTTTTCCGGTGTTATATTTTATTTACGCATTGTAAAATGCATTTATTTTTGACGGTGACGTCTAAAAAGACCCTGGCCAAACAAAACTTAACTAGATTGCCGTGTAAAAAGCTTTCGCCCTTTTCTGCTAAATATTTAAGAAGCCATTTGGCAAGCTCAATCTACCCTTGTCATACAACCTGTTAACCGTGTACACTTTCTCTGCTTTTCTCACAGACTCATGATATAATATAATGAATGTTTATGACTGAGACAATTAACTAGCCTGTTCCAGAAATGAATGGAGAATGCCAGAAGAATGGAGAACGTCGTACATAACAACGATACATAGGAAGGGAAGTAGAGACGTATGTGATAATTATAGAGGAATCGCTGTGCCTCGTACTTTTTCAAGATTCTATATTCTATATAAGCTAGTAAAAATAAGAATTAAGGACGAATACTGTGATTTTGAAGCTGAAGAACAAACTGGATTTAGAGCTGGTAGATCCGCTGTGGAACACTTATTCACAATTAGACAAATAATTGAGAAAAAGACGGAACGTAATTAAGAAATACAACTCCTCTACGTAGATCTCAAGAACGCGTACGACAGTGTACCCCATCTAAAACTTTCGGAGGCTCTCGAGAAAACCAACATCAACATAACACTAATAAAGGCTATTCAAGAACTCCATAAAGACAAAACAAGCAAAATACAAAACTTTTGTATTCTAATATTCACACTCTTTAAGCTTTTAGGAGCCTTGTGTAGTTTTGTTGTAAATAACATATTTATTTAGCAACATTTTAAACATTGATTGAATAAACTTATTCAACCAACTGTTTATTCTACCAATTATAACTGTTTAGGTTCGGGATATTATATTGATGAAAAATGTCGATTTTAGGACAATGAAAGGAAGGATCTTCAAAGGTGAAAGCGTTTGACTTAGCGCCCTAAAACGTTTGGAAGCTCTTCCTTCTTTATTGAATGGGTTGCATATTCTTCAATGCAACCCAGTCAAAACAAGAGAAAGAGATATCGAGCGCTTCGGGGCGATAAATAAAACGCTCGAGCCTGTAAACACTCTCAGTCGATGGTTCTGCTAACTACCTTATTAATATGGTTTTAGCTAGTAAATATATGATATTCCCCCAGTTTACTAGGCTGAGGTCCAAAATTATCTAAAAGTGATGTGCAAAGGTTGAATGTTTGCTTTGATAGGCACATAGACAGACATTGAATAGGGAGAGTAAAATCTAGATAATTATTTTGTGCAATTTAAGGACTAGACGTCACTTTAGTCTCTAGTTCTAGGTACTAAAGTTATCCCATTTAATCCCTAGGGATTAAATCTTACTTGTCAAGACACACCCAGACTTGGAGTTAAATATCGACCCTAACTATGAAAAACTGTCAATCAATAGGGTGACATTTTATTTCTAGAGTATCGTAGGTATCGTCATAGATGACTGTGGGTATCGTTAAGTGCAATTGTACAGGGTGTTCTATAGCGTTTCATTATTTTTTCCTTTAAATTATTATAGTGCATAAAACAGTATATAAACCAGGTGATAAACATTACTTTTAATTTCCCCTCGGGATTAATAGTATCACTTTAGTCCCTAGGTTTATAATGTACTATTCTGCAATTAAGGGAATAAAAGGAGACATTTAGTCCCTTTTTGCAAGGACTAAATGGCACTCTTTATTCGTGGATAAAAGAAAGATCATCCTCAAAATATATTTTTTTGAGTGTTGGAAAATTTATTTTGTTATATATCGATATATTCTGTTATATATCGATATATTCTGTTATATATCGATTTATAAAGTTTTACTTATACTAATAAAGAAATTATGTCTGAAATTATAAAATTATATAACATAAAATATGATAGCCTATAATATTTAAATTGCACGGTTGCCAAAATTCTGAGGTCACGGCGACGTGGTTTTAACATGTAAAACACTTTTTATACGAGCAAGGTGACAATAGTAGACCTGTTAGTTCCCGCTAAATTTCGCGGTTGTTTTTAATTTTAAAACCACATAATTGGATGACGGACAAAGTACATTTTCGCGCATTTCGACATGCGCACCAACAATCAGTGAGATCCTTTTCTACCGCCTCGAGAAAATGGCGTGTTAATTTCTTTCTCCAACTATTACAAATTTCTACACTTGAAAGTGCTCGATTTTGGTGTACTGAAGCATAGAACTAGAAATTCAGCCCTTCAGCTACGTGGTGCCATCATTAGATCGAGAAAGGGGCCCCTGGTACGTGGAGAAATTGGCTGCAAACTGGTGAGTGCTTTGTTTCTGATTTCCATTGTGTGGTAACAGCAATTAACTATGGACCTTTTGATTATTTCGTGATTTCGTATCAATATATTTAGGTTTGTTCGCGCCTTCATTTAATAAAATATATACAGTCCACTGCAGTTATCGTTTTTCTACCTGCGGGCAAACATAAGTGCGCATGTCGAAATGCGCGAAAATGTACTCTGTCTGTCATCCAATTGTGTGGTTTTAAAATTAAAAACAACCGCGAAATTTAGCGGGAGCTAACAAGACCATTTAGTCTCAATCAAAGCGACGCTAGCGCCACCGGTGGATACGTAAACTATACGGCTAAAAAATTGTTATATATACCACTTTATGACCTAGAACAGCTTGCTGAGTATGTCGCGAATCACCCTGAATTTGTTTTTGAAAAACGTTGTCACATGCTACTAGTTTCGGCCTATACTTACTCGTAGAAATTAATAAGTTCTTTTAAAGTGCAGAAAGTAGTAGGTATATGAACCACGTGACTAAAGTGTCTGATTATCCCTCCCCCTTTTCGTCTCGGCAAAATAACGTTCTCTTAAGTGCTTATATCTATAATATAATATAGTTTTTTTTTATAAATGAAAACTTTTTTGGAGTGCAATTCTCTTTGAAAATGTATATAAAATATTTTCGGTATTTTCCTTACTTTAGAAATCCAACAAAAAGTGTTTTTCATGCGTTTGATTTATATATTTTTTTGTTATGCTGTTGCAATATGAATGTTTTCAAAATTCTATCAATCAACATGTCGATAAATTGAATATAAAAAATATTTTTCCTCTTATACATACCTACGAGGGACAAGCAAAAATTAATTCAAATAAAATATCATCTAATTTCTTAAATTTAATTTGAGTCTAAAAAATAGTCCATAGGAGTCCTGCAAAAACACAAAAAAGAAAAATTCCCGCAGTCCTCTCCACCAGTGCTCAATCCTTTCCTTATGCATCAGGCTCAGAGAGATTCGTCAACAATCTTGATCTCATCGGTGTGACAGAAGTCAAAAGCGAATCACTTACAGTGGAGCTCTGCAAAACACAAAAAAGAAATTCCTTCAGTCCTCTCCACCAGTGCTCAACGCTCTCGTCATGCATTAGGCCCAGAGATATCCATCAACAAGGGGGGGGAGGCTCGCATGTGCGACATAGAGCATAAACTGACCAGGCTCATGCACGTGTTTCAAACTTATATTGATCTCATCAGTGAGGCAGAAGTCAAAATGGAACCACAAATAAAAAATAGTCTATTACTAAATTAGTAAGCACTGTAGGAGAAGGCTAAGGAGGTGACGAGTAAAGGTTGAAAAAATTGAACTTTTGTCAACAAATCCATTTTACCCACTGTCTTCAAAGCACTAGTGCAAAAAGGAATTAAGCATTGGACTATCTATTTCATAGTCCATCTCACTTGTATCGTTTTGTAGATATATATGGCCACAAAACTGACTTTTTGGATTTTTTATGAAATATGTTTATTACTGCATTATTTTTATTCTAAACATTTCTTTGCATCTAGTTTAAAATTTTCGATATTAACCTCGTATATCTTCGAAAACGCAGAATATACAACGTTTCTTAATCTTTATGATTTATTCCGATTTTATGGAAATATTTTTTAAAGTTTTCCCTAGGCCAGAAAATGGAAAGAATCGAACGAAGGGAGGAAAGTGGTGTAACCAGTGCCATCTCTAGACATACTTTACAAACATGTTTGGCAACTTTTATAATAAAAGGAGCAGGTTAAGTTACAAACAAAAGAAATCACAAAAGATGTAAGTTTTCCCTTTGAATACTCCAGGGTTCATATCTCTTGCTGCATATGAGTTTTTCTAATTCGGGACATTCTAAAACTTCGCGAGGACCTTTAGTTCCATTTGTTGGGTTTTTTGATAGTCCGTCATCTCGTATAATTTTTTTGGACACTCAGATACTCATGATGTAAACAGCTGATTCGTCGGTCGGCCTGATCCTGCAAATGGGCTTTTATCTATAGATAAAAATTGTATGCAGGTGTCTCCTCAAAGTGCAGTGAACGGTTAAGAGTCCCGTCACCTCACCTGTCTGATTTGTTTCCCATTTAGCAGGAGAGTTTACAAGATCACACGTAACTGATGTTGAAATATCACCTTTCTCTTCATGTAATATTGCCTTGGTATTAAATAACAGTGATTTGTTTGCATTGTAGAATAAAATTGATTGATTGAATGATTAATTTTAAAGTCAAGGTTAGGTTTGAGACCATGAATCTGCAGCTGCTTAGTTTGTTGTAGTGTCCCTAAATAATTTAACGGTTCTTATATTTAAATGTAAGAACTGTGGTTATTTAGGAAAAGCTATAGGATTCATAGATTGCTGCTGCTGCTTAATGTGTGTAAGAGAGAAGTAAAACAGAGATAAATATGTTTTGGGCGGTGTCCTATTTTTTTCGCTGTTTTAGACCCGTGTTCGGGCTGGTATCGGTAGTAGGAAAGTAGGGGAATATATCGTGACCTCTCGACTTCACGAAGTCTTTTGACATTCGGTCTTGTGCAGCAAAACGGGTGCGAAGTGGGTATTTGTTTTTCACGCAAATTCTACCTCAAGCTATGACGTGTATTACATTTATCGTTCAGGAAAAAGTACAGATTTGTCCAATTTTATTTCGGGGGAAATAGCTGTCAAGATGTGGTAAATTTATTTATTGTTGCGCTTAAAGGAATAGATATTCCACACCGTAGCACGGTCCAAAAAATAGTGACCCATTTCCAACGAACAGAATGTGAAATAAGAGAAAAAGCCGCAGCAGAAGCTTTGCCTCCCTGTTCTAGTAAGGCAATAGGGTATTTGACAAATTTTAGAAAAGTGTTTAGAATGATACATAGGTCCCTAATTTGCTACGCAAAATTATTAAAATAGTATATTTTATCATGACCACATTTAAAATCAAGATTTCTAATTTCCGATTTGAATTTGCCGCTAAAACGCTCATTTCTAGCATGACGTTGCAATGACGTCACAGCGCAGTAAACTCGCGGACAGATACACGGCATTCAAGTGTTTATTTCTTTTTGGTCTGTAATTTTACTATTTTTTATGTAAAAAAATGTCCTATAAGTGGTGTGTAGTGCCTCAGTGTTCGAATACTAGCATAACAACACCTGAAAAACTATTTATTCATGTGCCTGCAGCAGTAAAAGAACGGAAAAAGTTGCTAGAACTTGCTCGAAGGGACCTTATCTAATACATGTGAGTATAACTAAATTGTTTCTAATTTTTCTCACGTTGTGTATATTATATATATAACTATTTCGTAAATGACGATGAAATTTTTGAGGTTATGTTTATTACAAGGGGTGAACAAATATGAAAGGCAGAAAGGTGTACAAATTTTTAGGCGGTGCTAGGCAGTTATTAGGCAGGACTAGGGAGTACCTCTAAATGCAGGATTAGGCCGTGCACATGCAGGCTAAATGTAGGACTGAGCAGTGCATATGCAAGACTAGGCAGTGCATAGGCAGGACTAGGTAGTACCTACGCAAAACAATGCAGTGTAACCTATGCAGTACTTCAAGTATTGCTGGTCGTTGTATACTTTTTGCTTCCCTCCTGCAATTTTTGATTGTTTCTTAATGCTAAAAATAATAATGATTGGGTATTTAATTCAATCTATTGTAAGTGGCATATTAAACAAAAAATCAAAACATGTAACCTAACTTCAAAATTTAAATGAGTAAAAGTAGGTGAAGAATATCAAATAAGAACTTTCAGCTATATACATAATAACTCATCGAATACTTACATCAACATTTTAACGTTTCGAAATTCCGTAGAACCAAAATCACTGTTGCTGGCAAAGAAGCCTGCCACCATAAAGGAATGGAGCATTGGCAAGTTGGAGCTATCGGCTTTGGAGAATTCGTTTTCCATTGAAAATATTTTTTATAAGCAAAACACAAAATAAAATCTAATTTAGGACGATAATTCTCACTTTAAACCAAAGCAAACATTACCATCCATAAGAAAATAATACAGAAAATAGGTTCGTTCGAGGCGTTTACTGTTTTGTGACATCACTCGCAGCTGATTGGTAGACCGCCTGTTTTGAATCACGCGGCTAATTGTTTTAATTCCATGAATTTATTTAATTAAATAAACTATGAATTTGCTTCCACATTCAACCAAGGTGCATTCACAATGTTTCTTAATACTTTATTTTGAAATCTCTGTAAAACTAGAATATTACTCTCTTTAGCACAACCCCATAGTTGAATACCATATGTCCATAATGGTTTCAGTATTTGTTTGTAAAGCAGTAACTTATTATGAATTGTTAAATTGGACTTCCTTCCAATTAGCCAGTTCATTTTTCTATACCTTATCTCAAGCTCTTCTTTTTTTTTTCTTAACATGTCCTTTCCAGCGCAATTTGGCATCAAACGTCATACCTAGATATTTTGCCTGATTTGAATATGGTACGGGAATGTTGTTAATTGTTATTTGTATGTGATTTATATTTTTGTTTGTAAAATCAACATGAATTGATTTGGTTTCATTTAATTTTATTCGCCACTTTGTGGTCCAACTGTGAACTTCGGTGACTCCGCCCTCTATAGTAAATAAAAAAAATTTCTGACTGGCTAGCTGTTTCATGTACTTTTTAATTGTGTACAGCGTGCCCAATTTCGATGGGATTAAATGGGAAACTCGGTTATTATTAAAGATATTGATTTTCTGATTGCACCTTACCGTGCTCATTTTTTAGGCCCTTAATGTGTGTAATCAGATTTTTGCTATACCCCGTAGTTTTGCTAATACAGGGAGTTTTTGAAAAATTGCATTTTTAATAATCCCTTATATCTCGCTTATTTTACAAGATATTTTTATTCTGTAAAAACCCTTTAATAGCAACTTTTTTAGAAAAAAAAATGACGTTGTCAATTTTTTAAAATATTGTTTAGTTTTTGAGATATTGTATTTATCATAAAAAAATTAAATACGGACCTGGATTTTTTTAATAAGCGAGATATAAGGGATTATTAAAAATGCAATTTTTTCAAAAACTCCCTGTATTAGCGAAACTACGGGGTATAGCAAAAATCTGATTACATCAATTTTAAGGGCTCAAAAAATGAGCACGGTACGGTGCAATCAGAAAATCAATATCTTTAATAATAACCGAGTTTCCCATTTAATCCCATCGAAAATGGGACACGCTGTACCTTATCTCTCGCACTGGTGACCTGTAGATGAAGGAATTGAGACAGGGAATTGTCAAAGGTTATAGGCAGTTACTTTTGGGTTTATTTCTTGACATGCTTAGGAGGATACAATTGTCCGGATTTATTTTCGAGGTGTACCCAGCTCTGGCATGGAGATATTAATATAAAACTCTCCATGGGTAATGGAAATTCGAAATGCAGATGGGATTTTATCCATCCACGATCCTGCCGATGATTTATATGGCCTGAAATTGGCACGGGGTAAGAATTTTTTCTTCGATAGAGGATATATTTTTTATTATTTTTCTTCTGGGAGATACTCAATTTCTTGCAAACTCTTTTCTCCTTTTCATACACATTTTTTTTGCTATAAAAAATGAACCGGTAATTTACAATATCAGAACAGTGAAAAAAAGCAGAAAATAAAAAATAAGAAGAGCATAAAAACTAATGGAAATGAAATAAAATATATCGCAGCCAAGAGGAAAAATAAATTAGACTTGATCCGAGTCATTACGGTGAAATGGGGTGACCTTTTAGGAATAGTAAATAAGTTTTCACAGTTTTCAGCAAAAGTAGACCTCCTATCGAAGAAAGTTATATGCAAGAGTTATAAGCAATAAAAAGTTCTACAACTTTTGTACAAAAACATTTTTGTAATTAAACTGAGATTCTCCGATTTTTTTTTAATTGAAAGATTACTAAAGTAGGTCCTAGAATGGCAACCAATAGGGCGCAGAAAAAGATGGCGTCCCAAACTGGAATGACAACAGTCAATCAATGATCTTCGTAATACATACTGCAGTCAATCCAAAGATCAATCAATGAGCCAAAAAAACCTGACAGAAGATGATTATCAGAATTGAAGGAGGTGGAAAATAGGGGTCGGACAATGTAGAACGTTCTAAACCGTCATAATTGTAGTAGTAAGTTATTTGCACTGGTTCTGATTTTATTATTTTACTGGCCATGGGGAAGCCTGCTTAGAGAGAGAAAAAAAATTACTG
This sequence comes from Aspidapion aeneum, assembly GCA_963576565.1. Lineage (NCBI taxonomy): Eukaryota > Metazoa > Arthropoda > Insecta > Coleoptera > Brentidae > Aspidapion > Aspidapion aeneum. The sequence continues at coordinate 30,182,376 of OY755043.1, forward strand.
TTGCGTCGAAGCTTGTCAGAATTTTTGAGCAAAATAATTGTGTATATCTCAAAAACAACAGTAGTTGGAGTCACTTAATTTTCACGTATTGATTAAGAATTTTACTTACAAGAAAAATAAAGTGTACGTGACTGCTGGGACCAATTTTTTTATCATTTTGGGAAAATGCTGCTGATTTTATGTCCTATATGAGCATAATCATAAAAATTTGATTATAAAAAGGTCTGATATTTCCCCGCCCTAAAAAGTTTAGTTCCAGACTTGACCCCACGTTATAACGTCCCACACAAAGCCACCAAAAACCGTAATATGGGGTGACTTTATCCGGCCTTATCAGTCTCTCCAGTTGATTTGACCGGTCGTCAGGGGTAAACGGCTGTCAATAATGGCACATACAAGGTTTTTGCCACAACTACATCTGTCCCCTGCTTTTTCTTTCAAGCCTCGTGTGCAAAACTCAAATGAAAAGGCTACCAAGCTTCCAATAAAGAGTTGTTAAGGAGATAGCGGGAGCCCCTTGGTATGTGCGTAACGTACAAATCAAGAGGGAACACAACAATGAGGATATCTCAGAAACGGTTCAGGAGCAGAATGATCGTTTCATGAGACGGGTCGAGGGGCATCAAAACCTCGTGGTACAGGATGCGTTTCTGTACCGGTCCGAAAACAACAACAAAAGTCCCAAATTGAGATATTAAAACTCAGGTAAATCCACATGGAAAAGTATAGACTAGAAATGAAAGAGGTACGTGACGCACAATTTGGCACCAAGGCGGATTTGTTGGCCATTTGTTGTGCTACCGTGAAATTTATTGATATTTTGTTTTTAATATAAACCTCCTACCTAACCTACCTAAAACTTTATAAAATCAAATACGCTATTTTGAGTTTTGTAACTAAAACAAAACCAGAAAATCTCTTAAGTAATAAGGCATGGATATACCAAATCCCGTGTGAGTTTGGTAAATTCAAATACATTAGATCATAAATAAAGGGCATACCCAACATCCTTAGAGTCGATTCTTAAAGCCCGGACCTCATTTAATTATTAATGTTACTTTTTCGGGTAGAGAGGATTTCGATAACTGCGAATGCATCAGTCTTTAAGATTTTGAAACATTCTCCGTTACGTGACTACATTATTTGACAATTGTCAAAAATTAAGGTTATTTATTTTTTTTAAACTATATAGTTCATTATATATATATATATATATATATATATATATATATATATGTGGCACCGCGCTGTGATAAACCAAGTTTTGCGGCAAAATCTATGTAAAGAAGCCCCAAAAAATTGTTGTTTCACTTTGTTCCTGCTTTAAATGTCTATAATAAAACACCGAGACTTTTTGAAGGAGATATAAAATAGGTTTACCTAATAAATAAAGATCCGAAACATAAAAGAGGATCTAAAATTATATTAAAATGTGCGCAAATATTGATTTAGTTGCAAGAACGGTAATTTGTTTTGTAAAAAGTCGATTTCAATTTGTTTTACATTAAAACAGTCAAAACAACAACGAATAGAAAACGCCATAGCCCGGCTAAATCAATATGTTCGTAACAGCCAGACAAGAGTATAGAATAGAATAGAATATGTTTTATTTGATCAATTACCTAACAGGTGTGGAACTTGTCAATTAACAATATAATACTAGCATCTGATAAATACAAAATATAAATAAATTACAAATAAATATTGTCACGCGACAAAATATATGTATATAAAAAAAAATTAAGTTCAAATGATTATGAATAAATTTTCGTCAATAGTATAAAATAAAATTTCATCATTTAAAATGTTGTTAGTTTTTAGTTGGTAATACATTATAAAAATTTTAAAAGGAAATAGTCTTTTAGGTTATAGAAGGCATTCTGAAGAAGAACGGATTTTAGAGAACTTAAAAGTTTTTTCTCTGGGAATTTTTTAATTGCTTTTTTTACTGAATTTCGAATAAATGTATAACTAGTTTTTTCTGTCAATAAATCTTTCTTATGTCGAGTTGGATAATTATGGTTTCTTATGTTATCGACAAGTAGGGATTTATTTTTTACATAAAATTTTACGCATTCGTAAATGTAAATGTCGATAACTGTTAAAATTTTATTTTTTATAAAAGCAGGTCGACAGCTTTCAATACTTTTCAAGTTGAACATGCCTCTAAGGCACTTTTTTGAAAAATTAGGGCATTTTGCAGGTTTGTTGAGTTTCCCCAAAATATAATATCATACCATATTATTAGTGCAGCAGTAAGCCCCACGTTTCGAGATATAACTTTAAGTGCAAATATGTATTTTGCAATATCGTTTAGGAGGCATTCGATATGGCATTTCCAGTCAAGTCTCTGATCGATATTTATTCCCAATAACTTCACACTTTCTTCGGAAGTCACCAGAGTTCCCGCCAAGTCAAGTGCTACATTGGAATTTCCGTTTCTGTCGAATATAACAACTTGAGACTTAACAGTATTCAGTGTTAGACCGTTGTCACCAAACCACACATTAAGCTTCTCCACACTCTGCACAGCCAAGGAGCTGACAATATCTACAGTTTTTCCAGATATGATTGCCGTATTGTCATCTGCAAACTGGATCAATTTTTCTTTAATATAGCTTGGCAGCTCGTTGGTGTACAGAATGTAGAGAAGAGGTCCCAAAATTGAGAAATAAATTTCACCTTCGCTGTCTGTTTCCTTAACACACTGATATCTTCCTGTTAGATATGATGTTAAAAGAGAGGCAGCTAAACCCCGAACTCCAAATTTTTCCTCCAGTTTTCTAATGAGAATGAATCTATGATTTTATATATGGCATCCACTGTTGATTTTTTCTTTCTAAACCCGAACTGACAGTCTGTTATAATTTTGTTATTATCGAATTATGATGTAGGTCTAGCATTAATAATTTTCTCAAAAATCTTTCCCACATTCGATAAAAGAGAGATAGGTCTATAGTTTTTGAAACAACTTTTGTCTCCCTTTTTATAGATTGCCTTTATATCAAAAAATTTTAGTTTGTCTGGATAGATGCCATCTCTAAAACAAAGATTAATTATCTGTACAATAGGGGTAGTAAAGTCTATATCATAATTTTTGAGATTACTTTTTGACAGTTCTCAGCTGTTTACCATAACAAATAGCATAGGCCAACGAAAAAATATTGTAGAAAGTTGTCTCAAAAATAATGATATGAACTGTAATGCTTTCTGCGCATATTTTAAGCAGAGACACAGGTATGTCATCATATCCGACTGATGTTTTATTTTTCAGTGTCCTGATGGTATGGAATACTTCTTCTGGTGTAGTTGGTAGAAACTGAAAAGTAAAATCACATTCGGGAATATTTATTTTTTTGGCATCGCTGCTACATTGAGAAGGACAGGAGTTTATAAGATGTTCATTAACTTTATTGAGAAAGGTTGTGGTATTTTTTAAAGATACATCAGTGTTTTGGAGAATGTTCTTTTGAGTTGATTTATTAGACAAAGAGTTAATAACTTGCCAGTTGGCTTTTCCTCTATTATCTGATTTGTCAATAAAGTTAGTGTAACATTTTTGCTTTGCCTGTTGAACAACTTTTTTAAGAATGGACGAATATTTTTTGTAGTACCCGAGAGACACGGTTCCTTCTTTTACTTGGCTTAGTAGCACACGTTTGGTTTCACTCGATATTTTGATACCTGGGGTTATCCAGCTTTTATGTTTTTTTTTGTTTGAGATTTTTTTTATATTTGTTACTTTCTAATAAAATCGTTTAGAAGAAGACATAAATAAAAAGCAAGTAAAATAGTAAGCTAATGACTAATTAGTGCAGTGCCTCGTTTTGGGAATCAATAACAATAAAAAAATTACAAGAAGGGCGGGCCACTGTATGTACCCCTCTACTCCCTTCCCGCCCATCACGGTTTTGATGACGCGGTGCCACTTTAATACAACATCAAGTATAGTTAATCGGGTAAATATTTATCAAATTGCGGATTAAAATTATAGTTTTTCTAAAATTCATCGTGTAGATTTATTGCGAACACCATGAAGGGTGTGTAATAACATTTATAAACCACCATTAATTTTTTAACAAATTATAAATAAAAATACAAGTACTTGCCTATGGAATGGCACTCCCTTATTTCCGCCGGACATTTTTCCACAAACCGCACATGTTTTACGTGAATTATTTCTTATTTTTCAGGAAAAAAAACGTAATTTTACACGAGAAACCCAAACCACCGCAAAATGTAAATAAACAACAATTATGGCGTCCATCCACAGAGCAGCTGTGTGTCTGCGTGACAAAACACACGCATGCGCACTTAAAAATTGTTTCCAAAGCAAGCTATGATTGCTTCACTTTTCGATTATTTAAACCAGTATTATTTATGTTCTAAAGTATTTAGGTTAATTATATGTAAGAGACACGAAACACCCTTTGAAAGTTATAGTAAAGAAACACCAAAAACTACCTAATTAGGGGATATAGAAAAATCCCGTTTAGTAGATCATGGTCGAATGATGACAGGATTTAATGGTCTGTTAAAGTTAAAGTTTGACATAAAGAAAACAAAAGTTTATTGAAGCTGAATTTATTATTATTATTTTTACTAAGGCTTTTATTGTCGAAACATTGATAGATTTTACAAAAGTATATAATCTAAGATACTAAATTATTACGACAAATGTCAGAGTTCGCACTATCTATTCTTAAGGAGACTGGATAGCAGCGTTCTTTCACTCAGGCTTGGAAAACTAAACTTGTAATTAAATTGCTAACCTGATTAATCTAAAATTAATATTAAGTTATTACTAACTTACCTAACCTAATCGTAAATATATACAATTTCCAAATATATTAGTTTCAAAAATATTTAATTTTAAATTGTATAAACTACTTGCTAATGGAAAAGAAAGATTGTTTTTATGACGAACTAAATATTTTTCTTAATTCCTATAATGTTTAATATATAATATAGATAAAAGTTATAGGCTGATTCGTGTCTTATAAAGCAAATGAGTTTTTATGTTTTTAAAAATTTGAAAATTTTAAAGATTTGTAATGATCTGGAATTTTGTTGTATAGTTGTGCAAGACTATACGAAAAAGATCATTGGAACGCGAAGGTTCTATACTTAGGAATAGCGATTTTATTCTTTTGTCTTGTTTCTCTTGTGTGAATATTATGTATAAATTGAATTTTTTTGAATGAATAAAACGGTTTTTTTAGTTTAATAATTTTATTGTAAAATACTGAACAATGCAAAATACGCCTTTGTTCCATGTTGAGCCAGCCTAGGCTTTTTAGGCTTTCGGTAACATGATCCCGTCTGTTTAATCCGTTTATAAGTCTAACACATGAATTTTGCAAGGTCTGGAGACGTCTTTTGTCGGAGTTTCGTATAGAGTTATAATATATTACATCTCCATAGTTCAGATGTGACAGAACCAACAGATCACAAAGTATAGTTGCATCACAATTTATAATGCAGAACAAAAAAGGTTTCAGTCAACTAAGCACGGACGTACCAGCACATAGAAACCACTACTTATGGAATAAAAGCCTTAGGAATCACGGGGCGAACCGTCATACCTGACTGCACACCAAGTAGTAGCCAGTAGACTTGACTTGAAAACGGTTAGAGATAGGCACTTACCACAGTAAAACTAGCTATAGTCTAAAACTGGTACTTAAATGTGAGTTCAGTGAACTTTTGCCATGGTTTTATGGGGAATCGTCGTATCGTCAAAGATTAAAGATTTTGTCATAAATTTAGCCAGTTGGAAATAATCAGACTTATTATGTTATCCCTGTTTCGACGATATTGGGTTAGAAATATTGTATAAGCGCTTACACACAGATTCTGCTAGATTTTAAAGATTCCACCGAAGAGAATTTCACAGTACAGGGTTTGTCTTATACTATAAATCTGTTTGATTAGGCTATAAATTAAAAAACCCGCCTAGAGCGAGTTAAGGAATTGAAGGCTTTTAAAAAATATCCAACATTTTTAAAATTGCCCAAAAATTGCTAAAAGTGTCAAAGATAGCCGAACATGTCAGAAATTGCTAAAAATATAAAATTTGGCTAAAATGACAAAAATTACCAAACCTTTCAAGAATTACTAAAATTGCCAAAAAATGTTAGTAGTGGGTAAATGGGCAAAAACTGTAAAAAGTGTCAAGAAATTCTGAAAACTGTCAAAAACTGTGAAAAATGTCAACGTTGTCAAATATTGCTAAAAATTTCACAAACTGGTAAGATTACCAAAGATGTCAACTGACAAATATTGCTACAAATGTTAAAAATTGCTAAAAATGTCAAAAATTTCAAAGAATACTAAAATTGTGAAAAAATTTAAAAGTTGTCAAAAAGTGAACAAAAACTGCGAAAAATTTCAATAAATTCCGTATAGTGTGAAAAATATCAAAAATTGTGAAAAATGTCAACGTTGCCAAATCTTACTAAAAAGGTCAAAAATTGTAAAAATATTTAAAAATTGCTAAGAATCAAAACTTTTCAAATATTGCGAAAAATCTCAAAAATTGACTGTCAAAGGTTGCAAAAAAATTCCAAAATTGCCGAACATTGAAAAATGGGCAAAAATTGTATTAAAATTGCAAAAATGTTAAAAAATTTCGAAATGTGTCAAAGACAAAAATTTTCAAAATGGTGAAAAATTTCAAAAATTGTTGAAATGTCAAAAATTGCCAAAAATATCAAAATTGTCATATTACTGAAAAGGTCACAAATTGTGGAAAATTTCAAAAATTGCGAAAAAAGTCAAATATATCAAGAAAAATGTAAAAAAAAATACAAAATAATTAAAATGTCAGAAATTTCAAAAATTGACAAAAATTGCAAAAATGTCAAAAAATGCGAAAAAATACCAAGAATTCTGAAAAATTGCCAAAAAATGCAATAAAATGTCAAAAATTGCTCATATTTTAAATTCACCTAAGGAACAAAAATTCTATAAATGCGCGCAGCACCAGACCTCTGCACCTACATTAGCAAGCGAGATTTCTAACTCAATTCTGAAGCAGCGAAATTCAGTGATCTACATTGCACAATAAAAGTTTCGAATCACTGTTATCCTGGCCGCACCAAGGAGGGGAGAGTTTCGGGCCCGCCCCCACAAACCTAATTTTTAAAAAATATTTTTAACATATTATAAAATAATAAATAAAATATTAAAATAGCATTAAATAGGGCATCATGGCGTCTCAGGCCCCCCAAGGCTCCCGGGCCCCCCAATACATATTCCAGTGTGCGCCACTGCTGTTAACATCAATGTTCAGCCAACGGAACGACCGGATAACATTAAAACAATGTCCTCAAAAAATAAAAATTATAATATTAATTGAGTACATCGTTTGACTACATTGTGCCCATTAAGTTGTATAAGGCCCTGAAAGGGTATAGAAGTCAATGATTGTGCCAGTAGCGCACCCAGGAATATGTCTTGGGGGCGAGCCGCTAAGAACCCTGTTCCTCCTGGATACGCCCACGATTGTACTAATGTACTTCGGTCGTTGTCTAAAAAAATGTCCACGGTTATTGATTTTTCGTTCTGTGAAAAGCGAGCAAATCCAAATTTCCATATATTAAGTTATCTCCTTTCTCCCATGCAATGGGGACTTATGCAAAAGGTAATGTCAACTGTCTATTATCGGTCGTAACAAATAAAAGCCCTACATTGGCAACAGGACGGGGTCGTTCTCGAAACCGAAAGGTTGCGAGCAGCAAAATCGAAATAATATGCAGGAAATTATACAGTTGTCACCTAAATCCGGCCATTATCGGGACCATTTCGGGGATTTCTCTCACCGCCACCCCGCACTGTTATTATAACTGGCTTTATAATAACGGCATAGCCGTTAAACGGTTTTGGAAAAGCAGGAAATTTAATATTTATAGGATTCCCAAAGTCGACTTTAATTTGTTTTAAATGTAGATACTTATACCATTCTCAGACAGCACTAGAAAATCCTAAAAATATTTTTAAGACGTAAAAGGAATCTTAGAAATAGTGTTGCAGCGAGACGAGATGAGAGAAGGCCTTCTCTCGCCTCGTTAAGCGACATAAAATGGGTCTCCCGTCTCGACTATAGGACTCTTCTATCGCTCGAGAGAACCTTTCTCTTGTCTCATCTCTCATGACACCCTGTGGAAAAGTGTTTTTTAAGGTGACTTATTATTTATAGTATTTACTTTTTTTCCAAAAAAAATGTCTATATATGCAAACATATAATAAATAAAGAAGTATATACAATACATATACCAAAATACGTCGTTAATGCCGATGAAATAAAAGCTGTGGAAATGTTTTGCATCCCTTTATTTATTTAAAACTACACTAGACTCGCGCTGGTGTGAACACGAAAAAAATCTGAACGTTCATACCATGGAGACCGTTCACACTACTGAAGGAATACTCTAAAACCGAAATATTATTGGTAAGATATAGTAAATCCATACCTATTAACTTTTAAATGTAACTATTCTCATAATTTAGAGCAAATCTATAAGTTTCTGCTGAAAATGACAATTTATGAATTTTTATGAAACTTCAAAATGTACATATCATTAGGTAAAATACGATAATATTTTAGTCCGAACTTATCTAGCTGACCAATAAGTGGCTACTGCTCGGTCTCAATATTTCTTAGGCTCTAACATATAGGTTGTTTGTTTCTGACTATAATGTAACCACTTTAATTGATTCCAAAACAGACTTTACTGCAACTTTTTAGGTGTCTTCATTTCGTTCTCAGAGTCGCCTTTTAAACTTACCTCAGTGGCAGTATTCTTGAAATCTCCCCGAGTGAGTACTTCCCGGGGAGTGACAACGAGTGAGCACTCCCTCGTTTCTCACCGTATTGCATAAATGCAGTATTCTTGGTTTGGGGAATACAGGAAAAGTGATATGAAATGAGCGCACTGTTGCCAATTTTTAGATGACAGCACGTGATAATTTTGACCAATAAAAAGCAAAAAATTTTGACAGACAATTAACCAAATACAGTTATGTGGTTGAAGGGATGTAACCCCAATTTTTATTTCCTTGGTTTTTTGTTTGTGGACATGGATGGACAAAAAATGAGTTATATAAAATTTGCTTGCTTGATTTTTTATTTAGTTTTTATTTAAATATGTCTTATTTTTTCTTAAATAATAGCTCTGTCCTTATGTCATGAGATTTGTGTTAAATCTAACCGCGTTCAATTGAGAAAACATATCGTACCCCCGCTAAAAAATAGTCACAACTCAAACAACATTGTTTTGAGAAAATCGCTGTTAAAGAATTTAGTTCATTAGAGAGATTAATTTTTCACTTACATGACAAATTACGAGTTAACATGTTATTTTATATCAACAGGAACCTATTAACTCAATGTAATTGGTGCAGTACGTTTCTCAGAAAAAATGATTTTTGTCGTTTTTAGTTAAAAAAAAAAGACAAAAACCCGATATTGTGACACTTTTTTAGAACAAGCCATCATGACATTGTAAATCAGGATGTCACGCAGGATGGTAAATAATATAAAAAAAGAAAACAAATAAAGAAGAAACTTTGTATTTATTTTTACAACGAGTTATAAAATGCTGAATAACAACTGGGAATGTGATTATTCTCTAATAAATTCAAAAGATTTTTTGCTTATTCTCGTTAATTTAAAATACACTGAATAATTCGAAAAAACAGTCACAACACAAAAAAGAACAGTATTTTACTTATTATATGGGTCAGATTTAACCAATAGTTCACACGAAAACCTTCACAACTCGAAAGGTGACTCTTTTCAGGATGAAACTCCACGTTCACGCTGTAAGTCAAAAGTGACTGTAAAGGAACGCATCCTCAGCTAAACTGGACAAAATAAAAGAGTCACATCGCCATTTCGCGGTGAATTATCGAAACATAAATGTGACGCTTTTATGGAAGAAAGTACAAGTTATTTCGATGATCGCAGCAGGTTTATCTCAATAAGGGCGATTTTTGAGTTGTGACTCTCTTTCGGCGGGTTTGCGATATCCTAACCGGTGTGTCGATCACCAGCATTTTGCAAAAAAAATGTTCCCACAAAAAAGTTGTTCTTCGAACAAAAATGCTTTTTCAAAAAACTAATTTATAAAAAAAAACTAAAAATATTTTTTTTACAAAAATTATTTTTGAAAATAATACCGAACCGAACTTTGTTTTAATAATAACTTTTCAAAAAGCAGTTTTAAAAAAAATATATTTAGATCAAAAAAAGATTTAATGGTGAAGTTTATCAAGGAAAAGCCTGTAATGGAGGCCAAAAAATATACTGCAACATTTACAAAACAAACAGGGAAAAAACTTAAAAAAAACAAAACCCACACATAACCAAAACAACATTTTCTAGGTTATCTCAGTGTTTTTGACAAAAGTCACCACGTCGGCGTCGGCACCTATCGAGATCTCCCCGGTGAGAAGTCGCCAAAATGTCACACGTTTTTCGGGTGAGAATTTCAAGAATACGATTGGGGGAGAAACGCCCACTTTCGCTCGAATTTCGAGGAGTACTCGCTCGGGGAGATTTCAAGAATAACGACACTGGGAGCAAGAATTAAAAACTTCTTGGTTTTTTACCATTTTACAAAGCAAATCCTGAAATTTTACTAGTATTTACAACAAAAAATTAAATTTTACCATTTTAACACCTCTTTTCCGTTTTTATACGATCGAGACTCGTTATTCTTTATACTACTATAATCTTAGAGTAATAATAATATAAAGAGAAGAAGTAAACCGCGGCCTCGTGTAAATTTTCCCTATTTGTTACGGTCATTCCTGAAAACTTAGAATTTGCAGAATCCCCGGCGATGGCACCATAGCTGCGTCACTGGAATCATCTCGAAAAAACGACACTGGGCTGAATTTTCACAATATTTTCAGAATCATAGCACTTCTTGTTTATTTTTACGTCCAACTAAGTTCTTTTTTCAAAAATAAAACTCAGCACATAGAAAAATACACCAAAAATTCAATATACCGAATCCGACGGCCAAGACAACACTGCATTTAATACAAACACATGTTACTGTCAGTGTCGACCTTAGAGCTTAGGAATATCTGGGCTAACCGTTCACGACTTGAGGACCCACCTAATTAAACTTGTTGCCATTATATAAGTGAAAAAATAATCTTTTGTTTGAAACTCGTAGACAATGATTGAGTAGAAATAAAACTTTGGACTTCCATTGTCTTTATCTGAGGGCACGGCAGTTCCTCGCCAAGTTCGCGCTGCCGTACCATCTTTTCTTGAAACATTTCAGGCCATATTGACCTATCTAAAACTCTACTTCGGAAAGAGCTACGAATCTCATACTTTGCACAGTCGTAGACCTTCATAGAGTTAACAACCCCTCCGACTTCTATAAAGTAGTAAAGTAGTTACGAAATTTCAAAAAACATCGAAATTGCCAATCACTCACTGACTTACTCACTCATGTATAGAAAATCAAAATTCTACTGTTCTTCCAGATATACTACAGAGCTGAAATTTGGCAGACTGATAGAAATTATGACCAAATCCCTGGAAAAAATCAAAAAGCCCCAAAATTCTAATTTACTTCCTCTCCTATACATGTAAAATTATTTAAAAGTAACATTACCCACTTCTAGAAATGCTAGTGAGCTGAGCTTTGGCAGCCTGATAGGAACTATGATAAAACTATAGGAAAAAACACCCCAAAATTCTAATTTAATTCCCTCCCATATAAATGTAAAGTTATGTAAAAGTAACACTGCTCACTTCCAGCAACACTAGAGAGCTGAGCTTTTTAAAAATGAAAGACACTATGATAAAACTATAGGAAAAAATTTTAAAACACCAATATTTTAATTTTCTTCCCTCTCCTATAAATGTAAATTTATATAAAAGTAACATAACCCACTTCCAGAAACGCTGGAAAGCTGATAGAAACTATGATAAAACCATGGGAAAAAATTTAAAAACCCCAAAAATTTTCATTTACTCTCTTCCCCTATAAATGTCAAGTTATGTAAAAGTAACATTACCCATTTCCAAAAACGCTAGAGAGCTGAGCATTGGAAGACTGATAGGAACTATGATAAAACTATAGGAAAAAATTTAAAAACACGAAAATTTTAATTTACTTCCCTCCCCTATACATATAAAGTTATGCAAAAGTAACATTGTCCACTTTCAGAAACGCTAGAGAGCTGAGCTTTGGAAGGCTGATAGCAGCTATGATAAAACCATGGGAAAAAACTAAGAGACCTTAAAATTTTAAGTAAGGGATTGCAAAAGTTTTAAATAATATTCGGCATATTTTACTATTTTAAAAATTAAATATTATCCAATTCTTTTAAAAATAAGTGAAATCATAACAAAAACATTTCATGTAAAAATAACCAAGTACGCGGCATTCCGTAAAAAGAATTGAGATAAAAGTAAAGTCAGGTTCTCCAATACAAATTTTAAAATGAAAGTAAGAAACTAGTTTGGAAATGTTTTTCTAAACTTGGCTATTACGGCTGTAAATAACTCCGGCACAGTGTTAAATTGAACGTAAAGAAGTTTGGCTGTAATAGCAAAGTTTAGAAAAACATTTCCAACTAGTAAAAATCTTTCATTATGAAATTTGTATTGGAGAACTTGGCCTTACTTTTATCTCAATTCTTTTTACGGAATGCCATTTTCGCGTACTTGGCTCTTTTTTACATGAAATGTTTTTGTGTTGGTTTATTTTAAACAGGACGTTTCAGTAAGTAAGTATATCTAACCGTTTTCAAGTGTAAACTAAACAATCCAGTCTAAAGGCTACGACTTATACTACTTAGTGTGCACTCGGCCCATATTTTTGACATAACACCGAAAATGTGTTATTTGGGTGTATTTTGACCTACCCTAGCAATATCGTCGTGATGTCCGTCTGTGTTGTGTGTGTATGTATGTATATCTGTCCGTAACGCGATAGCTCCTAAACCGCTTAACCGATTTACATGAAATTTTCAGGTGAAATAGTACTCGATACTGCAACGAGCTGATTTAGTCAAAATTCGTGAATGCTAATAACAGTTTTTTGACAGTTAAAAAGTTTAAAAAATGCTAATAATAATGCATCAATATGCGGTTTGAAACGTTTTTCGAAAAAAATTATGTTATAACCAAAAAGTTTGTAGGAGCTTTCATTTCGGAGATATTTACAAAAAACTGTATTCAAGGTTGATATAACGTGGAGTGTGCTAATGGGCTAGGAAGGTATCAGATCCGTCATGGATCCATTTATTTAATTCCAAGACGCTTGTTTTCCTTAAGGTGTGGTTTCACACAGAAAAACTACAAAACTACTAAATACTTAGAGAAAATTTAAACAATCCTATGAAATTTTCGCCGCATTTTAAAATAATAAAATAGAATATCCTACTAGACTAATTTATTTTTTTAAAATTTAATCGTCCTCTACAATAGGAAAAAGGATTCCCCTTTTACCTGGAGATATAGTCCAAGTAGCTCAAAACGAAACCCGGCCCTGCTAACACGAAATCCGTAATATGATGCCATACACCTGTTGCCGCGTCCTGAAAAAATTTTGGGAAAAGGGGCCGTTCATAAATTATGTTGTCTAAATGAGTTTTTATCGCAGATTGTAATAAGAAATACACAGCATAAAACGACGCGACGCGGGCTAATAAGCGCATGACAAATTATCGCACGGTTTGAATAGCCTAACCAACTCAAAGCACGATATATTTTGGTAAGGTAAGAAGTTGAACCTTACTTATTATTTATAAAATTTTACAGAGGCAGAGGAGGCGGCAACAGCGGAGAAGCTACATTGTTTACCAACAAATGAATGAATGACAGCTGAAACCGGGGTTACTACTTCTCTTTATATGTTATTACTCTGAGACTATAATACATTGATCTTCACTGTTCACACTACTGGGAGGTTCATACAAGCGTGTGTTTACACCAGCGCGAGTCTACTATATAACTAAAATCCCAAGTGTCATTGAAAAATATTATGTTGTGTTTTGCCATTAATATAAATCCTTAAAAATAAAGCTATAAATCATTGTATTTAGTAAATTCTTGGATAAAACTATTAAATAGCCTGTGATGCATGCCGACAGCCATACGCCGGCGCGGCGACGACGAGGTAGCAAAGCAATTAAGAGAATACATTTTAAATAAAAATGTAGGGATATTTTTACCACAGGTTACCCAACAAACAGATAAATAAGCCGGCTGGCGGTCTTTTATCTCGGTGAAATCAACGATGGCTGGTCATTCGAAGTTAATCTCAGGGCCGAATTAAAATAAATTTACTATAAAATATTTGTACTGCCAGAAAAAACAAAAACGTTAATTTTGTACTGCTCTTAAAAATGGGTGCTAAAATGAACTAACCAACCTAAGAGTTTTTCGAATAGATACTAATAGATGAGTAATACATTTTGTGTAATAATTTTATTTAAAGAATTTGCTGGCCACTATATCTAACCCTTTTGGTAAATATCAAATTTTGATAGGAGGGATCTTTTTTTAATAGAAACACCCTACATTTTAGATTTTTGTTTCCTTCTTATTTTTAAATTTTCAGATATACCTAATACATAATAACATAAATAATGAATTTATCAGAGCATACATGTTGTCAAGGAAGGAATATAAATATGACAATTTTTGCATACCTTTTATATAAAAAAAAACCGTACATAAATATCAGCTTAACTCTATAATAGGTGAATACGAACAGACGGTAAATCATAAAAATTTATAAAACCAACCTTTTCTGCTCGAGAGAACGAGAATCTCTCGACGAGAGGGTCTTTCTCTCTCGTTTCATCTCAAGCTTTCAGTCGAGAGACAATAGAGGGCGAGACGAGACGAGAGGCGAGAATCTCTCGTCTAGGCGGCAACACTACTTAGAAATGACTTCTTTTATACAGTAAATTGCCTCAAATATGTACAGCGTGGACAATTTTCGATGGGTTTAAAAGGGGAAACTCGGTTATTAGTAATGATAATGATCTGTCGTTTTTACTTCACCCTGTTTTTTTTAGCTCTTGTTAATGGTGTTATGAGATTTTCGCCATACCATATAGTTTTTACTATACAGTGGCTTTTGAAACAAACCTTTATATCTTGCTTGTTTTACAAATATTTCAATTCTGTAAAACATTTATGGTAGCATATTTTGAGAAAAAAAATGAAGAAGATTTTTTTTCGATAATAAAAACTGATTTAAATCGTTGATTATGCCAAAAACAAATCTATAATTTTGTTTTTTTGACATTAAAAAAAAATAATTTCTCACTATTTCAAAAACATAATATTATGTCAAAAACATAATATTATGTCAAAATTTTGACGCAATTTTTTCTCCAAAAAAGTTGCTCAAAAATGGCTTTTACAGAGTTAATATCTGGCAAAATAAGAAAGATATGTATAAGATTTTCAAAATATCTCTCTTCATACAAGCGAGCTGCTTCTGTACCACTGCACAGAGCTGCAACGTAAGTCAGGTGTACAGGGTCCCTCAACGATCGTTTGGTCATAGAAAATATGTGAATTGAAGTAAGATCGCTATTTAAATAAATGGCACTAAGATAGATATATAGTTTAGCGGTGTTGTCAAGTTAGCAATTCAAGAAAATGGTTTTCTTTTCGCGATCTAATGACGTTACTCTTACCGACTGAGTATGCCAAAGACGGCGATGCATAAAATAATTTAAAACCCCCTGATTTTAATTGCTGTAGCGCCATCTCTTAGATATCATTTGAACTGTATGACTAATAATCAATACTGCAAATCCATAATTAAGTGTACAAGTAGAGCTTTCTAACATGGCAAAAATGTTAAAGGAGATTACTATACGCACAAACAAAATATTTCACAAATTCAAATTTATGTATAACAAATTTCTTGGTCTTTATGTGTGCCAATTTATTCTCAACCAGAGTTATAAACCAATACTTTGAAAAGTAACTATTACATTACAAATTACTTTACAGGAATGAACTTAGAAAACTGTATAATTAATTACAACAAAAAAATAACTTATTTATACATTTCCTACTTGCAAAATAAAAAAAGTAGTTGACAATTATTTTTTATTTATTTCTTTTACTTTTTCATAATTTATAAAATGTAACAATGCCTAATTTAGGAGTCCTGTTCCTCCGTAATATATTCCGAACTCACCCCTTAAATTCAGTACGAAACGTGGATTGCTTTAAATAATAAAAGCAAAATAGCTTTTTACAAATAATAACAATCACTTTAGTAATTCAATTGCATTTTTGTAATTTCATTATAATTGTAAAATAATTTTTCAATTATTTTAAAAACTTGAATAATTGCAATTACCATAACACCGCATTTCAACTTATTGTTTTTTTTTTCAAGAGGAATAGCCCTCCATTTAAGGGGCAAATATAAAATTTTAAAAGGCGTAGTAAAACGTGACAAACATTTTTTCTGCAGATTGAAGCCAGTAGAGGGGCAAGAGGTTTAGGGCTGTCGTACCTCCAAAAATGTTGTCCCATATTCTGTTTCCTGGGTAGTGTATGGTGACTTTTAGCAACTTGACTTCGTGAACGGCCGCCAGGAGATTTAAGTGCGACTGTAATAAAAGAGCAAGGTTATTGTGAAAGAAAAAATTATTAAAAAATGGAATTTTTCTCGATTTAATGTTTTCTTATTTAAAGCTAAAATAACGAAATAAATAATAATTACTATTTCTTCGTCTTTTAAAAGTGGAAATCTTACTTTGATTGCTCCTGTTTAGTAATAAAAAACTATTAATGAATTTTGAGTCACAGCGGCAAACGCTCCTGAATATGCGCGTCTTTGGTCCCTCACTAACTTCTTGCTTTCCATAAGTTCATCCTTTTTTATACGCTTTTCATAAAAGCTCAATGTTCGAAGTCAAGCCCTGTATATGGGTCTGTGACAAGATCTTGAAATGAAAAATGATTTGCCATTTTAATGCAAATTTTAAATCTATACAAATTGATGGTACCTATGACTTATGTCAAAAAAGGTTTTTGCATCTTTAAATAAACAAAATTGCAATAAAAATGTTTAGAGACTGCACTATAAAAACAGTTTTTTTTGCTCTAAAGCAACAAACAAATTAAAATTCTAGCTCCGCCCCTGGAAGCTACCCACTAAAAACTTCATTTTTGCTTTCCAACTCAATGTTTCCAACCTATACGCATAACAGGAGGAACCCCCATATCCTTGTGCTTAAACTTTGTCAGTGTGGTTATTTACACTGATTCTCGTAATTTTTATTAGAAGCCCTTGTAAATAGGTAACTGGTTTTGACGATAATCACCGACTACTGCATACCGCGATCGTTCTTGTCTATGCTTTATTGGGGAAGCCGACGCGGTGAGAGGGCCGTCCCCCATTAATTTCGACCCCCCATTATATTGGGGGAAAATGAATTGTGTGAAGGTCATTATTCTTGGTCAGTTCAATAACAGACACTAATTGCAGGAGTGTATTTACGACCAAATTGAAACTTCGTTACTTTAATGTGGACTTTATCTAAGCGATGTTTTATTAAAAAAAAGGGAAACCAGAAGACAGGTAAGAAATTTGATACCCACGAAAAAAAATTCAATATTTGAGCGCAAATGCCACGTATGAGGTAGACAGAGCTCTAAAGTATGGAAATTAATTTCTACGCTGAAAATCCCAACAAAGAAAAGTAACATTCAGATCATTAAACCAGAACAATGGATAAAACACTACAAGGAAATACTGTAGGACAGGAGACCCGAATATCTGTCAGCCTCTCCGAGGAGAGACATAGAGGTACATGGAGAGGAAGTAATCATCAAAAAAGAAATGATAAAGAATAGTGTTAAAAAGCTTAAATCTGGAAAAGGTAGCAGACCTGGGGGAATATACGCTGAAAAGCTCAAATATGGATCAGAGAAACTACTAGAAAATCTCACATATTTAACAACAAGCTGGATTGCAACAATTACAAAGGAATTTCAGTAACCAGATACTTTAAGTTGATTGTACTGTAAGATTCTTAGAGATTTAATAAAGAATGATTTTCATTAACAAGAAGAAGAAGAGCAAAGGGGGTTTCGTGCAGTGATCGTGATCTTGTAGTGGTAATGCTTTTTGTCTTAAACAAGTTATTGAGAAAAGGAGTGCCAGAAATATAGAGCCTCATGTTACCTTTATGGGTCTACAAAAAGCAAATGATATCGTTCCAGTAGAAAAATTATGGATAGTGTTAGAGCAAACTAATATCAATCATACATACATAATAGCGATAAAAGAATTACACAAATTGGAAATCGACTTTCAAAAGAATTTCTGGTAACGAAAGACTTAAAGGATGTTGAACTCTTTTTAAAATATATATCGCAGTAGCTCGAAAAACCTGGAAACGTAAAGTACATAGCATGGGAATACACACTACAGTTTGCTGCCGACCAAGTAATTGTACCTAATGATAAAGAAGACAAGGAGTATATGATGATAAAGTTAACTAAAGAATACCAAAAGTGGGGGTTAACAGTAAACGTGGACAAGACACGGTACTTATGTATTGGAAACAAATCAAGTGAGTTAGAACTAGAAAATGAACAAACAATATCTCAATGCAATAAGTATGTAGGGGTACTTGGGTGTCACATTTGATAAGACAGGAAAAGACTGTAAAGAACTGGAAAAAAGAATAGTAAAAGCAAAACAGGTTATTGGATTTCTTAACAGTATTTTATGGAGCAGAAAGTTAAAAAATAATGTAAAACATATATGAAACAATGGTGCATAACAGAAAAATACAAAACAAAAATGGAAAGTGTCGAAATGAATCTAGAACTGATCTAATAAGAAATGAGATCATAACAGACAGAACGGGAATCAAGGGAAGCATAACGGATGACATCGCTAAAAGACAACTGATATGGTATAAGAGCGTCCTATACAATGCACATCAAAATTATTATTAGTAGAATTCAAAGAAATTTAAGTAAACTTTAGTTGAATGTTTTTGGTGATCATATTATAACTAGTGCATGTTAGATTCTCAAAAAATTTTTGCCAATTTTATTTGAAGCCAACTTTTTAAGAACAGTTCATGCAACCTGAAAAAACCCTGTAGAGTAGGGGATTTTTTCTATGATAATACATGAAAGCTTTTAATAAAAAAAGTTGGTTGGAAATAAAATTTACAAAAATTTACGAAAATAAAATTTATTGCACGCGTTATATTATATCAGAATATATTATGTCCTAGGTGAAACTGCACATTTCTAAAATAAATTCTAGTTATTAACATACAGTATATATCATTATTTTTGGGATAACTATTGGCTGTGTCACTTGTCATCAAGAAAACAGCTGTCCAAGTCTGCACAGGTCCGGATTTAGAGAAGAGGGAAAATAAAGATAAGGAATCGTTTACGAATTAGACTAATATATATATACGATGAGGAATTTTTAAAGTATGTGGTGCTGATTTAAAGAAAAGGTTAAGGGTGTCAAAACCAAAAAAAAAACAATCTTAATACCTAATCGTTTAGTCAACTTCGTTAAAATTTGGCAGTGCTGTTTGTAGTGACAGATTGCACTTTGGCAATACTTAGATTAAAATAATTAAATCCAGCGACGTCTCGAAACATCGCAACCAATATTTCTGAGAAAAAAACTGTTTGTTACTAAATATTTTCCAGTTATAAATGCAAACTGAAACCCTAGGGGAATTTTTTATATAAAGCAAACAGTTAAACATGAAAACACTCGATAAACATTAAAATCCCCATGGTAACAGTTGTTACAGTTTTTGAGATATTAAGATTTTTATTAACTCAAAGATGTGGTTTTTTTTCTAGATGCATTATCTGTTTAAAATTCATTATGATATACAACTGTACTGTACTTACCATCTCTAATTTAAATCCAGCATCCAAAATTTAAAAAACCTCACTTTCAAAGAAATTTAGTTGTTTATCTCAAATAAACAAGACCAAAATGTATATAAATACGGCAGTCTTTTTGACATTCACAAGCTTGGATTTATCCCATACTTACATAGATTTAGCACCGGGTCGACTCAATACCGTGATCAATCTCTTTTTTACATGCACTGGCTGCTGGCATGCTATAGATCGGATTAATTTCCTCGAAAAATTTAGTTTTATGAAACAAATATTGCCGATGTATATGTTTATCTCTATTAGCGCATTGAAACTATATTTAATAAAGTTATTGAAGAAAAACGATTATCTCCTAACTAAAGCAAGAAATTCTGTGATGTTTACCTTGCTATGCTATGGTATAAAAAAAGTTATCCCAAAAATAAAGATATCTACTGTACCTATTATCAATAAAATCAAATTCCTCGTTTCCAAAAATAGAAAAATAAATATTTTATTTTTATGGCTTGACATTTTTTTCCTCTTTTATAAATGTCAAATGCTTCTCAACCGCTGTCTTTGCTTATTTGTGATTTAGCATATAGCTAGGAGGGAGATGTGGCCTACATATGCTTGAGAAAAGGGGCCAACATAAAGATAAAATTAAGCAACCCTTGATTGCCTTTTTCCGTGTCTGTCGCAACGTTTCGTCTCTTGCACACATAAAATGTGGCTTCGGGCACATATTATATCACCCGCTTTAAGCTTTATGCTCTTAACAGTTTCGTTTCTAGCGACTACAAAGTTGCTCTGTTCTGGATGTGGATGTAAATGGAGCCTAATTGGATCTCCGCGGCTGCATTCAGAAGTCAGGAAAAACACTGGATGTGATCTATAAACGTGATAAATGGCCCTGAGTTCGTTGTCTAAAACTACCAAGCAGATCCCAGCAGCCATTTCTGCACAGGTAGCTGTTTCAGAAGAATAGATAAATTATTAGGTTTTATGATATCAGAAACCTTTGGTTAACTAGGTATTACCAGTTTATTAGTACTACTGTCTTTATATTTTGGGCTAATCCAGCTTTTAGTAATGCATGCGTGTAGTTTGCAATGAGACCCGACCGGTTTGGTAATAATAGTTAAGGCAGGTTTTCGGAAAATCCACTTTCTAGAAGCATTTTATATTACTTTTTGGCAAACGGTCAATTCCCCCTATTTTGACGCTACTGAATCCTAATGTTACCACCTTGAAATGTTGACAGGGTCTGAGATATTCAAGATAGCGGCCAACATGGCGGCGAAATTTTTAATTGCCGCTGTAAAGCCAAATTGATACAGCTGTACATTCAAAATATATATTTATATAACTAAAAATAGTGTGATATTAGTTTTGTTTTAAATAGCTCCAAAAGCCTCCAAAAACCCCCCAGACCCCCCAAAATCTGAAGCTTCTAAGACAAAAAACTATAATACATTTTCTTGTAGACAATGAAATTCCTTTTTTAACGAAGCATAACTCAATGGAGTTAGACTGATAACAAACTCTCCAGCAGCGTCCGTTAATTGAAGTAATTTAAAAAAGTTGAAAAAGTACCCGTTTTTATAAGATTTTATAATCCCAATTTACGGACGCCACTGAAGAGCTACTTGCTTTTCCTAACCTTATCGACCCATACATCGTTAAAAAGGGAATTGTGTTCTTCACAGAAAACTGTTTTTGCAATTTTCGACAAAAAGGTTAGTTTTCGAGAAAATTGAATAAAACTGAAAAAAAAACAAGTTTTTGCGGATTTGGGGAATTTTCTCCGTCCTTGTCGATATTTTGAGTTGGCAACAAGGACATTCGGATTCAGCGGGGTTAAATTAGGGGGAAATAGTCTGTTGTCAAAAAGTTATATGATTTGCTTCTAGACCGAAAACCTTTTCAAATTTTTTGCTCTAACTATAAAAGCGCTATCTAGTTTAATTTTCAAACTCAACTTTCTGCGTAAAAGATTTAATTTAACCTTAAGAGACCCTCCTTGTAATTAAGAGATCCGATTTAAAGGACGTATACAAACAAAATTACCATTTTCTACCCGTTGAATTTGTACTTGTGTTTTTTACTAATGAAGGACAACAAAAGAAAAGGGTTGTCTTGATTTGTAATTTTTTTGATGACGACGATTTTGGCAATTAGGCAAAAGTTAAAATTGGGAATGGAAATTTTCTCTAATTGGTAGTTAGCATTTTGAAAAAAAAAATATTTATTTAGGGCCTGGCCAAATAGGTTACAGCATAAATATGGGGCAAACCCATGCATTCTCACACAACAGGAGTTCTGGTGGTTTTGGAACATACTCCATTACGTCACTACATTATCTAACAATTGTCAAAAATGTTGGGTTATATTTTTTTTTTAAACTAGTTGATTGGATGAAAATTTATCAAATGGTAGATTGACATTATAGTTTTTCTAAAATTAATTGTGCAGATTTATTGTGGACACCATAAAGAGCCTTTAACCCTTTCGAGACTAACGGGACAATACGTCCCAAGGCAGAATTTATTTAGACTAATGGGAAATGTGATCCCAAATAAACGTTTAAAAACGCCAGTTCAGTCTTTTCAACGCCCAAGGCCATTTAGCAGGTGTTTGTATAAAATATAAAACGACAGAACCTCGATATTTCCGTAAAAGTGTGTGCATGTAGTGCATTTATTTGCAATTTTTGAGTGATTTTTGGTGAATTACCCGCTCTATTTAGCGTGTAATCATGTAAGTACCCCTATAGTAGCAAGACTAATGTTAGAAACATATTCAACGTTTCGGATAAGACAATATCGTTGTTTTTTTTGCGTGGGACATTATGTCCCAGCAGGTCACTTTGGTGGGATTATCTATCCCAGTAGGCGTAAACTGGTTTTTTTCTTTTCAGAATAAGCAAAAGAAAATTGAATCAAAAGGAACAGTCGGAACTGGTGGGATATATTGTCCCAACATAATGGACTGATGGGACGATATGTCCCACACTATAACGTTCTAAAAATTATGTGAAAAAATTAGAAACATCTCTAAAACCCTTCTACTTTCGAAATATGAAATCATAAATTAAATTATAATCCTCACGAAAGAAATAAAATTCCGTCTTGAAAGGGTTAAGGCATCTACCACTCTTAAATTTATTAACAAATTATAAAGAGAAATACAAGTACTTACCTATGGATTCCCCTTGATTCTCCCGGACATTTTTCCACAAATCGCACATGTTTTACATGAATTATTTTCCATTTGCCACAGAAAAAAACATAATTTTACACGGCAAAAGCAAAACTCCGCAAAATGTCAATAAACAACAAATATGGCATTCACCCACACATAGCAGTTGTGTGTCTTCATGACAAAACACATGCATGCGCACTTGAAAATTCGCTTCCGCGATTTTAATTTTGCTATTGTTTCCAAAGCAAGCTATGAGTGCTTCACTTTTTGATTTTTCGAACATGTATTTATGCTCCAACGTATTTGTGCCTGGCCTAAGATCATTACAACATCTATCATGGGAATAATAATAAAGCTTCCTATAGTATCACATGCGTCTTAGTGCCATAACTCACTCGTAGAGCGGTAAAAAATGGTTCATTTTCTGCACTTGTTGCAAAAACTAAAAGCGATTAATTTCAGCTGTATAGCCGGGAGTCATCCGGAGAGGAGCTGAGCCTTACAGATATAATCAAAGAGATTTAATGTTCCTAGAACAGTCTTTGGATCAAGTTAAAAATATTGTTATACAGGCTGTATATGTAGCAATATAAATGCTTTTGAAGATGGTCAAATAAAAAAAAACAATAATGGTCCACGCGCAGTGGCTCAGTTTGCGCTCGGTTCAGTCTGGAACACTCTCAGATAATCTG
Source organism: Aspidapion aeneum (assembly GCA_963576565.1). Lineage (NCBI taxonomy): Eukaryota > Metazoa > Arthropoda > Insecta > Coleoptera > Brentidae > Aspidapion > Aspidapion aeneum. The sequence goes on from OY755043.1 coordinate 30,206,163, forward strand.
TTCTTATGCAATCGCTTGCGATTAATTCGGACGTCGCGTCGCATAGCTTATATCACAGATTACTTCATAAAAGTAGGAATCATAACAAAAACATTTCATGTAAAAAGAAGCCAAGTACGCAAAAATGGTATTCCGTAAAAAGAATTAATTAATATATGTAAAGCCAAGTTCTTCAATATAAATTTCAAAATGAAAGACTTACTAGTTTGAAAATATTTTTTTTACTTTTCTATTACAGCCAAACTTCTTTATGTTCAATTTAGCACTGAGTCTAAAAGTCATTTGCAGCCGTAATAGCCAAGTTTAGAAAAACCTTTCCAAACTAGTAGGAGCCTTTATTCATTTTGAAATTTGTATTGGAGAACCCGACTACTTATATCTCAAATCTTTATACGGAATACCATTGTCGTCTACTTGGGGTTTTTACAAATCGGTTTATAAATAAAAACTCTGCCAATTTGGAATTGCCATTTTGATTTTTTTGTGTGAAAACTCTATACGTCTATCAAATATAAAATCTGTAGCTCATCGGAAAGTAGTTAAAAAAGATCTGTACCGCCTAATAAAGAAAAGTACAAACAAGAACTACGGCGACGCGTGGCATCGAGTTGTCTCGGCGGCAAATTGACCCGGCGCCTAATCTGGTCGGCTGCCAGTTACGGTCTAGGACAACTGGGCGCCGCCAACTCGGCGCCGCCAACTGGGCGCCGCCAACTCGGCGCCGCCAACTGGGCGCCGGGCCAACTGGGCGCCGGGCCAACTCGGCGCCGCCAACTGGGCGCCGGCCAACTCGGCGCCGGACTAAATTTTTTTTTTGGATAAAATGTGTAGATGAAAAATAAAATATATTATTTATATAAAAACATCTTTAAAAAATGCTTTACGCAATTTTTTTTACAAGCTTTTATTTAGCTTCAGATGTTCTGTCTAACTAACTAACTATCTATCAAATCTTGTGAAGCGTGTTTGACACACGTAGTGGTCCCATGACAATACAACATTAAGAAAAAAATATCCTCCCACCCTACCCCCACCCCTTCTATAGAAAAATGTGTTTTTGACACACTTCCCGTTATCCGATTTGGATAAAATTTTGTATACACATAGTGGTCCGATGATAATACAACAATAAGAAAAAAATATCCTCCCACCCCTACCCCCACCACCTTCTATAGAAAAATTTGTTTTTGACACACATCCCGTAATCCGATTTGGATGATATTTGGTATACATATAGTGATCCGATGACAATACAATATTAAGAAAAAAATATCCTCCCACATCTACCCCCACCCCCTTTCATAGAAAAATGAGTTTTTGACACACTTCCCATTATCCGATTTGGATGAAATTTGGTATTCACATAGTGGTCCGATGACAATACAACATTAAAAAAAATATATCCTCCCACCCCTACCCCCACCCCTTCCATAGAAAATGCGTTTTTGACACCCTTCCCATTATCCGATTTGGATGAAATTTGCTATACATATAGTGGTCCGATGACAATACAACATTGAAAAAAAAAATCCTACCACTCCTACCCCCACCCTCATCTATAGAAAAATGCGTTTTTGACACACTTCCCATTATCCGATTTGGATGAAATTTGGTATACATATAGTGATCCGATAACAATACAATATGAAGAAAAAAATATCCTCCCACCTTTACCCCCACCCCCTTTCAAAGAAAAATGAGTTTTTGACACACTTCCCATTATCCGATTTCGATGAAATTTGGTATTCACATAGTGGTCCGATGACAATACAACATTAAAAAAAATATCCTCCCACCCCTACCCCCACCCCCTTCCATAGAAAATGCGTTTTTGACACCCTTCCCATTATCCGAGTTGGATGAAATTTGGTACACACGTAGTGGTCCCATGACAATACAACATTAAGAAAAAAATATCCTCCCACCCCTACCCCACCCCCTTCCATAGAAAATGCGTTTTTGACACCCTTCCCAGTATCCGATTTGGGTGAAATTTGGTATACATATAGTGGTCCGATGACAATACAACATTGAAAAAAAAATCCTACCACTCCTACCCGCACCCTCATCTATAGAAAAATGCGTTTTTGACACACTTCCCATTATCCGATTTGGATGAAATTTGGTATACATATAGTGGTCCGATAACAATATAGCAATAATAAAAAAATGTCCTCCCACCCCTACCCCCCACCCCCTTCCATAAAAAATGCGTTTTTGACACACTTCACTTCAAATGAGTTTTATAAAATTTGGTATATGCATAAAGGTCCGATGGCAGCCCAAACAAAAAATATATTTCTACCTCTACCCCCACCCTCTCCTTTCCCCAATAGAAAAATGAGTTTCCAAATAATTCACGATCAGCGATTTCATTATAATCTAGAATAAACTCTTCTTTATTTATTTACGTCTGCATTTTTCTGCTAGATTGATTCTTGCAAATAGTGATATTTAATTGATACAGATATCTTATCGTACTAACATCGTCAAAATTTCCATTTTTTTAACTAATTTATTTGAAATTTGTTTTTGTTATGTAAAGTTAAATCCATTAAGTCGACTGTTGAATCTTGGTAGTTGTAGTGTTTGGTAACCTGGTAATACTACAATTTACGTTTACTATTACAACAATGGCGAATCCAGAAATCAAAATGGCGGATCCAAAATGGCGGATTTTCTTATTTACCAACCGATTTGTCTCAAACTTGAAATATTACATTGCTTGAGGTCATTTAACACAATTTTTAACTCAAACTTTAAAAAAACAAAATGGCAGATCCAAAATGGCGGACTTTTTTATTTATTCATCATTGTTTTTGAAATTATACGAAAATGTTTTATGAGACAGAATATTGCATTTTTTTGAGAACAATAAGTTGGTAAGCTAAAAAAAATTTATACAAAGCTTTTAAAAAAATAGTAGGTAGATACCAAGTTTTTTAAAAATTATTAAGATTCAAAAGTATTTCGTTAGTTCAGAAATGACAAAAATTAAATTTTTTATAAACGTAAAGTTTAGTACTCGTGAATGAAGAAAACAAAAACTGTTCGTGGCTAAGCGGGTGTAGAAAGATTTTGTTTCTCTTGTCTTTTTCCGTGGGCAGCTCGAAAGCTGTACACTTACGGAGGTCCAAGATCACACCATTAGATCGTGGACCCCTGTCGGTTTACAGCTTTCGAGCTGCCCACGGAAAATACAAAAGAAACAAAATCTTTCTATACCCGCTTAGCCACGAATTTATTTAAAAAAATTTTTACCTACTCTGTAAATCTTTTTAAATCTAAATCACTACCTATATGTATACCAAATTTCATCCAAATCGGATAACGGGATGTGTGTCAAAAACAAATTTTTCTATGGAAGTGGGTGGCGGTAGAGGTGGGAGGACATTTTTTCATTATTGCTGTATGGTTATCGGACCACTATGTGTATACCAAATTTTATCCAAATCGGATAACGGGGAGTGTGTCAAAAACACATTTTTCTATAGAAGGGGTGGTGGTAGGGGTGGGAGGATATTTTTTTCTTAATACTGTATTGTCATTGGATCACTATATGTATACCAAATTTGATCCAAATCGGATAATGGGAAGTGTGTCAAAAACTCATTTTTATATGAAAGGGGGTGGGGGTAGAGGTGGGAGGATATTTTTTTTTAAATATTGTATTTTCATCGGATCACTATATGTATACCAAATTTCATCCAAATCGGAAAATGGGAAGGGTGTCAAAAACGCATTTTCTATGGAAGGGGTGGGGGTAGAGGTGGGAGGATATTTTTTTTTCATGTTGTATTGTCATCGGACCACTATGTGAATACCAAATTTCATCCAAATCGGATAATGGGAAGTGTGTAAAAAACTCATTTTTCTATGAAAGGGGGTGGGGTAGGGGTGGGAGGATATTTTTTCATTATTGCTGTATTGTTATCGGACCGCTATATGTATACCAAATTTCATCCAAATCGGATAATGGGAAGTGTGTCAAAAACGCATTTTTCTATAGATGAGGGTGGGGGTAGGAGTGGTAGGATTTTTTTTTCAATGTTGTATTGTCATCGGACCACTATATGTATACCAAATTTCATCCAAATCGGATAATGGGAAGGGTGTCAAAAACGCATTTTCTATGGAAGGGGGTGGGGTAGGGGTGGGAGGATATTTTTTTCATAATGTTGTATTGTCATGGGACCACTACGTGTGTACCAAATTTCATCCAAATCGGATAATGGGAAGGGTGTCAAAAACGCATTTTCTATGGAAGGGGGTGGGGGGTAGGGGTGGGAGGATATTTTTTTTTAATGTTGTATTGTCATCGGACCACTATGTGAATACCAAATTTCATCGAAATCGGATAATGGGAAGTGGGGCTCCCTGGTGGTCCAGAAAGGAGAGTTGTCTGGAATTTAACGGTGTCAGATGTGGACTGTAATTTTAAGGGAATAAGGTCATAGGCTAAGCTGGTACAAGGGATTCTGAAATGGTCTAGTTTACCTTCTAGGTTAGTGTAGCAATAAACAAATGTATGTAAGGTAAAAATAATGCATTTTCACTTACCATTTTTATACAGGAAGCGGAACTCATGGGAGGACACGCTGTTAAACCGTGCTTTTTGCACCCACATTCATGTGGTAGGAGAGTCGCTAACACGCGTGTATTATCGTTCGAAGGCGAAACGGTTCTCTCTGGTCCGGCAGCAGGTATCGCTGCTGCGTTCATTCTCCCACATGTCGCCCAGTGGCGTCGTTAATCCATAGGCGTAGGAGAAAAGGGAATAAGTAGGAGGGAATGAGATTACGAAGGTCCATATTAAAGGAACTAGGAACCTTAGTAATTCAAAATGCATTTTATGTAAAGTAAATTGATTATAGCAAATTGTAATATTTGCCTTTAAAACCGCGGGAGTTTCAAATGCAAATAACCCAGTAATTTTAAGTACTTAATTAGTTAATTAATACTAAATAAACAAAAAATAGAAAATGCTCTAGTAAATCACCAAATAGCCTAATTCGAACCAATTTGGTAAATTATAGTAAAAAGAACATATTTACAAAAAGGAAGGCGGGACGAACCATTTCCCACCCCCCTGAGAATGCCCAGGGGCATTTCAGAGAGTTTAATTTGTAGGTAGGGCGCATAGTTTTACCAAAGGCCGTTTGTAGGTACCTTTAGTAGTCTTTACAATAGCAACCCGTGGAACATTATCAGAACCTTTAATAAGGTCTTCAATGCGGCCTAGGGGCCAATCCAATGGAGTGGAATTTTCATCTTTGATCAGTACCATAGTACCAATATCAATGGAAGCAAGAGGTTGGTGCCATTTGGCTCGCTGTTGCAAAGTGTGCAAATATTCGCGATGCCAGCGAATCCAAAAATCGCGGTGCATTCTTTGCAACAGTTGCCACCTGGACAGCCTGTTTAACGCAATATCGCAGTAGTTTGGGTCGGGTATTGTACCTGGAGGCCTCAAATTTAAAAAATTATTAGGAGTCAAGACCGCCAGATCAGTAGGATCGGTGCTTAAGGCACATAAAGGACGTGAGTTCATTATGGCTTCAACTTGGGTTAAAACCGTATTTAATTCCTCATAGGTGAGTATTTGATTTCCAACTACCCTGTGAAGATGAGTCTTTAAAGATTTAATGTTTGATTCCCAAATGCCTCCCATGTGGGGAGCAGCAGGTGGGTTAAAAGACCAAACTATACCTTCCCCCTTCACGCAATCAGAAAAAATTTGTCGCAAGTATTTTTCAGAGGCCACGAAGTTGGTCCCGCAGTCTGAAGAGATCTTTGAGCATAGTCCTCTTCTAGCTATGAAGCGGCGCAGAGCAGCCAGAAAGGCTTCTGATGTCATATCAGAGACTAACTCTAAATGCACGGCTTTAACAGCGCAACAGATAAATAAACAGACATATGCTTTCATGGTTTTTGCACCTCTGGTCCGACCAAGAGTAATCGTGAACGGACCACAAAAATCTATACCTACATTTTCGAACACCTTTGCTTCGGAAACTCTAAATTTCGGTAGGTTACCCATAGGGGGTTGAAGGGAGTTAGGTTTAGTTTTCCAGCAAGTATGGCAAGAACTTAAAACTTTTCTCACTACCTTTTTAGCAGACAATACCCAGAAGTTTTGCATTAGTAAAAAAGTTGTGGTCTGTATACCACAATGAAGATTGCTGCGATGCAAATCTAAAATCAGTAATTCAGTGAATTTTGCACTAGAAGGCAAAAGAATTGGAAATTTTTTATCGTATGATAAATTTGAATGGCATAAACGGCCTCCAACACGAAGCAAATCGTAGCTTTCATTATGCAAAAATGGACATAATTTTTGAAAAGCTTTTGGAAGCTGTTTCTTATCTTTTAGTAATTCAATTTCTTTTTGGAAAGAAAAAGATTGTACGCATTTCGAAATAAAAAGTAAGCTTTTGTAGTAATCCTGATTTGTAAGGTAATCAGTAGCAAAATTGTATGAGGGATTTTTAAACCTTTGTAACCCTCGCAAAAAGTAAGCAACTATTCTCTTAATTTTAAAAAGAGAACTGTATTTTTCAAACAAGTTGTTTACATAATATTCAACTGTTTGTTCGCAAGTAAAAACGTTAAAAATATTTTTTCGCTGTTCTTCCAAAACTGCATTCCCATCGTAAGTAACTGTCATAAAATCCCAAGTATTTGTAGGTTGGTTTAGAAAAGAAGGCCCTTCTAACCAAAAATAAAATCTTTGTAAATCAGAGGGATACATTTCCCTAGTACCGCAGTCAGCAGGATTTTGTTCAGTAGGAACATAATGCCAAAACTCAGGGCTAATTCTTCCTTGTATATAGGCAGTTCTATTCGAAACAAATGTTTTAAATTTGTGAGGAGATCCCTGAATCCAAGATAAGGTCACTGTGCTATCAGTAAAAGCAAGAATTTTATCAAATTTAATTTTTTCCGAGAACGTTTCTAGTAAAAAATCCATTAATTTAGCCAACAAAACAGCTCCTAAAAGCTCTAGTCTTGGTAAAGTTAGTTTACGACGCAACGGTGCGACTCTAGATTTACTACAAACAAAAAAAACTTTAATGTTTCCATCAGAATAAAAAATTCGAATATAAGCGACAGCACAATAGGCCCGTTCTGAACTATCGCAAAATCCTACTAGCTGGATTTGACTAGCATTAGGCAAAATTATTTGACGAGGAATTTTAACAGAATGCAAAAACTTTAATTCATTTTTAAATTTTTCCCATTTAAAAACAATTTCCGGACTGACAGGGTCGTCCCAGTTTAAGTCTTCTGCCCAGCAGTATTGAACAATTAATTTTAAAATTAAAACTATTGGCGCCAAAAAAGACAGAGGGTCGTAAATGCGGGCCAAATTACTTAAAATTGTTCTTTTAGTGCATGTTTGGAGAGAACAGTCGAAAGTATAAAAAAATTCATCAGTATGAGGGTTCCAGAGCCTTCATCGAAATGTGTGACTCAGGAAGATCGGATAGTAACTCGGGACAATTGCTCGCCCATTTACGCAATTCGAATCCACCTCGGCTAAGTAGCTCGATTAATTGATTTTTCATCTCAGTGGCCTTAAAAAAGTCATCACTTCCCGAAATCACATCATCGACAAAAACTGCCTCCTCAATGATTTTTGAGGCAAGAGGAAGGTCCTCATGCTCTCTAGCAAGTTGCAGCAAAGTTCTGATAGCCAAAAAGGGGCTACAAGAGACCCCGAATAAAACTCTATTTATTTCGAAGTCTTGAATAGGCTGGTTAGGATCAAACCTCCAAACTATTCTTTGAAAATTAGTTTGACTAGGGTCAACTAAAATCATCCTGTACATTTGACGGATGTCGCAACAAAAGCAAAATTTATGCAAACGATAAAGTAATAAAATTTTTTGTAAGTCCCTTTGTAAAGGGGGCCCAGTATAAACAGCGTTGTTGAGCGAGATTTTGCCAGGGGCGTGCATGCTCGCATCAAAAACCACCCTCAGGGGGGTGCTAGTAGAATCTTTTTTAAACACCGCATGGTGTGCAATATAAAAATGATTTGAAATTTCGGTCGGCAAAGGTGCAGAAACCGGTTGCATATGATTATTATCTAAATAATCTTGTAAAACAGAGCTGTAGGCAGCATAAAAATCAGGGTTTTGTAGCAATTTCTTCTCAAGGGAGAAAAAACGACGTACGGCAATGGATCGAGTGTCGCCAAAATCTGGAGCAGTAACTTTAAATGGTAAAGATACAATATATCTCCCCTCCTCATTTTTTGAGGTAGTTTTCAAAAAATAATTTTCGCAAAACTCATCTTCGGGGTCAATGGCCTTGACATTAGGTATGTCATCTATTTGCCAAAATCGTTGTAGATTTTTATCTAAATTGACAAAAGAATCGTTCATTGACGTAGTAAAAAATGTTTTAATTTGATTTGTAGTTGAAGGTGAAAGTGAAAGATTGCCCATTATTCCCCAACCAAAAATAGTATTAATGCAGACGGGGTTGTTGGGTCCCGTAGACAAACGACCATCTAGCAAAATGTAAGGGTACACATCGCCGCCCAACAATAAATCAATTTTATCGCTTTTATTAAAGCCTGGGTCAGCTAGTTCTAAGTTGGCGAGAAAAGGAAAACTTTTAATCGAAAATGAGGAATGAGGTAAATCACTACAAATTTTATCGAGTATTATCGCATCAAAATTAAAAACAAAATTATTATCACGCAAAGAGGATATATTGCAATTAATTCCAGATTTTGCCGAAGTTGTCATTCGATCTAAGCTTTGTAGAGTCATGGCGATATTAAATTTAGGAAGGCCCAAACTATCAGCACATGACTTAGATATAAATGAAGATTGAGCACCAGAGTCACAGATGGCGCGCACTGTGTGCCAATTTTGAAAAACATCCTGTATTTGTATTAAAGCGGTACAGAGAAGTACTTCGCGATCATTTAAAGACATACCAGTAACAATGGTGTTAGTGGTTCTATTAAATTCGGTAGCCACGGGGCTCCTCGGGGTTTGCACTGCAGAAGTAGAGGGGCTACTCGCAGAACTAGGTGTAGAATTAATAGGAAAAAAATGTAAGAGACTGTGATGAAATTGGCCACAATGTAAACATCTTTTTTCTGATTTGCATTGCTGGGGTAAATTATGCTTTGAGGCCAAACAGTTGACACACGCTTTATGTTGTTTAACAATCTCAAAACGTTGCTGGGGAGTTTTCGCCAAAAAATTAGGACATCTGTATATTATATGATCGCCACTTTTACAGAGAAAACAAAAATTTTGAGGGTTTGGAGTATTATTTAAGCCACTTTGGCCATTTGGAGACTGGGAGGCATTTTTGGAGGCTCTCTGAGTATTAGCAAACAAAGCAGATCGATTTTGAAACTTTGCTTGATTTTTCTGACTTGAAATTGACAAATCTTTATTTTTTAAGTAATCTTGAGTTTGTTGTATTTGTTCCAACGCAATGCAATGGCTAGAAACAAAAGCACGAATTTTATCATAAGAGGGGATCTCATTGGAGCAATAATTTTGCTCAAATGCCTTGCGCGTGGTTGGGTCCAACCTATCCAAGAGCATTTGTGCCATAATATAATCCCAAAACTCCGTTTTAAAACCCATGACTTTTAAAGCACTTAAGTTTTTCGAAAAACAATCAAGCAAATTCCTCAAACTCGTAGCATTCTCTTTAGTAAGAGGAGAGAAGCCTTCAATTGCCTTCCAGTGAAGGTAAGCTTGTAATCGTTTATTTGTATACCTATCCACCAAGGTGTGGTAGGCATTTAAATAATTTTCAGCAAGGATAGGAATGTCAGAAATGACATCCAGGGCAGGGCCCTTTAAATTAGAAAAAAGCAAATTGAATTTTTCAAAGTTTCCCAGCGACCTATTATTGTGCACGGTAGCATTAAAGGCTTGCAAAAAGGTTGGAAACTCCTTAAATTCCCCTTGAAAAAGAGGTATTTTTATCCTAGGCAGTAAACCATGCTGGTCTGTGGAGGCACAGGGACTGCCCATGGGATTTATCGTACTGCTCAAAAGCCCTCCATCTTCAAAGGGTAGTTCGAAAAGTTCGTAAAATATAGTGGAAATCTCGTCACAGCGTTTGCAAAAGTCCATAGCCACTTTGTTTTCTACTACTAAGCGATCCTCATCAGAGGCTACCAACGTCAACAAAGTATTATGGTGCTTTTCAAAATCTTTTTTGATTTTTGACAATGTCCGAAATTTGACTTTAAAGCCGCTGTGATAGGCAGGGTCATTTTTTGCGAGGGTCGCGGATTCAATGATCAAATTTAGCTGTGAAATCGCACTATAGCGCAAGGCTTTAGCCTTTAAAATTTTATCCGAACTAGACATGATTTAAAAAAAAAATCCAAAAAATAATTGACAAAAATTAGGTAAACTGAAAAAAAAATCAAAATTTGGACACCCTGTATAAATATTAATGTCCTACGTTTAATTACAATAATCAAACTATAAGCGCACAAAAGTAAAGAAAATACCCGATGCAAACTAATGATAACAAAAAACTTGTGTATAAGTTTTTTTATCTTCGCCTCGCGAATTCAAATAAGTAGTACTATGTATTAAATTTAAAAATAAATACCTACAAATCAAAAGCATTTAATTTGGTAAAACTATTTATCTGCCTTTACACGAAAACAAATTCTCAAGTTAAGAATTAAATTTCCTTCAAAATTTATTATGCACGCAAAAAATGGATACAATCATAGCCATTTGCAGACAGATATTATAATAGTAAATTAGAAATAGATATATTCATAGCAATTTTTACGCAAAAACGAATATAGTAAAGCATCCGCAATCGGATATAGTCATAGCAATTTGCAATAAGCAAAAATGAATATGGCAATGTGGAGATTTTTTTCGAGCAAATTGGATATAATTATAGCAATCCACAAATGTGAAGGCACAACGGCTAAAATAATAGCACTTTGCAGACACTATTTTAAACTATTTCCAGTGACAAACAAAAAAACACCCAAATTCCATACGGTTTTTTTTTTACAAAAAAGAAACGAAAAAACTTGATTTATTCGAAACAAAAAAAAGCATAGTAGTTTACAGATTTTATCTGTGTTTGGTTTTTCGCATGAAAAGGCTAAATTTATTGTTAAAAATATTTAATTTTTACACAAAAAAAATCGCAAAATGTATTTTAGAAACCTAGGGGTTTTCTAAAGTAGGCATGTAAGAAAAACAAGGGTTTTTCTTGCATTTGTTTTTACACAAAAAAAAATCGCAAAATGTATTTTAGAAACCTAGGGGTTTTCTAAAGTAGGCATGTAAGAAAAACAAGGGTTTTTCTTGCATTTGTTTTTACACAAAAAAAAATCGCAAAATGTATTTTAGAAACCTAGGGGTTTTCTAAAGTAGGCATGTAAGAAAAACAAGGGTTTTTCTTGCATTTGAAACCAGTAAAAAAGGCATTTAGGAAAAACAAGGGTTTTTCTTGCATTTGAAACCAGTAAAAAAAACTAACCTAAAAAGGCAAAAAAACGATTCCAGAAATCCGGCTCGCTAAGGATCAAAAATGGGGCTCCCTGGTGGTCCAGAAAGGAGAGTTGTCTGGAATTTAACGGTGTCAGATGTGGACTGTAATTTTAAGGGAATAAGGTCATAGGCTAAGCTGGTACAAGGGATTCTGAAATGGTCTAGTTTACCTTCTAGGTTAGTGTAGCAATAAACAAATGTATGTAAGGTAAAAATAATGCATTTTCACTTACCATTTTTATACAGGAAGCGGAACTCATGGGAGGACACGCTGTTAAACCGTGCTTTTTGCACCCACATTCATGTGGTAGGAGAGTCGCTAACACGCGTGTATTATCGTTCGAAGGCGAAACGGTTCTCTCTGGTCCGGCAGCAGGTATCGCTGCTGCGTTCATTCTCCCACATGTCGCCCAGTGGCGTCGTTAATCCATAGGCGTAGGAGAAAAGGGAATAAGTAGGAGGGAATGAGATTACGAAGGTCCATATTAAAGGAACTAGGAACCTTAGTAATTCAAAATGCATTTTATGTAAAGTAAATTGATTATAGCAAATTGTAATATTTGCCTTTAAAACCGCGGGAGTTTCAAATGCAAATAACCCAGTAATTTTAAGTACTTAATTAGTTAATTAATACTAAATAAACAAAAAATAGAAAATGCTCTAGTAAATCACCAAATAGCCTAATTCGAACCAATTTGGTAAATTATAGTAAAAAGAACATATTTACAAAAAGGAAGGCGGGACGAACCAGGAAGTGTGTCAAAAACTCATTTTTCTTTGAAAGGGGGTGGGGGTAAAGGTGGGAGGATATTTTTTTCTTCATATTGTATTGTTATCGGATCACTATATGTATACCAAATTTCATCCAAATCGGATAATGGGAAGTGTGTCAAAAACGCATTTTTCTATAGATGAGGGTGGGGATAGGGGTGGGAGGATATTTTTTTCTTAGTGTTGTATTGTCATGGGACCAGTACGTGTGTACCAAATTTCATCCAAATCGGATAATGGGAAGTGTGTCAAAAACGCTTCACCATATTTGATAGATAGTTAGTTAGTTAGACAGAACATCTGAAGCTAAATATAAAAGCTTTTAAAAAACTGCGTAAAGGATTTTTGAAAGATGTTATTATATAAATAATATATTTTATTTTTCATCCACACATTTTAAGAAAAAAAAAATTTTAGTCCGGCGCCGAGTTGGCCGGCGCCCAGTTGGCAGCGCCGAGTTGGCCCGGCGCCCAGTTGGCCCGGCGCCCAGTTGGCCCGGCGCCCAGTTGGCGGCGCCGAGTTGGCGGCGCCCAGTTGGCGGCGCCGAGTTGGCGGCGCCCAGTTGTCCCATTCCGGCCAGTTAGTCCGGCAGTGAATCGGACACGACGAATTCTAATAGAATTGGACCAGAAGATTTAATCTGTGTGTCAAAACTAAATATATTTTGGGATTTAGGGGGGGGGGGATTTTTCCCTCCCTCGTAGATCCGCGCGTGTTTAATATCATACAAAATTAAAAAAGAAACATTAGGAGTTACAGAAAATTTGTTTTAGTTTATGAAAGGGGCCTTCTGAAGTGTTTTCAAATATCTTGGACATAAGCTGAAGCTCACTGATATAACGCGAGCCATCGAAAATTCCCCAAACGGTTATACTAAAGAGAAGAGCAGCAACAAGTAAAATAAAATAGAGCCCTCTCTGTGCGGCTGCTGCTGTGCTCGCCTTTCCATGAATGTTTTATTATCTCAATACCGATCTGGCAACGTTTATTTTCGCATCATATGTGCAACTCAAAAAGCATTAATTAAAAATTGTACCAAAGTGTTATAAAATACAGATTAAGTACAGCAACTATCCTATGGAGCAGTTGTTCTTTCTGAATCGAACAAAAATAAGCAAAATCCTGATAAGGTGACTGAGGGATAAAAGGCCCGCCCTTTAATTCACCTGTCGTATCTAAGAAATTAAGTTAGCAATCCCAAATCTGGCAAGTTGTTAAAATACAATCATTTTATTTAAAAATACTCTGGCAATATATGGGCACCTAAACTCAAACTCAAGGGGAGGCTTGGTATTTCCTTTTGATGTACAGGTTAGGGGAAATACCAGGAAATACTTGGGAAGTACTGGGAAATATACTAGGAAATACCGGGAAGTGCTTGGGAAATACTGGGAAATACCATTGAAATTTGAGGAAATACTAGGAAATACCTCAGGAAATACCGTAGGTATATAGGTACCTACGGTATTTCCTTATGGTGTACAAACATTGGCGATCGAGCCTTTCCTCGGTCAAACTAGACACTATAGTATAGAGCACGTGTGAGTTAACATAACTAAAAACTTAAATATATTTTTTTCAACTCCAGACTCAATTGCCTTTCGTTTGATACAACACAGCCATGTTTTGACTTAAACTCTAATTTTTTAAATCTACCCCCACCCTTTTTTTAAACTAAAATTTATTTTGTTTAACATCAGACTCAATTACCTTTCGTTTGATATGACACACGCCATATTTTCACATAAACTCTAATTTTTGAACTCTACTCCCACCCTTTTATTTGGCTTGTGTTCGGTGGTTTGTTAATTTCAGCCTGATTTTGTTAATTTTGAGTTATGCGCGTTGGTCGTTACAGACAGACATACAGACACAGACAGTCACGTTAGGTCTGCAAGTAATGTCGCAGAAGTTACCACTTGCTGTTTGGTTAACAAATTATAATATAAAGATCAGGTGTGATGTATACTCTCAGAAGTGACAGGGTTTGACAATGTAGAGAAAGAGGGTAATTACCCCTCCCCCCCTCATCCCTTCAAGAACGTCAAAAAATATGTAAATTATAAAGGCGGCTAGCTACTACAGGTAAGTTAAAAAAACATCAAGAAAAACATGGCGTTTAATATGGCATTATAAAAGTTTGTAGCCACAAAATAGTTTTTCCTGAAAAAAATTGACCACATAATTTTTTGTTTAAATAATTTTATGTCCAATTATTATTGCTTTTGTTCTTATACATGATATTTAAAAAGTTATAATCAAAAAAGTAAAAAAATCGCCAACTTTGATGCTCTGTATCAGGACAAAGTTGTCCTATGTCCCCTAAGTTACACAACTAGTATTATAGTTAAGGTCACTCATCGTCAAGCAAGCAAAGTACCCTATATATATATTGTATTAAATTTAGAACTTTGGGGTGTCTAAGGTCGCGGATTATGATATTTGACTTAAACTTTTAAAGAAAACAAATAGGCCGATCCAAAATTGCGCCATTTATAAAGCAATAGGTATTATGTATTAATTTTAGAAATTTGAGGGGGTTTAGGTTACTGATTATGATTTTTTAACTAAACTTGCGAAAAATCAAAGTGGCGATTTAAAATGGCGGAGTATCCTTTTAAAAACTTATTATGTTTTTAAGTCAAACTATAAAAAAATAAAAATTACGGTTTCAAAATGGCGGACTTTTCCATTTATAAACCGGTACGTATTCAAACATAAAATCAGCGGCGGTTTATAAATGTGAAAGTTCGCCATATTATTTTTTAAGACATATTCATAGATTTTGAATCCTCAGGCCATTTTGAATCCTTAGTTTTGTTTTTTTTTTAAGTTTAATTCAAGTATCATAATTAGCAATCTCAAACACCCAAAACTTCGAAATTTAATACAAGTCGGTTTATAATTGCGACTTTAAATACTCCATAGGTCAAAATTTCTTATAGGTATAGGTTAAAAACAAGAAAATCGGCCATTTTGCATCCTCCATTTTGATTTTTTTTGTGTAGTAGTTAGTAGTAGAAAAAGCTGTCGCAAAATTTTAGGCCGGGCATCGAGTCGGCGGCGAGTTGGCCTTGCGGCAAGTTAGCCCAGTCGCGAATCGGCTGCAGAGAGGCGGCGGCGAATTTTGCTATCCCTGCTGGTCCAGTGGCGGATCCAGGATTTCCAGGAGGGAGGGGCCAAGGAAGCAAACACCAAAATAGTTCTTGGTTTGCGTTCATTTTTAATAATTCTTGGGTCTGAAATTTAAAATTACAGGTGACAAAATTTTTGAACCACTCAATGTTTTTTAGAAAAAAACTTGAAAAAATTGATGTTGGGGGTAAATTTTATTCAAACTTGCGGTTGATACATTGGCATTTGCTTCCCTTCAACTAATAAAAGTTTTATGTCAGGGAGGGGGGGGGCGGGTTCCTCTGCCTCCCCTGGATCCGCCACTGCGCTGGTCACAATGTAAAATAGTTTTATGCAAAAGGCGAAAAATCTATATCTAGTCATTGATATCTCTCCAACCCCAAACGAAATTCCTAAACCCGCCCCTGTACCTAAAATTTATAATTTCTGCTGTTAGCCAGACTAAATAGGTAGGGAGTAATAAATTGCCGAGAATTTTTCTTTTGGGATATAGCCCGAATTTAGCCGACGTATTCGGTCGCGGTTTTAATATCGAAGGTTCGGCGAAATTAATTACCTCATATCAGGAGTGGGATTAGAGCTGTATAGACCAAAAGGTAGCAAAGGAAAATGTTTTGACTTTAATTGGATCTATCTATCTATCTAGCCTTCTTCGATCCATATTTGGACATAGGCCTCCCCCAATATCTTCCATTCTTCTCTACCTGTCGCCGTGTTAATCCATCTAGCTCCTGCATGTATTTTCAAATCATTTCATTTGGGGTCTACCCCTACTCCTTTTATTTTCCCAAGGTCTCCAGGTTTCAGTACACTTATTCCACCGATCATCTTACTTCTCCTGTGACATCCCCTACTTTTGTTTTATTTGTTATCGATTCATTTCTTTTTCTATCTGTTAGCTTTACATGTAACATTTGTCTTTCCATTGATCTTGGGGCTTTTGTTACCTTATCCATGTTTGATTTTGTAAGTGTCCAGGTCTGGGATTCATAGGTAAGTACAGGAAGGATTCATTGGCTTTACACTTTCGTTTTGAGGTTCGGATTATATTTTTTTATTTTTTAATATGTAGCTTAATTTACCGAATGCTGCCATTCTTACTCGTCTCTTGATTTCAGCCGTTTTGTTTTCCTTTTTTAGTTTAATAATTTGTTCCATGTATATGATCCTCTATTTGTTCTATTTTCTCTAGGTTTATTCTGATCGTGATATCCTCATCTGTGTTTGTTATGACTTTAATTTTAGTGCAGTTCATACTCAAGCCTTTATTTTTTGCTGCTGTATCCAGTTCCTCCAGCATTTTTATCAGTTCTTCTGTCTTATCTGTTATTAAGGAAATATCATCAGCATATCTTAGATGGTTTAAGTATTGTCCGTTTACTTTGATGCCTAGTTCTTCCCAATCTAAGTTTTCAAAACATCTTCTAGGGCATGGTTAAATAGTTTTGGGGATATTGTGTCACCCTGTCTCACACCTCTTCTTATGCGGATTGGCTTGGTTCCTTTGTGAATTTTGATTGATGTTGTTTTTTCGCTATATAAATTGGCTATTAAAACTGTGTATCTGTGATCTATTCGGCTATTAATTAAAGATGCTTTTACTGCCCAGTGCTCAATGCAATCGAAAGCTTTTTTAAAGACTATAAACGCAATATATAGTGGAATGTTGTATTCGTTGGCTCGCTCAGGATTTTCATGGTTAATAGGTGGTCAACTGAACTGAAACATTTGATTACTTATTACTACTATCCGTTTATACATGCATATTATGTTATTCGTGTATTCGTCATGTCAAATCATTGGTGTGCAGTTGACAAAAACTCTATCTATGTAAATTTGGTATCTCTATGCATTTTGCGTATCTTTATTTCTGAATGTTTGCATCAAACGCCACTCTTTGTGTAAATCGGTTACTGTAAGTATTGAAATATTACGTATCTGACCTACCCGTACTTTCAGTAATCTTCTTGTTTTATATACAATTTTTTTTCGTGCCTTTTTCTCTTTCTCTTAAGTTTATGACAAGCAACCCAAAAAATTATAATTTTTTATTTTACAATTTTTTTACAATAGAATTTTTTTTTCTGTTTTTTAAAAAGACAATATGTTGGTGTGCTCGTGGATTATTATAATACCCTCTCTCTAAAATGTATCCTGTATGAGATTAGGTCTTTGGGTTTTCCAATTTATATATCGTTTCAGAATTATATTGGAAGTTAAAACGCTTTAGTGCCAGAACGCTGCGTATTGAAATATTGACAAATATTCGATAAATTAATTATGAAACAAAAAAATAAATAAAAAATTTATAAAAATTTTACATTACCTATTATTTGTAACGTAAACCAAACTAAAATATATTTTAACTTAAATTTTGTTGTGAAGACATTCACTAAAAAACGTTGCTCCCAACGAGTAACCGTGTGTCACTTGTTCGACTTGATCTTAACGTTGACTGGCCGGTTCAAAATTAAGGTAGTTTTTCCCATAAATCCGCGACATGTGGTTTTGTCTTTGTAAAAAATTCAGAAATACCGAGATTTATTTTTTTTAGAGGTAAATCAGTTAAGTTTAATTAATAAACTTTTCTCAGATAATTTTACAATATTAAGAACAATAATAATTTTATAAGAAAATTAAACTTATTTTTTGTCCAAAATTACATAAAATTATGAGCACGAGAATTTTGTAATTCTAATATTTATCAGTAAACACCCTTTGTTTACAAATTACAGCACACAATTCTGTCCAGATCAATACACGCCGGCAGTGGCGTATATAAAAAAACTTGTTTTGGGGTGGGCCCGACATAGGCCCCTCGGTCCCCCCTTATATACGTCGCTGCATCATACTTACATATAAAGAAACAGGCGTTAATTTATATATAATCCGTTTATTTAGCGAAAAAAAAGCTAGTACAAAACAAGTCTATAAATGTCAAAAATCATAGAAAATGTAATCTTAACATAATAAGCAAAAATAGATAATTATAATTAAATATTATCAAAACATGAAAATATTATAAATTAAAAATTAGCAAACATCAATCTGCTTAAAATATAAATAAAACAAGTTATATTATTAGTATAACCGATTCGAATTAAATTTGGCATACATGTTTATTGAGATATTCTGGCTGGTTAGAGCATTTTTTGTTAAACGACCGACGCGTAAACGTCCGGCTATCCGGCAGAGCCGATTATTTGTAGGTTAGTCTGATATACCAAGTGGGCCAAAAAAAAAACGGAATTTAATGGGACAAACTGCACTTGGCAGAGAATTAATCAGTGTTTTAACTAAATGTATTTTTGGCGGACGAAATTAAATTGTACCCTTCAAAGATGCTCGTTTATTCTTGTGTTGCGAACATGTTGTAATTATTTTTTAAAATTAGTAAAAAATCTGCGTTCTCGCCACGCATAACAGGGTAAGAATCAGCAAAATCAGTTCAGTGGTTTTAAAAAAATATATTTTTGTTTCAACCATTGTTTTGCATATTATACGATTGCCATTCCAATCATGCATTTATTTCCTTATGGCTGAAACAAAAATAGATTTTTTGAGAACTGCCACACCGATTTTACTTATTTGTACCTTGTTGTGCGCGGGAAAAGTAGTGCTTTTCTATAAATTAAAATAAAAACTAAAACATTTTCAGAAAATAAGAATAAACGCGTCATTTTGAAGAATCAAGTATGATTCTGTCCGCCATCTTAAATTTTAAGATGGCAATAAATTTTGATCATGATCTTTAAAAAGAAATCGATTCTCACCAGGATGTTTTTTATTTTATCAAAATCGGTTCTGGACTAATGAATATACTACTACTATGTCGGTTTAGAACGTTTTTCTACGTTGTCCGACGCCTATTCTCCACCACCTTCGATCATGACAATCATCCTCTGTCAGATTCTTTTGACTCATTGATCTTTGGATTGACCGTTGCCATTCTAGTTTAGGACGCCCTCTTTTTCTGTGCCCTATTGGTTGCCATTCTAGGACCTGCTTTGGTAATCTTTCGTCGTTCATCCGTTGTACATGGCCGTACCATATCAGTTGCCTTTTAGTGATGTCATCTGTTATGCTTCCCTCGATTCCCATTCTTTCTTTTATGATCTCATTTCTTATGTGATCTATTCTAGATATTCTCATTGATCTTCTTATTGCATCCATTTCGACACTTTCCATTTTTGTTTTGTATTTTTCTGTTACGTGACAAGTCTCTATTCCATACAACAGCGTTCTTTTGACCATTGTTTCATATATGTTAAATTTTACATTCTTTTTTATCTTTCTGCTCCATAAAATACTGTTAAGGCATCCAATAACTTGCTTTTACTATTTTTTTTCCAATTCTTTACAGTCTGTACCTGTCTTATCAAATGTGACACCCAAGTATGCATACTCATTGCATGGAGATATTGTTTGTCCATTTTCTAGTACTAACTCACTGGATTCGTTTCCAATACATAAGTACTGTGTCTTGTCCACGTTCACTTTAATGAATATATAAGGAAATAAACATGATTGGCAAGGCAATCGTATAATATGCAAAACAATGGTTGAAACAAAAACATTTTTTCTAGATCCACCGAACCGGTTTTGCGGATTCGTACCTTGTTGTGCGTGGCAAGAGCATGCAGCTTTTTTATTGATCTAACAAAATAAATAAAACATGTTCGTAACACAAGAATAAACGAGCATCTTTGAAGGGTACAATTTAATTTCGTACACCATCTTGGATTTTGAGATGGCGGACAAAAAAATATATCTAGCTAAAACTCTAATTAATTATCTGTCAAGTGCAGTTTGTCCCATTAAAATCGATGGTAGTTTCAAAGTTATATAGAAAAATTTGTACGTATTTTTTGGCCCACCCAGTGAGTTGTCATTATTTTTGGGACTACGTTTTACTTTTGCTGGGCTTTGCTATTTGTTATAGTTACTGTCAAAAAGTTATTCCAAAATTATGAAATGAACTATTGCTTTGTTTTTTGTTGGTAACAGTTGTCTAGCTTTATTGTTTAGGTCAAAATATTGAACTAGCTCAGGAATTTCTTTTATATACAGGGCAGTGGCGTATATAGAAAAAAGTTTCGGGGGGGGGGCGAGACAGTTTTGGGGGGGCCCGAGACCTCATGAGGCCGTATTTTATGTTTGTAGTCATAAAATATGTGGAAAATATCTAAAAAATGTTAGCTTGGGGGGGCGGGCCCCCCAGGCCTCCCCTTTATATACGCCACTGATACAGGGTGTTAATAAAGTATATCACCAAACTTCCGAGGATTATTCTTTGAGTTATTTTAAGAAATTTTTGAATAAACATGGTGACGCAATTGCTTAATTTTCGAGATACAAGGTGTCAAAATTTCATTTTTTTTTTGTTTTTTCTTTATAGCTCGTGCAGTTTTTGAGATGTTTGGCTCAAATTTAAAACGTCTATTTAGCTACAAGGCGTACATTATTAAGCATGCCAAATATCAGGAAAAAACAAGAGGGTGATATTTTTTCGAAGGTTATGTTTTCATTTTTCCCCCAGAATTTTTTGCGTCTCTAAGTGTTTTTGAAAAAAAAGGCAAAAAAGGAAAATTTGTACCCTACTAAATGCCATTAAAATTTAGTCACCACATTAAATTGTTTTATTTTTATGCGAGTTTTATATAATTTCTGAATAGCAATCAATAATACAAATTATTTTTTTTGTCTTTTTTCTTAAAGACGGTTACAGATACAAGCAATTGCTGGAAAATAAAAAGTTTCTGAATAAAACAAGGAATTTATTTTATTTTTTTTGAGTCTGCCAATGACTAAAAAGTTCTGGGGGAAAAAATGGGGCATGACCCCTGAAAAAATATCACCCTGTAGTGGTCGCTTTGATGTAATCGCAAAATTGGTCGATGGTCGCGTTTGAGGCAAACTCGATGTTGTGACGCAGCGTTTGCACGTGATACACAACGTTGACTGGCCGACAAATTGTTAGTTGGGTAGGCTAAATTCTAACCAAGCTATTCAGTGGTTCCGTTATTTTCAGGATAGCAAATGATTGCTTCACTTTTTCATTTATGGATGTTAGGCACTATAGATGTTATTAAATTTAGTTATTTAGCAGTGTTAATATAGTGCGCTTGGTGGAAAAATAAAATTTTATTAACGAGGCGGCGCTTTTTGCCTGGGCCTTAATTGCCTGCGAAGATTTTGCGAGATGGGTCACTGGGGGTTAAACGCGCAACCCTCGTTGCCAACTTAAGCTCTCTCGCCTCCCTCCTCCCTTCATATATGAAATATGGGTTTTTTTTTCCTCGAAAAAGCCGTTTTATGTTCAAGTGGGACGTTTTCAACAATATTTTATTTTTTTAAATCTCTTTCCAGTTGTTAGGTTTGAACATTGACTACTTAATACGAATATGCAGGAAAAAATACGGTCCAATCTGGGCATTTTTAAATATCTTAGCAGTAAAGGTGAAAGCACAATTAAAAATACAAGCTTCTAAATACTAATCACTATTTAAAAATACAATCAAAATAGTCGGGCCACGATCTAAAATTTTGTTGACGTCACAGAAAAGGCTGAATTTCTTTTTCTTGGTCATGTCAAGCCACAGCTGATTGTGTTTAAAATATTAAAGTTAGAATGACAGTTGATGAACAATTAATTTTTTTTCATTAAGGCTGGTTTTGAGATTGTTTTTACTATATTCTTTTAAAACAGTTTTTTTAATGTTTAGTAATCCTTAAATTTTCAAAGCCGCTTCATTAGGTCATACAATGTAATTTAAAGCAGAAGCGAATGTGTTCGTTTCTGCGTAGAAAGTAATCGGGCCACCTACACCTATTTGTTTATTTTTGGCAACTTTTAGATGTGTTTACAAAAATTACAACATCAAAAAATGATTTTTTTGTAGTTTAATTTTGTTTTAAAAAGCTTAACACTGATATTTTTGGATTTTAAATGAACTTTATTGTAAAAAATCATTAAAAAAGCGAAAAAGTTTTACATAACAAGCAAATAAATAAATGCCATGATAATGAAAAAGTCATATCCAAGTCAAATATTCCGTCTGCGGTGCATGGCGGGCAATTTGAATTCAAAATAAAGAATGCCGAATCTTGATGATTTCACTGACGTATATAGAAACATGTTTCCGGGGGGCCCGAACAGTTTCTAAAGGGTCTACAATCCTAGGTTTAAAAGTCTACATTTTGGTCAAAGGTTTAACTTATTTTTCCCGTGAATGCAATAGTTTTTAATATTTATATAAATTGTTCATAAATACCTTGGGATATGGGTCATCTTTTTTCATTGTAACAAAGACATTATTGCCTCACAAAGGTTATAAATAAATAAAAATAATCAAATATTTTGGTTTAACAATGGTAGCCATATTTAAACCTCCAAATGTCACTAGGAAATGTCGAATAAAAACGGTGTAAGTCAGTGTCAGCTGTCCGCTATATTTTACATGTTAATTTTTTAGACAAATTAGCGACGATTAAACCGATGGTCGATTGTTTTAGTGAATGAGTAATTGAAAAGGGATTCTAATATATCTTGTGCTTTTTACAGTATTTAAATATTGATAAGTATTTAATATGGTAATGCATCTACAGATATAGTTTTAAGTTATTTATGTATTATTTAGCTTTGAATATTTTGTATGCAAGTTTTTTGTCAATCATGGATTATTTCTATTGTTATTCGAACTTTAAACCACCCCTCGGGGGTGGTACTACAATTTGAGACTATTTTTAACGGGAATCCTACAACTGCACGGACTAAGTTTCCAAAAAATGACATTTGGTTACAAAATTTTTATGTGGTTTTTCTTTATTTCTAAAGTTAATTTGAATTTATATGACATGAAACTCACTGAGAAATGCTTACTATCATATTGCTTATTAGGATAAACCAAATCTTTGCAGTTATTTGACCTGTGAGTATTAAGAAAATACCCTTAAACCGGTCGGTATCAAGTCTATAGACTTGAAACCCGGTATTAAGGTCTTAGTAAATACTGATGTATGAGTCCGTATATTATGCTATTTTATGTTTGTAGTCATGAAATATGTGGAAAATATCTTAAAAAACCTTAGCTTCGGGGGGGGGGGGGCCGGGGCCTGGGGGGGCTTATATACGCCACTGTATGATTTTAACCATCTTTTATCCTTACATATATGTAAGAGTTTGGTGAAATATCGTATAGTGTCTGGGAATATTTTACTAAAATTTCGCGAAAATCTGTAGTGCAAATTAGAAAATATTACAAATAAACCTCTATCCGCCCATAAGACTCAATGTAAAATCCAGCCCCCAACAAAAGTTGATTTTTTCAGGGTCGTGGCCTGTATTTTTTTGTTGGCCTTGGATTACTGGCCTGTTCTATCATTTTGACACTTGACAAACAAATATTACATCAGCCGTTCTTGCAGCCTGTTAATTGTTTTATTGAAAATAGTGATATAGAAAAACGCCGATTTTTAATACATAACGTTAAATAAAATTTTACTCAGGTTATGTATAAGCGTCAAAAGAGGTGAGCTCCTATTCGTCAGATACAAATGATAAGAAACAAAATACGATTTTTTTTTCCGTGGGTAGCTCGATCGATAGCTTATCCTCACGGGGGTCCAAGATCTAATGAACAACTAAGAACTGTTGACAGTTAAGTGTTTCGTCCTTATGGGACTCCTCAGAACACTCCTTATATTATATCTAGGGGTTAATTGCATATACATAATATTCCAATACCCACGGTAACTGCCCATTCATGATGCAAACATGAGGGCCTTGGGATCTTTAAGCAAAAAAGACCAGATTGGTTGCTTCATAGACATATGCATATTATTTCCATATAGTACGTATTATTGCAATACCTACGGTACCTTACGATGCAAAATGCAGACATATTTGAAATAGCAATATCAATGGGTATAAGTCTATCCTTTTACGCATGAAAATTATTTTATTCTTGTATTCGTAACGTCAAATCATCGGCGTACAGTTGACAAAAACTCTATCTATGTAAATTTGGTTATCTGTGCACTTTTCGTACCTTTATTTCTCAATGTTTGCATCAAACGCCAACCACTGTGTATTGGGAGTATTGGAATATTATGTATATGGTTAATTGGAGCCCCAATGTGAAGCAAAAAATTAAAAAAAAATTCTAGGTCCGTATTTAAGTTGTTAATTTTGTTTTCTGAAATCTCGAATCCGACTCGAGGGACCAAAAATTTGAGAGCGTTTTAATAAAATTGAAATATCTGGACTGATAACAAAGATATGACTCATTATTCGAATGTTTGAATTTTTCTTCGTAGGTCCAAAACTACAAAAGCTGAAAAAAACTTTTGCCATATTTTTCTAGATCTTAAATTTTAAGTACAGTAGGGTGAAATCCCTAATCCTATTTATAATGAGTGAGTTTTTATTCAATTCAAACAGCTGCCAATGATAATTAATTTTTAGTGAAGAAGCTGGGATAGGTTAGGGGTGCAAAAATTAGCAGTTTTTAATTTTTTGCTTAATTAAAATTATTTTTGAAGGGGTTTTTAATACTAGCTTTTTAAAATATTTTTATAAAGTGCCCGAAGCAACAGACGAAAAAGCCATGTGTATTTTAAGTCTTAACTCGATTTAAGCTGTCGCGGCAACAAGTAAAACGCCAGTTCAGCGAAAAATCTGACGCTCAAACGGAGCTGGCTATCGATTTAAGAGCCAATGGCGTAGAAAAAATCCAGAAAAATTCCTCAAAAATTCTCTACATAAAATAAATTACCATGTGACACATTTTATAAGATAATATTAGGAATATTTTAAACCATTAAAAGTGCCTTTATACATGACTATCTATAAATAAATTTTTGTAGTTATTTCAATTCTGAATATGCGTAGGTACCTACTAATTAGGTAGTTTTTAGGAATTTTAATTTTTAACTATAAAAATTATTGTTATTTAAAAATGATTTTAATTAAATTTATGCTCCAGACGGTCTATTTTGTGCATCATCAGTGTGGTCGTGGATTGTGTTCATGGTAGCCGTATATGTTTCCGCCTTGTTAGAATCCTAACAAGGCGAAAACATATGCCTGCGGCTACTATGACCTCTTTCTGACTACTAGCCCGAAAATTGATTTATTTAGTTTTTCACTACACCTCGAAAAATTCTTCTTTTTCTTCTTATTAGAGTAGTTAATAAAGTATAGAGGTTTGCAATTTAAAATAAACCTGAGTGACACCGTTTTACATGCTTAAATAAGATGTTTTTGATAGTTGTTTTGTCATTTTAAGAGTGATAGCAGCCACATTTTTTATTGGTTCCGATAGAATGAAAGAATTTTGTTCAGAAAAATTGGAACAAATATTTTTTTTTCTTGAGTGACATGAAATTACGTGTTTTGGCCGTTTAAAAAAAAACACCCATAAATCCATCTCGGAAGGGGTATTTTTCCTCGGAGCAATTGTTTCTGTTGGTTACCCACAGCTTATGCTCTACACTTTACAAGGAGCTATCGCCTGCATCATAAAGCCGAAACCGGTCGTGGATTGACATGGATGCAGCTGTCAGGACGCGTTCCAAACAAGGATAATGCATATCCTTGTATTTGACGTTAGAGACAATACAGTAAAACCCACTAAGTTTTAACGATTCTATTTGTTTAAAATACCTATAACATATACAGTGTGACTCGCTGAGCATAGTTCTTTTTTCAGTTTTCTGAAAAGACATGAGAGGCTCATGTCTGTTTTTCATTCGCTCTTTTATGTAGTTTTTACTTGGTTGAGACATAGCGGGGACACTCAGGCGAGGTTGTTAGGTAGGCTGTGGTACAGCGGGCATATTAATAGACCCTGTTCAATAGTGCCTACCCCATACGCTGTCCCTAGTTAGAGCGAATGGAAAGCAGGGGTCAAAACGAGAGCGTTTTTATTCAAGTCAGCTCTCTATATCCCGTACGCTCTGAATCGCAGGCTCTAAATGGACTGCATTCCGAGGTCTCTTTAATTCACAAAATGAAGTGTCTCTTAATTTCAGTAAAGTTTTAAACTTTAATTTTAAATTAAGCAATTCTATGATATAGTCGATGGGCATAAGACAATTTTAACTTACAAGCATGGTTAATCAATATATTATTTTTTCCTTTGCTTCAATTTCCCCAAAAATTAGTTTTTGTTAACATTTCATTTCATCGACTAAGGATAATAAATGCGTCAACTTTTAAAATAAACCAATGAATAAATGAATAAATGAAGTTTTGTGTGACATATTTTACTGAGGTTGAAACTTTCTGATATCGCAGGGCCATAAGCACACAAGTGCAGGTTACCTACTCGGCTAGGACGAGTAGAAGGGATTCTTTATCTTCCGGACACGATCGACACTCCTGGTCTTCAACGATTCCCAGAATGCTGAGGGGTGTACTAAAGGGACATTGTCCTGAGAAAAGCCTTATCATCTGTCTCATAACTTTTCTCCCAAGTGCGAGAAAAGTCTTCGGATTGTCATTTCCCCATTAAGTAGTTTGGCTTGCCTCATTCCTTCCGTGTCTTTCCAGAGTGCCTGTGAGCGCGTGTTAAAATCAGGTTTTAAGGAGTTTATATTAAGAACCTCTTCCATGCTGATCACTATTTCTAGCCCAACTGGATCACCTAAGGATCACGTTATAGTTTGTTGGTTAAAAAAAAAGAGGTTTTCAAGAATGCTTTTATTTTCTGGAACTCAGAGGAGATCAACTTTGTTGTATTTTGCTAGGTTTTTTCATACATTGCTACAGTTAGCTACAAGTGCGGAGCATATTTTAGCCGATTTGATGGCAGATAGTGCTACTTTGCTGTTGCTCTAGAGTTCACACTAGCTCCAGACCTTTCCCAATTTTAAAGTAATTTTAAGTAATTTTTCCAAGTATGTAACAGTCCTTAAACTAATGTATTCCACGAACAAGCTCAGAGAGGGGCTGCGCCCCAACACACCAGAGTAATTCCCAGGCAAGCAAATCGCTAAACTCTATTAAGTTGACATTTTGCGGTCTCTCTCTGTAAATGTACCTAAACTTATATCTCGAAAACTACAAACCTAATCGAATTGTGATTCTAACTCTCTCTCTCTCTCTCTACGTGGAGCATTTTTCAATTTGAATTGAATGTTAAGGTCCTCCACCAATTTTTGGAGTGAGGACGTTTTTTCCTTAAGATTCATTTCAAACCTGATCGAAGTCAATATTGCAAGGTAGAAAGCGGTCGATATTCTAAACAAAGGGATTTAAATCACTAGGTGAAAGTATTGCTGCTCGGACTTAAATTTGTAGAAATTTTGAGTTAGAAGGTTTTCCTTGGAGGATTTCCTGGTGCATATCTGCAGGAAAAAACAGTCCCACTGCCGTTACCGTTGCCGAGTGATGAATTTGTTTTCTGATAGCCACTGTACACTTCCGAGACTCGTTTCGAAAAGTTGTTTATTTTTCCCCATCGCGACGCTTTTTTATGCCATTTCCCTCTTGTTCATTTTCATTTTTATTCGTTTTGCTCTATTTTGTTTCCCTCTATCATGTGGCCTTTTTTGAATTTTAATCTTTCAATAAAAAGGAAAGTTTTTTTATGTCCTAATATATGTAGGTACTTAATTAAAATAAACTTAGATTTCTCGTGGCAAAATAGCATAAAAAAAATAAAATGACAAAAATATTTACTTCAGCTCGGGTTTGAACCAAGGACCTCTGTCTAGATGTGCTGCTCTACCAAGTGAGCTACCGAAGTAAGGGTTGAAAGCTAGCGATTTCGAAACCGTTCTCTATTTATCTATCTAAGGCCAACAAAAAAATATAGGCCACGACTCTGAAAAATTCAGCTTTTGTTGAGGGGTTGAATTTAACATTGGGTCTTATGGGTGGACAGAGGTTTATTTGTGATATTTTCAAAATGGCACTACAGATTTTCGCAGAATTTCAGGGAAATATTCGCAGACATTATACCGATATTCAGCCAAACTTTTGAAAGCATGGAAGGTGGTTAAAAGGTTAAAATCTTTAAGATTCCTTATTTTAAATTCAAATTGCCTGCCATGCACCGGACACCAACTGTTATATTTGACATGGATATGACTTTGTCATTATTTGTCATAGCATTTATTTATTTGCTTGATTTGTTGTGATAAAACTTATTCGATTTTTTAATGGTTTTTCACAATAAAGTTCATTTAAAATCCAAAAATACCAGTGCTTATCTTTTTATAACAAAAATACACAACAAAAAAATAATTTTTTGATGTTGTAATTTTTATAACACATCTATAGTTGATGTTCTATTTAAGTGGCACCGCGTCATAGCTATGGTAAACCAAATTCTGCGGCAAAATCTAAGTAAAGAAGCCTTAAAAAATTAGTGTTTCACTTTGTACATGCAGTGTGCCGCTCGGGGCTTAATGTTCCAAGGATAAAACACTACTACCTTTTAAAGGAGAGATCAAATAGGTACTTACCTGATAAATAAAGATCCGAAACATAAAAGAGGATCCAAAATTATATTAAAATGTGCGCAAATATTGATTTAGTTGCAAAGACGGTAATTTGTTTTGTGAAAAGCTCCGTCATAATTTGTTTGACATATAGTCAAAACAACAACGAATAGAAAACGTCAAAGCCAAAGATTATAGATTATAATCAAAGCCCTGCTAAATCAATAATATGTTCGTAACAACCAGATAATAGTATATACGTTCCTTTCTAATTAAATCGTTTAGAAGAAGACATCAATAAAAAGCAAGTAAAATAGTAAGCTAATGACTAATTAGTGCAGTGCCTAATTTTCGGAATCAATATCAATAAAAAAATTAAAGGAAGTGCGTGCCACTGTATGTACACCTCTACTCCCTTCCCGCCCATCAAGGTTTTGATGACGCGGTGTCAGTTTAATACAACATCAACTATAAATAAGTTTTAAAAGTTGCCGAATATAAACAAATAGGTGTAGGTGAGTCGACTACTTTCCACGCAGGAACGAACACATTCGCCTTTGCTTTAAATTTAATTTTTGTGTGAGATTATGAAACGCCGATGCCGATGATACTGGTTTATAGACGGTAGAAAAATCTATTGAAAAATGCATAGAAAATTCAGGATGCAGTCACCGAAGTTCACAATTGGACCACAAAGTGGCGAATAAAATTAAATGAAACCAAATCAATTCATGTTGATTTTACAAACAAAAATATAAATCACATAACAATTAACAACATTCCCGTACCATATTCAAATCAGGCAA
The DNA here is from genome assembly GCA_963576565.1 of Aspidapion aeneum. Lineage (NCBI taxonomy): Eukaryota > Metazoa > Arthropoda > Insecta > Coleoptera > Brentidae > Aspidapion > Aspidapion aeneum. Next base: position 30,235,840 of record OY755043.1, read on the forward strand.
AATATCTAGGTATGACACTTGATGCCAAATTGCGCTGGAAAGCACATGTTAAGAAAAAAAAAGAAGAACTTGAGATAAGGTATATTAACTGGCTAATTGGAAGGAAGTCCAATTTAACAATTCGTAATAAGTTACTGCTTTATAGACAAATACTGAAACCAGTATGGACATATATTATTCAACTATGGGGTTGTGCTAAAGAGGGTAACATTGTAGTTTTACAGAGATTTCAAAATAAAGTATTAAGAAACATTGTGAATGCACCTTGGTACGTTCGAAATAGTGACCTTCATCAAGATTTAAAAATCGAAACTGTATCAGAAACTATTAAAAACTACGCAAAAAGCCATGAAGATAGACTCCATCGGCATGTGAATGTGGAAGCAATTCAGCTTCTAAATAATACTATGCTAGTTCGAAGACTAAAAAGAGTAAAGCCGTTTAAGCTAGTAGACTAAGTAAATTACATAAAACAAAATAATGCTATAAACACAACACAATTGTGAGTTACAGACCAAACAAAGCGGGGAGAACTGTTGAGTGAACCCTAAGTTTAAATCTGACTTTTCTAGTAAATTAAGTTCAAACAAAATTGCTATGTAGTCTTACTGACTAGATTGTAATACAATAAACACAGTGTGTTTGACAAATAAAAAATAAAAAAAGATTATGAAACGGCTCTGAAAAATTAGAAATACTATACATTTAAAGAAACTTGTTGTACAAGAATATAGTAAAAACAATCTCAAAACCGGCTTTATTTAAAAGAAAATCAAATATTCATCAACCGTCATTCCAACTTTAATATTTGAAACACAATCAGCTGTGGCGTGACGTGACCATCAAAAAGAAACTCAGCCTCCGCTGTGACGTCAACAAAGTTGTAGATCGTGGCCTGTCCGTTTTGATAGCCCTGATCTATCCACAGCTCAAAACGAACGGGCCACAATCTTATTTACGTCACAAACAAAGGTCTGATTTTTTTTGATAGACACGTCACGATAATAGCCTCGAAATATTGGATTTGATCATATTAAAACAATATTGGTTTTGTAGTGTAATTTTAATATAAAATTAATAACCTACCCACTAAGTTACTCTAACGCGCCGAATGATGGGAAATTTGCACTCAAAATAGGAACGGAAATGCTAAAGCTAAATTCTAAACATTTCGGGATGGTGTTCACAAAAAACCTATATCCTCCCAGACTCAATACAAAAATTTGAAAAGAAATATCAGCTGATTTTTGGAGTGTCAAGGCTTATATTTTTATAACTTTTTAACAATATCTTCACATAGAGTTCATTTCAAACTTTTTTTTGTTGGCCAAGTGTTACTAGCTGATAACTCTCAAAAAGTTGTTCCAAAAATTATGAAGTAGACTTTTAAACTGATATTCTGTATATTTCTTGTTGGTCTTAAATAAGATAATGCTTAAAGTTATTTAGGAAAAACTTTTTTTCTCGTTCCATCAGAAAATCCTGTTTCAGTTTTATCTGAAAACTCATAATTTCCCGACTTATTTCCTTAATAACAAACAACCCCTCTTCCAGCTTGATGTGGTTGAAGGATAACAAAACTCTAAATTCTAGAACGAAAACTCACAAAGTCCAAAATTATCATTTCGATTTTATATATCATATTGATCATTTTGGGTTGACGTCACAGATCCGAACACCGGTCTATTCTAGACACCGTGACTGAAATAAGAGAGATAGCGACAAAGTTTGATTTTTTAGAAGTCCCGCTGTTTTATACCAAGAGTAAGAGTTATAATTCATTCCATAATTTTTGAGATAACTTTTTGATATTAATCAACTGTTACCATAACAAATAGCATAGGCCAGCAAAAAAAATGGTTAAAAGTTACTCCAAAAATAATGATATGGAGGTTCAGTCGAGAGACGAAAAAGTTGGGTTAAATCCTGTAAAAGAGGAGAATTGCTTAATTCCAAAATATCTTAAAAGGAAAAGAATGTAAGAATAAATGTATTTTAAGCTAGATTTATCTAAAAATATAGTTACTAATGCATTTAGGGGCGGAACTAGGAACTTTATTTGAGGGGGGAAATATCATAATACATATTACATAAAACTATTTTGCATAGTGACCGGGAGGTGTATTCTGTGTCAAAACTAAATATAGTTTGAGATTTGAGGGGGTGGGAATTTCCCCTTTTTCCCATCCTAAAGACCCGCGCCTGATGCATTTAGTGCTGAATTTGCCTATATTAACAACTTAACGGCATTTTTAAAAATCTATTAATTACCAAAAAAAAGTAATAAACACATTGTCATCCATGACGCCTGAAAATAATCAGATGAAACAAAATGATCAATGTAACATTCTGATGGTATTTTACATAACAAGCATGTTATGATAATCATAACACGCGAAGATAAAATGACGCGAGCCGAGCGAGTTTCTTAATTTGTCTGAGAGAATGCGTAGAATTTACCTACCACCAAGTAAAATTTCATTAAAAATATCATAAATGGTTAAAAATATCAAATCAAAACAACTGTTAGACTGAATTATTTAGGCAACATAAAAGAATTCAAGAACATTGCCTTTTTTTAAAATTTTCAACATTCTTTACAATTTTGAGAATTTAATGAAATTTTTTAAAAATTTAAAAGATTTTAAAATTTCATATTTTTTTTTTTCATAAACTTAAAATGTCACAATTTTGTCTGAGTGCTCTTGCGTTGTGTTTTGGACTTGTGTCGTTTTTCACAAAAGACTCTGTTTAACTCTAGATTTTATACAGACACACGCACACAACCGCTACACAGAGGGGCGGTAACTATGCAAGATAACCCAGAAAAGATAAGAGTTGATTTAAGGGATGAAATGTCGTAAATACGAACTGGAAAGGAAGACAGATAGCTCCATTTGACAAAAAATTTCTTAATTTCTTGCAGAAATATTAAGCTAATGTACAGGTTTTCTTTTAGAAATTTGACCATCCCCTTGGTGAAAATCCCAATTTTTTAAAATTAAATTAATCCTTTATCTTTCTTCTGTTTTACTGGAATCATTCCAAGGTTAACTTTTTCTAGAATACCACAAAAAACAAATGATACATTTTTCGTTGTATTATTATAATAATTTTTCGGATGTTTAGAATTAGTCTTAAAATATTTTCTCTTTGAACTAAGTTTTATTTTATATATATGAAAATGGTATTGGAAACACATTTTTCGAGAGAATAGTCCTTCCTAGTTGATTATGGAAAGGGACTTAGTCATTATACAGACTTTTATTTTCCACGTTCTTGTTTACTTGTGAAAAATTAGGTTCTACTAAATTTGATAAAGCATGGGCGCACCCAGAATGGGGGCCTCGGGGCCCGGGCCACCCTCAAGCCGTAGATTTTTTAAAATATTTTCCACATATTTCATGAAAAAACACAAAAAATAGCTTAAAATTCGACATTATGAGGCTTCGCCCCCCCCCCCCCTGATGAACGAAATGAACCGAACCGAACCCCCCCCAAGAGGCCTCGGGCCCCCTTCAAGACATATTTCTGGGTGCGCCACTAAATAAAGATTGGTTTATAAATAGAAAACTACAATATTTTGGATCCGACAATTTATAATTATTAATATTTTGAAGATTTGAGTCCAAATTTGTAATGATTTATCTTAAACACTGCTAAGCTTCAAGTTTGATTTTTTGCGTTAAATGTTATCACTAGAACACTACACCTAATACACCTGATAAATTTCAAGACTCTAGTTCGTCGAGTAGTAGTTGAAGAAGCTATCGCAGCATCAGAAAAACGTTGGTTTCGTCTGTCGCTAACTAGGCTGTGACGTCAACAAAATGGAGGATCATGACACGCTTGTTTTGATAGCCTTGCTTCTGCTTCTTGTTGTATAAAATATGAAAATGTAAGTAACTACATTCTCATTAAACTCGGCCCACCACAGCTAACTTGACTACAAATTAGCAAAGTTTGCTCGGATATCAGTCTTTGTCTTAAACAGTAATAAGTAAGATTATTTCGAGGCTCAGACTTTAATGCCAAGTGATTACGCGGCGTATTTCAGCCACAGCTCATGAACTAACAAACTCAGCATCACAATACCTGAGACGTTAAAAGCCAAACCCAAATCCCATTTTTTCAACTGCGCGTTCGACCCTCCTCTCTTTTTTCGTTTTATGAAAACTGTTACTATCTCTATCCCTCTTATAGAACTCGGTATCATGAAAGTTTGGAGGCAAATTTAAATCGGGAATAAATAATATTGTTGTTTTTAAATCAAAAAATAAATAAAAATAAAAAAAAATTCAAGATTTTTTCTTAAATTAACTTCCCATTCCTCCTCCCGGGAGGTTTAAAGAACGGAAAGGCAATATCATTGCTAACCTAACCTCTTGAATCACACAAAATCAAACCTTTGACCCGAAAATTTTCATAAAATACAGTGTTGACTCGATAATCCGGATCAATTAAAACCGGCCGATCCGAATTATCAAGGAATCCGGATTGTTTAGGACATTTTTTTCCACTTCAAAAGTAGAACTTTCCGCACGCGAGTAAAAAAACATACATGCATTTCCATAGAATTAAATACAGAGACTTCAATTTTTCCGAATATCGCTGATTGTTGATGTATCCACCATACTCCAGAGCTAAAATGCTTTTCCAGTAACGCTATCACTTTTTAATGCATCAGAAATCTCTAACTTTGCTTTTGTGGTTAAAGCTTTATGGTTCCTTTTGATTGGATGCATTTTAGACACGACCGTGTCCTATAACCTTGCCCTTGCCCGAAAAGCTAGTTAAGAAATTCTGAATTGCGGCCTCTGATACCACACGCCGCATCAAACCAACCAAATGACATGTTAAAACCTGCATTATTATGTGAATTAAAAAGCATTTTCTGGAAAAAACGCGAGTTCGGATTATTGAATGAAGTAAAATCCGGATTACCGAATACCTCTATAGACTGATGTGGCTATCCAGACTACCGAAGCATCCAGAATATCGCGTGTACGGATTATCGAGTCACTAGTGCTTTAATTAAAAAACGAATTTTTGAAAAACAAAGTTTTGGTGCCTCTGCGCCACTGCATTTGTGGCAAACATTGATAGTTTTCTCTCTTTTACTTCTCTCTTACGCACATTAAGCACAGCAAGCAATCTATTAATCCTATAACTTTTAGCCATGCTGTATATGCTATTGAGGTGGCAACACTGATATCAGTCCAAATAGCATCTTTCATCAATCTCTGGGATCAAACATTATAAGCCTTTTTCCTCGCAGTAACTACAAGTTACCAGGTAACCTGGTTACTCGTTTTCTGTTTTTCTTCGCTGAGTAACACTAACTATGACGTCACGAGTAACCACACAGTGTAACCAGCCTAGCAGACGTGGTTGCTGAAATAGTTTGAGGTTAAGATCGTTTTTTTTGTTCTTTTTTTTCAAAATGTTTGATTTTAATATATATATATATATATATATATATATATATATATATATATACAGTGTGTCCACGTAAGTTGGCGGCATATGGGAAACTTTTTTATTATTAGCTTTACGAAAAAAAGTTATTCTTCATAAAAAGTTCTGCATGGTCCAAAACCTAAAATGCAACCATCAGATGTTAAATTTTTTCATCATTTTTGTAGTAAAAAAATGTGATTTTTGCTCTTGAGTAAAGTACCTTTCTTTTTGACAATATCGAAAATTGTTATAAAGAAAAGATGTTTAGAATTAAAAATAGCTTTCAAATATTCAACATTGTTTATTTACATTATTATTATTTGCATCCTAGATTAATTATGCTTTAATGTGCAAACTTAAATTTCCAACGTAATCGCAGAAAATGTAGAAAAAAATATTTTTTAATGTAAATAAACAATGTTGAATATTTGAAAGCTACTTTTAATTCTAAACATCTTTTCTTTATAACAATTTTCGATATTGTCAAAAAGAAAGGTACTTTACTCTGGAGCAAAAATCACATTTTTTGACAAACCTCGTAATATGACTGAAAAAATTTAACATCTGATGGTTGCATTTTAGGTTTTGGACCATGCAGAACTTTTTATGAAGAATAACTTTTTTTCGTAAAGCTAATAATAAAAAAGTTTCCCATATGCCGCCAACTTACGTGGACACACTGTATATATATTAACAACGAATTATGTTTGGTAATGGTAGAAAATGAAGCACCTCCCTTGAAGTTGGTACTATATCAATTCAACTGCAACTAGTCTTAAAATGTACTGCCTTTGGTGTTCTATGGTACTGCGGCCTTACCACGGAGCACCCTGTTTCCACCCCGATTCAAAAAATGCATCAGGTAACGCTGCATTTAAAACTGGTGCAAATCCATGGCCCGTGATACGTTTTTTGAATCGGGGTGGGCATCCATTGGTGGAAACAATGAATTATTTTCTGCATTTCGGAAATTGCTGGTAAAAATAAAAACAAACAATTGGAAATGTCATCCACAGCTGTTTGACGTCATACAGCGGTTACTCCGAGTAACCGTGACGTCATTTCGAGTAACTTAAAGAGTGACTAGTAACCTCGAGGAAAAAGGCTTTATGTGTCAAATAATTAAAAAAAAAATTAAACAAGAGATCAACTCTTTACTTCCCAGTTCTTAGGTATACGATTTTAAAAGTTAAAAAACTTTAGATAGAAAAAAATAGATTTACAGAAAAACAAGAGAGTACCTATATGAAGTGTTGGAATTGCTTTGTTGGTTCTATTCCGTGACTCAACTCCGATTATAACTCCAAAGTTAACCGACTTAAAGTTTATTAGGCCTCTACTCTCATACTGCCTTCATCTTGTTGTTAAGTCGCACATTTTTCGAGATAAACTTAAGGAGATAGGATTCTGTAGACATTTTTGTTTTCCAAAGGATTTTGTGTGGGTTAAAGTTTGGGATCAGTCAGGGACAAATGGAAGTTTCATCAGTTTTTGGATCAGTTTATTTTTTCTTTTCGTTTCTTGACACTCTTAAAAGCTCACCCAAACTAGATGTCATAGTTAAAGCAGGGCTATTAAAACGGATGGGCCACGATCTACAACTCTGTTGACGTCACAGCATAAGCTACGTTTCTTTGTGATGGTCACGTCACGCCACAGCTAATTGTCCTTAGAATATTAAACTAGGAATGACGGTTCATCAATATTTGATTTTTTTTTAAATAAATCCGGCTTTGAGAATGTTTTTACTATATTCTTTTAAAACAATTTCTTTTAAATATATAGTAATCCTTAATTTTTCAGAGCCGCTTCATCATTTCACACAAAGAAACTTAGCAGAAGCGAATGTGTTTGTTTCGTTCGTAAATATAGGGTCTCTATCTGAAGCTAATTTAAAAAAAAACTGATACGGTATTGACATGACTGTGATAGAATAATACAAGGCCAACAAAAAAATAGAGGCCACGACCCTGAAAAAATCAGCTGTTCTCGTGGGGCTGACTTTTACATTGGGCCTTATGGGAGGGGAAGCGTTTTTTTATGATATTTTCAAAATGGCACAGATTTCCGCGAAATTTCAGCGAAATATTCTCAGAGAACATCCGGATTTTCCACCAAACATTTGTAAGGATGCAAGATGATTAAAAGGTTAAAATCTTCAAGATCTAGCATTCCCTATTTTGAATTCAAATTACCCGCCACGTACCGCATGCCAACTGTTATTTGACTTTGTCATCTGTGTTTGTCACTTTCGCTTCTGCTTTAAATTTAATTTTTGTTTGAGGTAAATAAAGCGGCTCTGACAAATTAAGGATTACTATACATTTAAAAAAATTGTTCTGCATGAATACAGTAAAATCTCAAAACCGGATTTGGTTTTAAAAAAACCAAATATTCATGAACCGTCATTCCAACCAAGGCCAACACAAAAATAGAGGCCACGACCCTGAAAAAATCAGCTGTTCTCCCGGGGCTGAATTTTACATTGGGTCTTATGGGAGGTCAGACGTTTTTTAGGATATTTTCAAAATGGCACTACAGATTTCCGCAAAATTTCAGTGAAATATTCTCAGACACCATCCCGATATTCCACCAAAGGTTTGTAAGGAAGCAACATGATTAAAAGGTTAAAATCTTCTAGATTTAGCATTCCTTATTTTGAATTCAAATTACCCGCCATGTACCACATGCCAACTGTTATATTTGACATGTATTTGACTTTGTCATATGTGATTGTCACATTCGCTTCTGCTTTAAACTTAATTTTTGTGTAAGCTAATGAAGCGGCTATGAAAAATTAGGGCTTACTATACATTTAAAAAAAATTGTTCTGCCAGAATAAAGTAAAAACAATCTCAAAAACGGCTTTATTTAACAAAAAATCAAATATCCATGAACCGTCATTCCAACTTCAAAATTTTAAAGACAATCAGCTGTGTCGTAACGTGACCATCAAAAAAAAATCAGCCCCGGATGTGACGTCAACAAAGTGGAGGATCGTGGCCCGTCCATTTTGATAGCCCTGTTCCAACTTCAATATTTTCGTGTCGTGACGTGACCATCAAAAAAAATATCAGCCCCCGATGTGACGTCAAGAAAGTGGAGGATCGTGGCCCGTCCGTTTTGATAGCCCTGAATAATATTGAAACGTAATCAAATGTTGGTAACTTTTTGACTTTAGGTGTACGTACTCATTATTTTGAAAAAAATATATCTATCTTAAATTATTGTTTATTTTTTTCAAAATTAACTGTCCAACCCTATAAACTAATTGATTTTCTAAATAGAATTTATCCGTAGAATACATTATTCGTCGACCGCAAAACTAAACAGGGTGTTTCGTTCGTTTTTTTTTGTAATGCAGGAAACAAACAAAAAAAAATTGTATATTTCAAAAACTGTGTTATTGAGTTATTGGTCCTTCGGCCAAAGGTGATAGAGAATGACAGTCATAGCGAATGACAGTGATTGAAAGCGACAGTTATTGAGAATTATTGTGTTTTATAAGAGGCTGAAGTTTTATCGAAAATCCGCATGAATTTTTTTTTATAAAACTATTACATCTATCTATCTATCTATTTAGCCTTCTCCAATCCATCTTTGGACATAGGCCTCCCCCAATATCTTTCACTTTTCTCTATCTGTCGCCATATTCATCCATCTATTTCCTGCGTGTTTCTTGATATCGTCCGCCCATCTCACTTGGGGCCTTCCGCTACTTCTTTTATTTTTCCAAAGTCTCCAGTTTACAATACATTTGTTCCATCGGTCGTCTTTCTGTCTAATAGTATGACCGGCAAATTTACCATTTTAATTTTGCTACTTCTCATCTGACATCTCTTACTTTTGTTTTATTTCTTATCCATTCATTTCTTTTTCTATCTGTTACATGTAACATTTGTCTTTCCATTAATCTTTGGGATTTTGTTACCTTAGCCATGTTTGATTTTGTAAGTGTCCTGGTCTGGATCTATGAATCCACTTAAAAGAGTAAAATTATTTGGTAAAAGCTTCCTTCAACTAATATATTTTTGTTTGAAGTCGAACGTCAGATCTGTTGCTATGGAATATTACTAATATTACATATTAGTGACACCCTGTATGTTTATAGGCATCCAGACCTCAGCTATAACTTTGTCGAAATCCCTTTTCCAGAAAATCCAATCGGGTTTGTGTCTCTGGAACGCTTGTAACTTTTACTGGATATGACAACTTGTGGAGGCAACAAGCAAGGGGAGCCAGCGTGCTGGTGTTGAAACTTTCCATCCCTCTGGATAGATATGGATAGACTAGGGAAAGTAATATACTATTTTCCAACAGAGCGGACAATGTTGATAATAGTAAGTGACAAAAATACGATTGTAAGTATATCACCAAAATATGGAAGACTCTTAGCTTGTACAGATGGTGTAAAGGTGTTTGGTAAATAGTTCACAGTACACCGGTCTATTTTTAAAGTGACGCCTAACTTTTTCCTCTACGAAAATTCTTGAAAGTGATTCCCGACAGAGTTTGGGGACAGGCGTAGAAATTTTTGAGCTTCGGACTGACTCAACCAAGCATGCGATTTTGGGAACAATGTTACCACTTTCAAATAAGTTTTTAAGTCACAGAAAAGAAAATATCCGGTTTCTAATTATTTACTGTTATTTTTTTAATCTCGAAATTTATGAGATTTTAAAAATTTACAATACAGAATTAGTAGTTGACAATTTTTTTTCTTTTTTTGCATGTGCGCTCTTTTCCTGTGCGCTTTTTTCTTGGGCCCCTATTTACAGTCACCGCTTGACCATTACACTCCCCCAGACTTTGGCTCCAGAAGCGCTGTTGATTTGACTTTAAAACAGCGGAGTCAGTGGCGCACACATCAATATGTCTTGAGGGGGGGGACGAGACCTTATGATGTTGTATTTCATGATATTTTTTGTGTTTATATATGAAGGATGTGGAAAGTATCTAAAAAAATCTTTGGCTTAGGGGGGCCGGGCCGAACCGACCCCCCTCCCCCTGGGTGCGCCCATCATATATCACTTATTTTCTTTCAATTTTACGCAGCAATTTTAAAATTAATTACTTTCTCTAGTTAAATTAATGTTTTCGCCAATGTTTACAATAGTCCACTGCTTAGAAATAAAATTTCGGACTTACAATGTCTTTATTAATTTTAAAAACGACGTTTCGGTTACACAAGAGGTGTCAGGCAAAATTAAGTCCTCTAAACCCTGGTTCCCACCTACGACTTTCTCGTGCGTGCCCGCGCACGCGTCACATGACTGTCATAACATTTAATATTGAGATCATGTGACGCGTGAGCGGGCACCCACAAGAAAGTCGTAGGTGGGAACCGGGTGTTAGAGAAAGAAAACTTGCATCCTAAGGGGCACGTGCATCAGTTTAATATATGATGTACGGACAAATCGGGGTTTGCGAAAAGGGCGCGCCGGCCGTGTGTCTAGTCGCTAGATCAAACATGTTCTTCCCACCACTACTACTACTACTACACTTAAAAACGATTAGAGATACTTACTAACCGAAACGTCGTGTTTAAAATAAATAAAGACAATGGAAGTCCGAAATTTTATTTCTGCTCAATCATTAGGGACCTTTTGAAATAAAGTCAGGCAGTAATAGTGTCAGGCCGTATTTTGACAGATTTACAATGCAAGCTGACAGTTGATCTTTCAAAATTGTCATAACAAAGCCGAATTTAACAATAAGTCGTTTATTTATTTTTAATTAATGACGACAGTATCTATTCCGGTTCGTATAGTAAATCCATATTGAAAGATCAGCTGTCATACTCTGTAAAACTGTCAAAATATGGCCTGACACTATTTAAGCTAGGCTTTCTCGGTCTGCAGAATAAAACGTCTTCTGATCTAGCTCTTTATCTAAATGGTTTATAGGTATTGCACTTAAAAAGTATGTCTTTTTATCAAAACCATGAGATCCCGTCTCAAAATCATTGGAATTTAGCATATGAGCATAATATGCATACATATAAATTCATAATTTTCTTTGTTGAGCTAGTATATAAATAATACTCTGACTGACTGTGCTCTTAATGCTAGAGCAGAAGATCTCTATTCTCCATAATAGTTGTTGCCACTGGCATTGATGGTTGTTTACTGTATTAAAATCTTAGTTAATGGAAATAATTGAATATTAGGACTAAAAACTTTCTTTTGCCCAACTTATCCTAAGTAGTTACTATATGACGGCGTGTCTAAAGGCCACTCATTAAATTCTTAATTAAAGTTTCAACTATATCATGGAAGTTTTTTGAGAGTTTTAAAGTTAAGGAAGTTGCGCAGAGGTTTATCTATTGCAGGCGGCAAAAATTTGAAAAATTTTGTAAATTTTAAAATTTTTATAAACAAAATGTTGCAGTTTATTTTCAAGTTTTTGACAATTTTATAAAAATTTTGAAATTTTTTTAAATTGTTGTTTTTGACACATTTTTCAAAATTATTGAATGTATTTCAAATTTCCGATATTCTTCAAAATATTTGAAATTTTAAAATTTCTTTTAAATTTGTAAAAAACTATTTTTTTTTAATTTTGAAATATTTGGAATTAAAATAAGAAATTTAAATCTTTCAAAAAGTTACTTCTTAAAATTTTATTTGACACATTTCTTTAAATATATTTGGTTTTTTTTTTAATTTTAAAATATTTAATTTTTTTTCAAATTTTATAAAAATAATTTTCGAAGTTTTGAAAAAAAATATTTAGCGAGCAGCTTTTGATTCGTGAGCTTTCTCAAAGCTCCGATAGTTAATCTCTAAAATGTGTCTAATTGCAAGAAATACTCGCGAAAGCAGTTTTTGAGGGCATCTATGTCTCCCAGATGGAGACGCACCCTTAGAATAGTTTTAGGCAAAGAAACGTCGATGGGCAGAAAACGAAGCTATGATTAAAAAAAAGAAACTGGTGAAGTTTTCAAAACTTCTCCTCGCGTTTTCGCAAAGTTTGAAGTCGGCGTGTCTAAAGGCCACTCATTAAATTCTTAATTAAAGTCTGGGGAGCTTCAACTATATCATGGGAGTTTTTTGAGAGTTTTAAAGTTAAGGGAGTTGCACGGAGTTTTATCTATTGCAGCGCTGGCTGCTTGCTGTTAAGGAATCGCTTCTTACTTTGGGGGTTTATGGCTGCACTAAAAATGTTAACACGGATGAGAGATTGTAATCGTTCTGTCATAAAAAAGATAGTGCAACTTAAAAATTCTTTAGAGTATTATGGCAAACCTATATATAAATAGAAAGTACTATAGTTATAAGGTCACATTAAGTAACCTTGGTGGGACATTGCGTTAAACACAAGTGGGCAAGTGTAAGATGTAACTAATTGCTACTCTTTATTCATGCTGGTTAGCAGGCTGGATGAGATATAGTACTACTGTGGGATTTTCGCCAACCCCAGGGCATCCCCCTACTGCATTCTTCTCCCTATGGGACCTACTGAATCCTGTCACACACTCCTTCGCCTGTTAGGGCTCTGACCCGATGCATTTCTTTCGGAATCCACTCCTGGCGAGTTTATCCGTTTTCTCGTTGCCTGGGACTCCTATGTGGCCTGGAACCCATACGAGCTCCACCTCTCTTATTCCGACCAACTCCTGTAGTGCATCCGCGCATTCCTGCACCAAACCCGCGGACATGGTTGGTTTGCACAGTGCTTTCAAGACAGCTTGACTATTTGAACACATGCACAAGCGCTTTCCTGTTTCGTTTCTAATTTTTTCCTCCCATGTTACCTCCAGTATAGCGTAAACCTCCGCCTAAAAGACTGTTGCATTAGATCCCAGCCAGTAGCTTTTTCCAATATCCTTGCTTTGTAGGTATAATCCTGCATCGATCGAGTTCCGATCTGTTAGCCTTAATCCGTCTGTATAGCAGACCGTGGCATCTTTAAGAAATTAAAACCGCTTCTCTGGCATCGCCAGCCTATACGTCGATAGAAGAATCTTCTTTTTCGTCACAGTCGCGATATCCGAGTGTCTCTCTTTTCCTAAGGTATGCTGCCATCACTTCTTTCTTTATCCAGGTGATATCCAGACCTTAAAGCTTCAGTGATGCTCAAGGTTGCCAGCCTCTGCATGCTTTCGGGCATTTTGGCGTTAATGGTTTTCAATGCGCCCGGCCACCAGACCACGGATCCGTAGTGGATCCTCGGTCTTATGATGGCCGTGTAAATCGAGTTCATAATCCTCGGGCTGAGTCCCCCCTTTCTTCCTATCACCCTTTTTACTTGTCAGAATGTCTTTGTCGTCTTTGTTGTTAGTCGGTTTATATGAAATTTCCAGCTTAATTTACTGTCACCACACCATTCCCATATTTATCCCCTTGCGATAAAGCAAGTGGTCCTCTACTTTTGTGGTGCTTTAAAGACTTCCACCTTCCTCTTCTTTGTAAAGAGAACCATTTCCGTCTTGATGGGGTTGACGGAGAGGGCGTTCTCTTGGCACCAGTTCTCTATTAGCGGCGGTACACACACGCGTTTTTCTACCGCGCGGTGCCGCAGCAGTACCACAATTGCGGTCAGTGATACTATAAAATAAATGACGAGAAAAACGCGTGTGTGTACCGGCGCTTAGTTGGCACGCCCTTTGCAGTCACCACCCGAACATCGGAGGAGGGCGGAGGGGGGTTTTGAGAAAAGTGTCCGGGGGCACATGCCAGCTCCTGGCTCTGGGGAGCTTGCGGCTGAAGCTTCTGCTCCCTTTTCTCTATCCGCTCCTTTGACTTTGTTACTAAGTCCCTCAGTCGATAGTCCATTCCATATACCTTAGACCATATCATAGTTTGCTTTGGAAACAATGACAAATTTAAATTCTTAGACCCAAATTTTTAATTGGCATGCGTTTGTGGCAGCGGTTGTGTGGAAGGATATTTGTTGTTTATTTACATTTGGCGGTGTTTTGCGTTTGTCGTGCAAAATTGTGTATTTTTCTGTGAAAAATAATTGACGTAAAATAAAAAAATATCCGGGAGAAGTAAGGGAGAGTCATTTCGTAGGTAAGTACTTGTATTATTGTTTAAAATGTGTAGTAAATGTAGGAGTGGTATATAGATGCCACAAAACACTTTTCATGGTGTCCACAATAAATCTGCATAATTGATTTTAGAGAAACTTCCAATTTAATCCGCAATTTGATAAATTTTAAAAATATTATTGTTGTCACCGGAACTCTATAAAACCTATCAAATGTAAAATCTGGAGCTCACCCGAAAGTAGCTGAAAAAGCTCGATTGCAAGATTTTAAACAAACGCATAAACAAAAAACACCGTACCTACTACATAAGTTGGACAGGCGGCTAATCCAAAGTAACTCATGATGAGTACTGCAGAGGACTCATTATCAGCTACATGAGGCTAATCGGGTCGGCTGCGAGTTAGCACGGCGGCGAATCGGCTACAGTGAGTCGGTGGAGGCGAATTATCGTAGGGTCTGACAAGAAGGTGTATTCTATGTGTCAAGACTAAATTTATTTGAGGGAAATATCCCTCTCACTCAGAGGGGGTATCCTTGTTAATAAAGAAAAATCTAAAGAATAAAATTACAGACTACGATTGCATTAGTGAAAACATACTTCGAGTGAACATGAAGATGCTTGGACATAATATAAGCATAATAGCAGTCTACGCACCATCAGATGACGAAAGAGTAGCTTTGATCAACTTGATGAGACTATCACAAAAATCGGTAATACCAGAGAAATAATTATGATTGGCGATTTTAATAGCCGAACTGGTAGTCAAACCCAATGTAACAAATGATAATGGCTTAAGACAGATGCAATTGTGTGAAACCCACAACCTAAAAATAAATAATGGTTTTTATAAACATAAGGATATTCATCGATATACCTGGGTTCAGCCAACAAGAAATCTTAAATCAATCATTGATTATGCTATAGATGGACAACACTCGCAATTAAAGTGGTATGATGTGCGAGCACTTCGTGGTGTTACCTGTGGATCTGACCACCATCTGGTCAAAGCAAAAATATTATTCCCTTTAAGAAAAACAAATAAGGACAAAAGTATTAGAGAAAATGAAAACCTAGAATGCATCGAAGACAATCAAAAATACAACTTTAGAAGTCTAGAAATCGAAAGTACTCAAAGATTGTATCAGAACCGATTAGATGAAAAGTTAATAAACACAAATCACTCATTTGAAGAGATATATATACAAACATAATACAAATCTTAAAGGAAGCAAGCAACGAAGCTGTTGGATACCAAGATAATATAAATAATAGGAAGATGTGGTGGACGGACAAAATACAGGAAATGGTCCAAGAGAAAAATCGCACATACTTGAAATGGCTCAGTACTAAAAAGCAAAGAGACCTAGAAATCTACAAGGAAATCAGAAGAGAGCTAAGAAATTTGAAACGCACAGAAAAAAATGAAATGTTCGAGCGCAGAGTTCTGAAGTATGGAAATTCATTTCTACTGTAAAAAACCCAACAAAAGAAAAAGTAAACATCCAGATAATCAAACCAGAACAATGGACAGAACACTACAAGGGACTGCTGCAGGAGGCCCGAATATCTGGCAGCCTCTCCGAGGAGAGACATAGAAGTACATGGAGAGGAAGTAATCATCGAAAAAGAAATGATAAAGAATAATATTAAAAAGCTTAAATCCGGAAAAGCTAGCGGACCTGGGGGAATATATGCTGAAATGCTCAAATATGGATCAGAGAAACTACTCGAAAATCTAATGATTGGAAAATTGCATTCATATCCTCAATACATAAAAATGGAAACAAGGTGGATTGCAAGAATGACAGAGGAATTTCAGTACGGTAGGATTCTTAGAGATCTAATAGAGAATGATTTTCATGAACAAGAAGCAGAAGAGCAAAGTGGGTTTCTCGCAGGCAGATCTTGTAGTGAAAATGTTTTTTGTCTGAAACAAGTAATTGAGAAAAGGAGCGCCAGAAATATAGAGACTCACGTTACCTTTGTAGACCTACAAAACATATGATACCGTTCCAGTAGAAAAATTATGGACAGTGTTAGAGCAAACTAATATCAATCACACATACATAAAAGCGATAAAAGAACTATACAAAGGGTCAAAATCTAAAACTAAAATTGGAAATCGACTTTCAAAAGAATTCGTGGTAACAAAAGGCTTAAGACAGGGATGTTGTATCTCTCCAACGCTTTTTAAAATAAATATCGCAGTAGTTCTAAAAAACTGGAAGCGTAAAGTGCACGGCATGGGAATACACCTTAACGACCGATTTACCATATACACACTACAGTTTGCTGACGACCAAGTAATTGTGGCTAATGATAAAAAAGACATGGAGTTCGGTTCGGTTCGGTTCGGTTCGAATACCAAAAGTGGGGATTAACAGTGAACGTGGACAAGACACAGTACTTATGTATTGGAAACGAATCCAGTAAGTTAGTACTAGAAAATTGACAAACAATATCTCCATGCAATGAGTATGTATACTTGGGTATCACATTTGATAAGACAGGAACAGACTGTAAAGAATTGGAAAAAAGAATAGTAAAAGCAAAAAAAGTTATTGAATGTCTTAACAGTATTTTATGGAGCAGAGAGATAAAAAAGAATGTAAAATTTAACATATATGAAATAATGGTCAAAAGCACGCTGTTGTATGGAATAGAGATTTGTCGCGTAACAGAAAAATACAAAACAAAAATGGAAATTGTCGAAATGGATGCAATAAGAAGATCAATGAGAATATCTAGAATAGATCACATAAGAACTGAGATCATAAAAGAAAGAATGGGAATTGAGGGAAGCATAACGGATGACATCACTAAAAGGCAACTGATATGGTACGGCCATGTACAACGGATGAACGACGACAGATTACCAAAGCAGGTCCTAGAATGACAACCAATAGGGCGCAGAAAAAGAGGGCGTCCTAAACTAGAATGGCAATCAATGAGTCAAAAAAATCTGACAGAGGATGTTTGTCAGGATCGAAGGAGGTGGAGAATAGGCGTCGGACAACGTAGGAAAACGTTCTAAACCGACATAGTAGTAATATCCCTCTCACCCTCATTGGTCGGCGCCTGTTTGGGGCACTGCATCCTGGAAGCCTGGCCCAACGCCAGGCTTTTAGGATGCAGTGACCCTAATTTCGTTGGCTATCTTGACGAAAAAGTTCGCCCATACCAAAAAGGAAAAAATAAACCCTTCATTAATTCATACCCCTTTGGCGACAATGATAGCATCGCCATTTCCAGGCCCTTAAAACTTTTCTATCTTGCCTGACGGCCGCTTATATAGAGTGTAGCTTCTTATTAAACATTTATAAAACTACTTTTCCTAATTGCACCATCTCTAGGCTCTGTAGTCGCTCCTTCGGCGCCGGCCGCCCACTAGCCCCCTAAATATTAACGAATAAAGAGAGAAAAAGTTTTTAACTAAGTGTGGATACTTTCTATCGTGCAGCCAATGAGTACAGGAGCAATTTTTATTTTTTTTTTAATATATTTTATACAGAGTGATACAAAGAAAATATCTGTTTTTAAATTAAATATTGTATTTGAATAAAAAAAATGTTTAAATAAAAAAAACACCCGACTGCTAAATTTACTTGTAAGTACTAGTCGCAGTTGAGTACAAAATTGATAGGTATACCTATAATGTACGACATGCTTCAACTTTTAGTTTTGATGCCCAAAGCGCACTTACGAAATTATACAGTTTTGTATTTTTATGGTTAATGGGTAATTTTGTACCCAACTGCGACTAGTAGTTACAAGTAATTTAGCAGTTGGGTGTTTTCTTTATTAAAAAATTTTTTATTTCCAACTTTAAGTTTAATTCTTATTCAGCCTTATAAAAAGCACTATGCATTTACAATTCATTTAGCTTTACCCAAAAAGTACGTGTGGATTTTCTACAGACGCGAACAGTGCTACCTTCCATTGAGTGAAGGTGGGGGAGGACAGAGAGAGCAAGCAACCGAACCGAACCGAACCGAACCGAACCGAACTAGTAAAATGATGTCGAAAGAAATCTTAAAGCGTGTGCCGAAAGAATTTTTGAAATCGCTATAAATTTGTGAAAGGTACGGCTACAACTATTACTAATATGGAGTTTGGGGAGAAGGAAGGGAGAGGAAGGGGGAAACTAGTAAAATGATGTTGGAAAAAAAGTCTTAAAGCGTGTGCAGAAAGAATTTTTGAAATCGCTCTATATTTGTGAAAGGTATAGCTAAAACTATATCGTTCTATATTTGATGAAATTATGCGAATATGGTTTTTGAATAGGAAGAGGGGAATGATAGGAGGGGAGATGGGTGAGAGCAGGGAGTACTACAACGTAACTACAGCAAATTAGAGGACATTTGCAATGGGTAATCAAAGGAATTTCAATAAAATCGCCTGAAATTTAGATAATTTGTATACCTTAAAGCCTACATTATGGGACAAAATGGCGTCTGAAGACCGCCATGCTGATTCCTGTTTATAAAATATAGCCTATAGCACCTTCGGGATGAGTAACAATTCAACGACACCTTTTTTGTCAAAATCGGTTAAGCCGTTTAGACCCTAGCGTGACACAAAAATACATATTTACTTACACACAGCAACCGAAAAACATTACCCTTCCTTTCGCCGTGCTGCAGTTAAGTAAAAAAACAATCGTTTAAAAGCCTAGCTCTTAAAAGTGGTGTGAAGAAAGCACTGAAATGACCTGTGACTCGTTCTTCTTTCTGATTAGACCTGTGCAGATATTCTTAGAAATTGTTTAACTGTAACCTTCACAATTATTTCTTCGATTTCTCAACAAATAGCAACTTCAACATTCACCTTGCGGAAAATTTTCGTGAAAATTATAACAGCACCAAATAAAGGACAAAAAATGAAAACAGGAAAGGATTGCCATGTACTTAACAAAAAATTAACCTGCAGTGTAGAACACCGGATTTATAAATCACCTTGATATTTACAGTTCCTAATACAAAGTACAATAAAAAGTCCCTTAAGGACGAAACAGTTAACTGTCAATACTAAATAGGTGTCCATTAGAATTTGGACCCCCGTGGTGTACAGCTTTCGAGCTGCCCACAGAAAAATAAAAGAGAAACAAAATCTTTCTATGCCCGTTAAGCCACGAAAAATTGTTGTTTTCTTTATTTCTTCTTGGCTCACACTCCGCTGACTCGACATAAAACGTCGCGAAGGATAAAAAAAAATCAATATGCATTGATCCGATCTGAGGGACAAATTATGTCATTGTCATGGGTACTGTTTTTCGTTTCATCTGCCTGCCTTTTATTTTTGTCTGGTAGTTTCTTTTGTATTTGTAGATGTCGCCATTTATGTGATAGGATACGGTATCGCAGGCATTTTTTATTCATTTCTCTTACCAATATCGTAAGATGAGATTCATATACCGTCTCTATAGCTTTACAAAAGTGTCACATTGACCATGCAGTGTTCTGAAGAGTCCCTTAAGGACGAAACAGTTAACTGTCAACACTTAACAGGTGTCTCTTAGATCTTGGACAGCTTTCGAGCTGCCCATGAAAAAATACAAGAGAAACAAAATCTTTATATGCCCGCTTAGCCACGAAAAATTGTTGTTTTCTTTATTTATTCTTGGCTCACACTCCGCTGACTCGACGTAAAACGTCGCGAAGGAAAAAAAAATGCAATATGCATTGATCCGATCTGAGGGACAAATTATGGTCATGGGTACTGTTTTTCGTTTTATCTGCCTGCGTTTTATTTTTCTCTGGTAGTTTCTTTTGTATTTGTAGATGTCGCCACTTATGTGATAGCATACGGTATCGCAGGCATTATTTATTTATTTCTCTTACCAATATCGTAAGATGAGATTCATATACCGTCTCTATAGCTTTACAAAAGTGTCACATTAACCATGCAGTGTTCTGAAGAAATTTAACAAAACAAAAATCCCGATTGCAAACTTTATAAACATAAAAATCTGGATATCTTTAAACTGCAAAATGCAGTCGGAAACTGCGTTTAGAAATCGCTCGCAAAGCGAACAGGTTTTAAATGGCGTTTTAAGCATTACCACATAAATGGTAGAAACCAAGTTTTCTTATTTTCTTCCGATCTCAATCAACAATTTCCAGCAGCAAAAAAATTGTTACATTTTGTCCTATAATAGGTACACTCACTCACTTTTTTAATGTTCTTTTATTTTTTATATAAATATTTAGAATACAAAGAAACAATGCGTTCTTTGGCAACATCGTATACGAATGATTTTCTTTAGCAGTTTTTAAAGATCGCTTCGCAAAAATTCCGTGCTTTTTAGACGTGTTTCGTCAATTCCCACTAAGCACAAAATCGTAAAAAACGTTAAATAAATGTTGAAAAAAAACGTTTTTTTTTCTAGCACAAATTTGTGTTAAAATTAAGTCAACTTTTGACATTAAAAAAACATGTAGAAAATCCTAACGAAAAAATCCATTACCAAAAATATTTTTCTTAATAACTTAAGAAACCAATATTTAAAAAAGCATAATTTTATTAACATTAAAAATAATACCATGAATATATGGTTATTTTTATAATGTGTTTCCTAGATCTCATTTCTAACGTTAAATTTAAGATATATGAAGCTAATAAATGTTCATACGAGTCGGTAGGAGATACGCTTTGTGCAATTTTCGTTAAAATATTTAACTTTTGTAGAAACAAACATGGTAAATTAAAAGCACAGTTATCAATAATGATAGTGAATACATATTTGGATAGGAATATACACCAGTTGTGTGGAAAAGATGGTATAGTTAAATAACAACAAATTTGTATGCAGTGATCTAAATGAAGCATCACAAAATTAGGTAAGAAAAGTAAACAAAAGTAAAAAAATTGTTTTGTATGGAATATCGCATACCTAACGTTATAGGTAATTAGACAGGGAATGGGACAATTTACCGCGGACGATTAGCCGCCGGACCTTAAGCCACGTATTCACTTGAGGCAGAATTCGCAAGCCTCGCAGTGGGACCAAACGAATGCTTCGTTTGCATTCATGCTAAAGTGAATACGCGCCTTGAAATTGTTTGCCTTGTATTTACTTGAGCATGAATTGTTTGGCCTCGTAGCGAGGCACTTACTACAAAATTATTGTTTACATAGAATTTTAAATTTTATTTTCAGAAGCTACGGATTCCTTTACCGAGTGTCGAGTTCACGAAAACCTCAACAGACTGTTGCTGCCCTGCGTTTCCAAAATAGAAGAATTTTATTTACGTTATTTATGTTACTTTGTCTGTAAAGATATTTGAAAAAAATATATTTTTTCATTGTTAAAAAACATTTATTTTTCAGTGTTAGAAAAACATTTCTTTTCCACTGTTAAAAATCAATATTTTTTTAACGTTCGAAAAACACTTTAAAAAACGTTCTAAAAACATAAGATTATTTTTCTAACGTCAGAAAACGGGTTATTAAGCTTCTTTTTCACTATGAATATGACGTTAGAACTAACATCCAACCTAACGTTATGTTTTTAACAATTAAAATGTTTTTATGTTTAGTGGGTTTTAAGATGATACTAACAAATTGGGCGACCATACAATGTCTTATTTTATGAAGTATATACCTACGTGAAAAGAACATAATTCCCGCGCTTTCCTTTCAGTAGAAGGAAACCCACTTACCCATTATCTTTCGTTTATATTCCGAATGCGAAAATGAATAATTAGCAACAACTTCGTTGCAAAGCAAATGAAAAACCTTAGATATTTTATTAAAAAACCAAGACAGAGTACTGAGAAGCATTTATAGGTTAAGGTTTGCAAATAAAATCATGCTTTTTATGCCTTCCTCCATACGGCGATATACAAAATGCTTAGATGCTATAGGATTCATTCAGGAAATTATTACGTACTGTGTGTAAGATAAGAACAACTGCATATACAACTTACGCCCATTGTTTCAGGGTAGCCAGACCCACAGCCAATACCTATCCTCTGTGCTTCCCAGTAAAGTAGAGGGATGAAATTAATGATACCGACTCTTTCCCCTAGCAATCAATCTTTTGACAGTTCGTAAAGAAAATCGATCGACAGTAGTTGTACACAAAATATCGGACATTTGGACGATAACTACGTAACGTCTAATCATTTTTTTGAAGCTTGTTCCTTTTTTAATATTTAATGCCGTGTCCACCAAAAACTAAAGTTTATGGCTCCACCAGCGAAAGAAATAAGAGAGGGGTCTGTTTTAAAAACAAATTCTTTCATATTGATTTAAGAACTACCCAACGAATTAAATTCTCAAAAATTTCACCGTTCTGTGCTAAACAGTATTCCAGCCTATTATAAAATTCAGTTCGAATATTCCTTAGCATTTCAGGTGTCACTGATTGTAGGGTGGTGATTATTGTTTCCCGAAATTCATCCTAAGTGGTAGCTCTTAAATGGCCATGCGAATAAATTTGGCTTTTTGCATAGCCCCATAAAAAAAGACATTGGGTGCCAAATCTGGTGATCTCGGAGGCCAACTGATAGTACCTTGCCTGCTTGTAATAACACTCTCACAGGCAAAGTGAAATGATAGATAGATAGATAGATATTTATTTCATTCCGAGCACCACAATACAGTAGAAAGGAACAAGTCAAAAGTAGTACATTAAAAAAAACTTACTAAGTAAAAAAAATATTTAAAAAAATCACTATTTAACATGACTTAAAACAAACAATAATATGACTTATAAAATCACAAAAAACACTAAAAAAACTAAAATAATAAAATAATAAAACGACCGAGAGACCACAACCCAAAACGTTCGGTATATTAGCCAATAGCTTCTAGGAACTCTGTTATAGAATAAAATGCATTATTGCTCAAAAATGTTTTTAACTGGGATTTAAATTTTTTATTGGACAGACTTTTTAGCTCCTCTGGAAGAGGATTATATAGGCGCAGACCAGCAAAAATTGGTGAGCTCTTAAAATACTCATGATTATGTCTTTGAATACAAAAGTTGTTTCGATTTCTGGTGGCATATTGATGATAGGTTCCATTAATTGCAAAATTTGATTTATTTTTATGAATATATGTTAAAATATTAAGTAAATAAATTGATATCACAGTTAGTATTTTATGCTTTTTAAAGATTTCTCTGCAACTGGAATTATAGGGTAGATCAAACATCAGACGAAGGATTCTTTTCTGAGCGATAAGAACCCTCGTAACATCGCTAGCCTGACCCCACACAACAATGTTGTACGATATGGTCGAAAAAGCTAGAGCGTAGTAGACGCCGAGTAAGGCATATAAAAGTTTTTGTTAAGTTTAGAGCACACTTAGTCAATATGCTGGCTCCAATTCAGTTGACAATCGATTATAACACCAAGAAATTTTGCAGTTTTCTCAGTTTTAACAATATGGCCATTAAAATCAAAAGACCAGTTCAGGGTTGGTTGTCTGATTGTTGTAATTTTAAGACATACGGTTTTACTGCAATTGATCATTATATTGTTTTTCTTGCACCACTCTGTTAGTTCTGAAAGCATTATTTTAATATCTTGAAGAACCGCGATACTGCATTTACCTGATATAACTATAGTAGTGTCACAATATTGAAAAACTAAGCCCTTAGTGATATGTTCAGGTAAGTCATTAATAAAAATAAAAACCTTAAAGGCGCTAAAACACTTCCTTGTGGCGTTCCCAGCTCTAAGTCTTTAAAATCTGAAAGAACGTCTTTGATTTTAACTGCCATTCTGCGACCACTTAAAAACGATTGTATTAGTTTTTGGAGAAGACCCCTTATGCCAAGTTTTTCAATCTTTTTTACCACGAAATCCCCATTTAGAACATCAAAAGCTTTGGTAAAATCGAACAAAAATACAATTACTATTTCGTTGCTATCTTGTTTGTTGTATATATGTTGTAAAAGATCGGTGCAACCCAACGCAGTGGAGAATCCTGGACGAAAACCGTATTGCTGGTTAGAAAGCACCTTGTTTTTGTTTAAAAAAGAAAGAAGTTTATCATAAATAATTTTTTCGTAGATTTTGGAAAATATGCTTAAAATATGCTTAAAATGGACGGTAGTTTTCAATATTTTCGGGGTCTCCTTTTTTAATATTGGGGCATTTTTTAGTTTTTCGGGAAAAACTCCAGAAAAAAGTGATAGATTAAAGAGTAAAACTAGTATGTGGGAAATGTTGTAATTAATTGATTTAATTAATTTAATGGGTATACCGTCTGGACCGCAAGAGTTTTTGTTTGGTAAAGATTTAATTACCGATGTGATTTCTTCATGTGTAACAGGAGTTACCAAAAAGCTATCTGAAACCGTTTTTTTGGCAGTGGTGCATTGCGATGATAAGTTGCCATCAAAGTGATTTTGGAGTTTTTCTTGCGTACCAGTTGATAAGTAGGTACAAAAAATATCAGCGATTTCTTCGGGTTTATGATAAAGTTGATTATTGAAGGAAATTTTACAAATGCTTTTTTCTTTTTTGGTCTTTTCGTTTAATTGGTTGATAACGTTCCATGTTTCACGTGACTTATTTTTTGCATTATTAATAATGTCGCTAAAAAAGTTGCTTTTTTCATTTTTAATTTGCTTTTGAACTTCTTTCTTTTTTATTTTATATTGATTAATTAAGTTAGGATCACCTGTCCTATTCTTTAACCAGCATATCTTCTCTAGGTTTTCAATTTCGTTTTTCAGTTCCTGAGAGAATTGAATTTTTTGTTTTTCATTATTAAAATTTATTTTTTTAAGAGGAAAACTTACATTGAAACACCATAAAAAGTTGTTTATAAAAATATCAAATTCATTATTAATATCGTTTGAGGTTAACTTAAAATGTTGAGGTTTAAGCCAGAATAGAAATTCATTAATATTTTCTTGAGAGAAGTGTCGCGTAAATTTCTCAGAGCGTTCACTCTTAGTATTATTTAGGGGGAAGTAATCATGGTTTAAAATTTGGCAATGGTGATCGGAGACACCAGGATCGTAATTTATAATGTTACTCACCAATTCTGGTCTGTTGGTGGCCAAAAAGTCGAGAATTGAACAAGTAGTTTGTCCGTTGCGGGTCTGTATTCGTGTCGCTGAGTTGATTAAAGAGATAAGATTGTAAGATTCAAAAATATCACTTAGAAGTTTCTGGTTTAAATCTGCATTTTTGCCGGTATTTGGGTTGAAGTCGCCGGCCATTAAAATATTGTCAAATTTTTCGAAAGCTTTTGTTAAAATAATACATAATATCTGCAACACACGAACATTCAAGAACCATCTCAACTGACAGATTGTTAATAAATTTCACAGGAAAGAATTTCTTGGAAAGATTATTCTCCATGTAAATTGTAGATCCACCATGATTGTGGTGGGTTCGCGAAAAATGAGTTAATAACTTAAAGTCTGCAATCTTTATACTTTCAATGTTATTATGTAACAGCCAGTGTTCGGTTAAGCAAATGATTTTTAGGTTATGTTTATTAATTAAAAATTCAGTTAAATTAACTTTGTTTGAAAAACTTCGGACATTCAAATGCAATAATGTAATAAATTGTTTCGACTCACTGTTTTTGCTAGTCTCTGTTATTGAGGAGTATTTGGTGGTTCTCTCTCCTGAAAATCCGGTCGTTTGTTAGGCGGAAACCGAAACCTCTTAACGGCGGATCCAGCCGGCCAGATTTCCGGATTATACACTTTGCTTACGTCAGAAATCGGGAAACGCACTTTAAACGAAGTTGAACTGTTATCTTTTCTAGCTAAATTTTCGCACTGAGCTAAATTTTCGAAATGAGCTGAGCAACCATCTTGCATAAACCAAATTTGGTTAAAATCAACATTTGGCACCTGTCGAATAGCAGTAATGATATGGTCCTGCAACAGAGCTAAATAATATTTCCCCTGTAAATAACCATTAATGAAAAAAGGACCAATGATATTGTCACTTAATATCACAGTCCAGATATTAAGTTTTTGAGGATACTGGGTCCGTTCTGCAGTATGCAAATGTTTATTTTTCCCTGACCAGTTACGAACAACGGAAGGATTGTGACAGCCATGATTTGAAAACGAACTATCGTTTATAAAACAAACATTTTTAATAAAAATGTCATCTTGATTCGCTTTTTCAGTCATGGTTTCACAAAACTCCATTCTTCGAAACTGGTGCTGGAACAGAGAGGCAAAGCTTTCGCTTCGCGCCGTTTTCTTTCCTCTCCCACTTCACAAACAGGACTTGCCCTTTACCAGTGCATTTGTGGCAAAAATGGGTCACTATTTTTTCACGAAATCAAATAAATTTGCCACAACTTGACAGCTATTTTCCACCAAATACCATTGAAGAATCTGTACTTTTTCCTAAGCGCTAAATGTAATACGCGACATGGCTTGAGCTAGAATTTACGTAAAAAACAAATACCCACTTCTTACCTGTTTCACTGCACATGACGAAATGACAAAAAACTTTGTGACGATGAAAGGTCAAGAGTATTCCCCTACTTTTCCACTACCAGCCCGAGTACTTCACGACACCGCCTATTTATAAATCTGGAAAGCGCACCGAGCTTTGTTCCTCAGTTCTTCAAGATCTCGGAAGTAAGGAAGATAGCGCGTTACAATATCAGGTTATTCGTAGACCTTGGCATTGCAAGATTAAGGCGCAGGCTAAGGAGGTTGATTCCAGCACAGAAAATATATTTGCCTGGAAGATGGTACAGTAATCAGAAAGCTTGTAACAAAGTGTATATATTAATATCGTTTATTACAGTAAGTAAAATTTTTTTATGATATTATGATTATTTCCATACCTTTTCTTATTAGCTTAGATATATTTATGTGTTTTTCGGCTAAGTAAATTCTTCTTATAATATTATATTATTAATTCATAAAAACAATTATACCGAGAGTTACAAGTTTTGAACTATACAATCGATTTTAATGGCATAAACTGCACTTGGCAGAGAATTAATCAGAGTTTTGAATAAATAGAATTTTCTGTCCGCCCGCCCTCTTAAAATGCAAGATGACGGACGAAATTAAAATGTACCCTTCAAAGATGCTCAATTATTCTTGTGTTCCGAACATGTTTTAATTATTTTTTAAATCAATAAAAAGGCTGCATTCTTGCCACGCATAAAAAGGTAGAAGTCAGCAAAATCGATTTAATGGTTCTAAATAAAAAATTTTTTTCAATCGTTGTTTTGACTATTAAACGATTGTTTTGCCAATCATGTATGCATTTATTTCCTTATAAATTCATTAATACTAAACCGATATGAAGAAATAAAAAACATTCTCGCGAGAATTGATTGCTTTTTAAAGATAATGATCAAAATTTATCGCCATCTTAAAATTTAAGATTTATAAAAATTATATTTATATAATATAAAATTTTGGCCCACCCAGTATAAGATTAAAGCATAGCTCACCTTTTGTTACCGCCTTTACTGAAGTAAATAAAAAAAATATTATTAATGTTTTTCTTATTATCATTTTCTATGGCTTCTTTAAGTTTATTTGCTTAAAATGTATTTAAAGCAACATCGCGAAGCTCCATGCAGCAGTCCAGAAGTCTTTAATAGAACAGAAATATCTTATTTTGGAATTTGGAATGAATGAATAGCGGAATGGGGGAAGTTTCGTTAATTCAATAAGAATATAAAAGGAATGTACAATTTGGAGAATAATTCAAAACGTTTTAAATTACAAGTAAATTGAAACATTTCAAAAATAACGGGTAAAGTTATTAAATAAATAAACAAAAATAAACAAACCTTAAATTACTAGCACACAGCTGGAAATCCATCCAGCGTGAAAGTGTGACGGAGATGTAAGGGTTTAAAACTCTATTAAAATAAACAAACTATTGCTAATATCACCGTCACTCTTCCGCCTAGCCTTCTGACGATTTACAAGTTTTTTTTCTTTGAATTAATAATATTGATTGTAAATTGTCAAAACTGTACTTAATCACATATTTTCAAAAAAAAGTTGTATTTTTAACCTCCATATATCCGCCACGTTTCCACCTTTTCTTCTAGTGATTTGCTAATAATAATTTTATTTTGAATTACAGAATAAGTTTAGATTTTGTCAAAAATTTACAGCAATATGTATTTGCAAAATTTTTTGCAACATAAGCACTTTTTTGCAGCTATTTGTTTTCGCCCAGACTTTTTTTGTTTGTTTTCCTTTCTTTCTTATATTGTCTCCGATAATATTGCAAATTGTCAAAACTATACCATATCAAATAATTTTAAAAAATTGTATGTTTAACCCCTACATCTCGGCGACAGGAAAGTGCTGTGGTATGGTCGTCGGCTTCACATGCAGAAGGTACCCGGCTCGCGGCTCGAACAACGTTGCAAAAACAAAAAAAAATCTGTCGCCCTGTCGCCCACATCCTTTTCAGCGTTCAACAGCCGTCAGCGAATAAGCATGCGATGCGATGCACGCAAAAATATAAGTCGACCTTGAAAATCGAGAATATACGCAGGTGTAGTCCAGGAGCCGACACGCAGCCAGCCGAGGAACCAGGGATAATAACGCAGGAGCCTGCTATAAGTGCTATATTGTCGGAACCAGGATGGCGCCAGCATAAATCTCCTACAGTCTACTCACGACGACCACGACTGTTGCGCTGAACAGGAAAGAATTCTAACGTCTATAACCAAGTTCGGCTGGGACGATAGCCATGTTAGATAGATACAAGTCTAACATGTAACAGTACCACCTTTCGGAAGGGGTGTAAAAGCGTTGGTCCACTGTGTATACTTGCTACGCAGTATAAAGATCCCTGCCCTCGACAAAGAGGTGTCAGGCAAAATTAGGTCCTCTTAAAGAAAGAAAACTTGCATCCTAAGGGGCACGTGCATCAGTTTGATATAATATGATGTACGAACAAATCGGGGTTTGCGAAAAGGGCGCGCCGTTTGCTTAGTCGCTAGACCAAAAATATTCTCCCCACCACTACTACTACTACCCCATCTCCGTCACGCTTCCACCTAGCCATCTGACGAATTCCAGGTAATTTTATTTAAAATTACAAAATAAGTTTAGAAATTGGCAGAGGTGATATATGTATTTGTTGCAATTTTTTTCGTAACTGGCATCTATTTACTTCCGCCACGATTCTGACCATTTCTTCTTTTTTAATATTATTCCCAATAATATTGTAAATGGTCAAAACGATACCTTTCCATAAATTTTTCAAAAGATAATAGCATGGTTAACCCCCCAGCCTCTTCATATTTACAGAGGACTTCTAGTTGTGCATCTCGCTATGTCAATAAGGGACCACAAAAAAACAGCAAACACGCATTGAAATGAAAACTCGACAACAAACTGCCGATGCCGTCCAAAGGATCTGCGAACAGACAAAGAGGAGCCGAAGAAAGCTGGTTTTCAGCAAACGGCTTGCAAGCGGCGCGCGCACAACTTAAAAACACAAAAAACAGGACAAATCCGTGTTTGCGCGCGGAGTGTGAGCAGGGCGCGAACGGCGCACTTTACTCTCATTTTCGCCAGGAGTCCTTGTAGGACACAGTGTCCTTATTTTTTTTTTAATTTATTTCTCAAATATCAACTTGTAGGATGCAGTGTCCGGTTAGGACTCCGACTATGGCTCCCACCTCTCTTCGTGTTCTACGGAGCAGCCAGTCCCTGCGAGACTTGCTGTATCCTGTCACATACTCCTTCGCCTGTCTGGCATTTCCTGTGTGGGTCCATTCCTTTTGTATCTCTTTCTGGACCCACTCTGTTAGGGCCGACATCATTTGCCCTCTTGTGAGTCCCAAGAAAGGCTCTGGCCCTACGCATTTGTGCCGGATCCACCCCTGGCGAGTTCGTCCGTTTTCTCGTTTCTTGGGACTCCCATGTAGCCTGGAACCCATACGAGCTCCACCGCTCTTACTCCGGCCAACTCTTGAAGTGCATCTGCGCACCCTTGCACCAAACCCGCGGACATGGTTGATTTGCACAGTGCTTTCAGCGCAGCTTGACTTTCTGAACAGATGCGGCGTTACACTCAATGTTTAACGTATTTTTTTTCTTGAAAATGCGTTAGGAAGAGGGAAGAGAATTTTTGAGTTACGTAATTTATAAATTTTCTCCAATAGCCGAAACTGTAATTGTCCATCTCTACCAGACACTGAAATAAAATAATAATTTATTTTTTGCATTTAAATATATTAATGTAATTGCAGATTTAAATATATTTAATGCTGACTGTTTTCGATACAAAAAACGTTTGAATTCGATAAAATTAAATTTGCCATTTTGTAAATTTTAAAATAAAAATGACGAGAACGTAATTAAACATTTTGTACAATCGAAAAGTGTATAAATATAATTTTGGCCGAATCGTATTTATTTTCCCGAATACATCGACGGAATAAAATATTTATTTCCCTTTTAAAATTTATTTAAATTTCGCTAAATAGCACTCAACACACAGACATCTAAAGTAAAGTACAAAATAAATTATAATAAAAATATATTCCAACACAAACTCTAACAATTCAAAGTTATATTAAATATATACAGGGTGTCCCGAAATTGGCTGTCATTAATTAAACCACGTATTCTATGGCCCAAAATAGAGATATAAGTAAGTTTATCTAAACTAGGATCCAAAATTGCTTCGTTTTCACGGTACAGGGTGTTCTTTTTACCTTAAAAAATAAAAATCGAATTTTTCAAATATGCATGAACAGTTTTAAACATACTATTTTTAAAATTGCTACCCGTAGGTTTTTTGGGATGTGAAAACCAAATATAAACACTTTTTTACGGTAGCCGTTAGAGGGCGCTTCACATTGGACTTTTCTCAGTGTAGTTTGTGACTTTTTTTGTTAAGAAAGTAATTTTCTAAACAAATATATGCTACAGAGGTCTTCTTGTTAAAATCCGCTAAAAACAACCGATTTCGAGATATTTCTGTTTTTAGTGTTCGAAAAATAAAAATTGTTTTGAAAAAAATAAAAATTTTTATATTTTAGGATAAAATTTGCTCAGTGAATTAGTTGTACTTAATGTATTATTTTAAGATACCGTTAACTTAATATTTTTAATAGGGACCTTTTGCACGCCCTCCTTTAGCTAACTGTATTCTTTATAGAAACTTTATAGATCTTTTGCAGACACAATTTTTTATCCTTTATTTATCTGTCAAAAGCCTTTTTGTGTTCTCTAGGCAAAATTAGTTACAAGATCCAGAAACAACTAGGGAAAAACTGAAAAACCAATATCAGTGACAAACCGCCAGGAAATATAGGATTAGGTCAGTGTTTACTTTTTATTTTTCTTTACGCACTTTACAGAATACTGATGACTTTTGGTTAGTTGCCATACCCACCAGTTCTTATAAAAAATAATTTTCAATAATTGGCATCAAATTAAATTTGCGGATTACCCCGCATTGGTAGGTCTTGAAATAATTGTATATTATCAAAAATATCTTAAATTTACCATACATTTTGTCATACTGTTATATGCGCGGCAACACTGTCTTTAAACAAAAGAACTAGTAGCCTGCATTAATTCAACACAAGTAAGGTCAAACACAATCCTTTGATAAAGGATAAGGTTTAATCCAGGGAATTACGCATGCCTCAAATAAAAGATAGGAGCAAAATGGGACATGCAAAAGGTTCCTAATACATATTTAACATTTTTTTTATTTAAAATAATTTGATAATTCCGATGCGGCATTGAACAACAAAAACCGAAAAATCTGGAAAATGGCTTACTTTAGCGAATTAAACTAGAGTGCCTTTTTTGTTTGTTTATTAACAAATAAGTAAAAAAAAAAATTTTTCAATAACACCGAACTGCTAAATCTACTTGAACCTACTGGTCGCAGTTGGGTACAAAACTGATAGGTATACCTATGTATAATGTACCTACAACATGCTTTAACTTCTAGTTTTGATTCCTAAAGTGCACTTACGAAATTATAGAGTTTTGGATATTCATGAATCAGGTTATTGAGTAATTTTGTACCCAACTGCGACTAGTAGGTACAAGTAGATTTAGCAGTTAGGTTTTTTATTTATTTTTTTTTATTTACAACTTTTAGGTTTAATTATTAATCAGTCATTCATGCAATTAAATAAAGGTATCTAATAATTACCTAAACCATGCATTTGTGTCAAACATTGGAATATGTCCAAAGGGTAGATAGGTGCATTTCTACAAACATTGAGTGAAGGTGGTGGTGGGGATAGGGAGGAGTTAAATGGTGTTGAAAAAAATCTCAAAGCGCCTGCAAAAATAGTTTTTGAAATCGCTTTATATTTTTGAAAGTTATAGCTACAACTACTACTAATAGGAAGGCCGAGGCTTTGAGTGGGAGAGGAAAACTAGTAAAATGGTGTTTGGAAAAAATCTTAAAGCATGTGCAGAAAGAACTTCCAAAATCGTCGTATATATAATAGAATTAAGCGAATATGGTTTTCGAGGAGAGTGGGGGGGCTGACAGGAGGGGAGATGAGTGGGAGCAGAGAGGACTACAAAGTAATTACAGCAATCGCCTGAAATTTAGGTAATTTGTATGCCTTAAAGCCTACATTATGTAACAAAATGGCATCTGACGACCGCCATGTTGATTCCTGTTTATAAAAATATAGCCTATAGCACCTTCGGGATCAGAAGCAATTTAACAACACCTGTTTTGTCAAAATCGGTTTAGCCGTTTTGCCTCTAGCGCAACACAAACATACATATTTTCATATATACATACTTACATACATACATATCCCAAGCGAAAAACATTATTATTACCCTTCCTTTCGCCGTGCTGCAGTTGGGTAAAAACTACACTGAACAAAAAGTTATGGTAATTTAAATAATCAGAAGTGCAGTGTAAAGCGCCCTCTAACGGGCACAGTAAAAATGTGTTCATTTTCGGGTTATGCATCCCAAAAAACCTCTGGGTACTAATTTTGAAAATAATCCATTTAAAACTGTTCAAAATATGTATTTAAAAAACTATAATTTTATTTTCTAACTTTAACACTCGGTATCTCAAAAACCGAGCACAATAAGACGCTAGTTTATATAAACTTTTATTTCTACTTTAAGCCGCAGAAAATGCGGTTAAAATATTGACGTCTTTTCGGGACTTGTAATATAAAGGGCGAGTTTGTAAAGTAATCTAATTTTGCTCACCGATTACATCGGTTTTTTGACATATGACGTTTGACGTTGATTTGACATTTTCATTCGGTGAGTCCGATGAACACCAGATAATAAAAAAGAACGCGATGAATCAGATATCTAAACCTCGCTTTTTTCGATTTTGATTTATTTTCTAATAGATTAATACATGGAAATAAAATTTTCAACGTAACCTTTGACGTAACCCTCAATCCTGGAATGCCGCGGTCTGATGATATCCAAATTTTAAAAACAAAATAAAAAACAGGATTTGTTTTTTTATATTTTATAAGTATTTTAATGTTATCTAAAGTTTTTTTTTAGGCTTTTGTTAAGGTAGACCTTTGTGCCTTTATATAGATAGATTAGGTTAGGATTAGGATGAGGAATTTTACTTGAAAAATTTACTCTAATTTAAAACAACTAAAACTCATTTATTTTAAAAATTCATATTAGCATATAAACTTAGCATAAAATAATAATGGTAAAGGGCTCTCGAGATTAAGTTCTTCTGCTCTCTAGAATAAATTAATAATAAGTTTGTAAAATGTAAATGATTTTATAAAAATTTTATCTGGTATATAAATAAAGAAATTGAAATTAACGCCAGATCTTCATCATCCGAGTTTTGAGTCATTATTTATATCTTTTAAGATGACCATCGAAACTTTGTTTACCACACCGTGGAGCATTTAACAAAAAAACAACAAAAAAGATATAAAATTACACAGCCGAAAAAAAACACAAACAATTTTTGACGTAATTGACATTCATCGAAGATTGCTCACCGACTCTCAGGGTCGGTGAGCATTGATGCCATCAATTGGTGCCTTGGTGAAATTCATCAGATAATTTACGAACCCGATGGATTTCAACGAATTGCACTGATTAATTTAAAAACTTGATTGTTGTCATCGATGAGCTCATCGATGCCTTTACGAACTCGCCCAAATCTCAAGTTGTCAATGAAGAATAAAAGTCTAATGCACTTTAACAGAAAAGGTCCATAACTTAAGATTTATATGTAAAACTTTTACCATGATGTTTTTAATTCTAAGACCCAATAGCCTCGTCGAAATTGGCAAAAAATCTAAAAGAAGTGGAGTTCTTTCCATGTTTCTGTAAAAGTTTCTACTTAAATAAATATTTTAAGGCAAGCGTTCGAGAACGAACAAAATGCGGGGTTTGGCGAGGACCGGGCGGAGTTTGAGAGTTTGCTGAGTTGCATTTACGTGTTGCACCCTGATCTCTTATCATGGGATAATGCCTTCTCAGCTACAAGGCTTGCGAGAATTATTAGACTAATTTTATTTTATTTGGATTCTAATGGACTTTAATAAAACTCATTCAAGTTAAACTATTTTATTTAAAAATTGCACTAGAAAGCACTATGCACGATCAGATGACTAAAGAGTAGCTACAAAACAAATGTTCTTTGCCCAACTTGATGAGACTATCACCAAAATCGGTAATACCAGAAAAATAATTATTTGAAGGAAGTTCACGAGGTATAGTCT
This sequence comes from Aspidapion aeneum, assembly GCA_963576565.1. Taxonomy (NCBI): domain Eukaryota; kingdom Metazoa; phylum Arthropoda; class Insecta; order Coleoptera; family Brentidae; genus Aspidapion; species Aspidapion aeneum. The sequence continues at coordinate 30,270,948 of OY755043.1, forward strand.
CAACAAAAAAGTTTCACGGGCAAGACCTCAGAGGTAAAGGTAGCAACGGGGACGGGAAAGTCGATTTCCAATTTTAATTTTAGATTTTGACCCATTGTATAGTTCTTTTATCGCTTTTATGTATGTATGATTGATATTAGTTTGCTCTAAAACTGTCCATAATTTTTCTACTGGAACGGTATCATATGCTTTTTGTAGGTCCACAAAGGTAACATGAGTCTCTATGTTTCTGGCGCTCCCTTTCTCAATTACTTGTTTAAGACAAAAAACATTATCACTACAAGATCTGCCTGCGCGAAACCCACTTTGCTCTTCTTCTTCTTGTTCATGAAAATCATTCTCTATTAGATCTCTAAGAATCCTACCGTACAATCTACTTAGAGTACTGGTTACTGAAATTCCTCTGTAATTATTGCAATCCAGCTTGTTTCCTTTTTTATGTATTGAGGATATGAAGAGATATATACAAACATAATAAAAAGCTTGAAGGAAGCAAGCAACAAAGCTAAATAAGATGTGGTGGATGGAGGAAATACAGGAAGTGGTCAAGGAGAAAAAACTCACATACTTGAAATGGCTCAGTACTAAAGAGCAAAGGGACCTAGAAATCTATAGGGAAACCAGAAGACAGCTAAGAAATTTGATACGCACAGAAAAAAATTAAATGTTCGAGCGCAAATGCCACGATATAAACGATAGAACGTAAGAGGTAGGCAGAGTTCTGAAGTATGGAAATTGATTTCTACAGTAAAAAACCCAACAAAACAAAAAGGAAACATCAAGATCATCAAACCAGAACAATGGACAGAACACTACAAGGGACTGCTGTAGGAAACGAAACCCGAATATCTGTCAGCCTCTCCGAGAAGAAGCATATAAGTACATGGAAAGGAACTTTTTCATCACTTTTTTCAAGGTAAATTTTGTGCGGGCTATTTTTTGTAAAGGCAACAGTTAAAACCCGTATGTACACATGTGAGATTCGCCAACTTCTAACTCCAACTGCCGTCAACTCTTAAAAAGTTTACCTTCAAGCTGGGTGTATTGTGTGAGTCCCTTTGTTGAACGGGATTTTGAGTTCTCAATACACATTGGTATACTTGAGCCCTTTTTTATCAAATATTATTGTGGTTAAGAATTATTGAGTTAATAGTAATAGACAGTGGCGCACCCAGAAATTTTTCCTTGGAGGAGGCTGGAAAATCATGATGCCGTATTTTATGCTATTTTATTTCTTATTCATGAAATATGCCAAAAATCTGTAAAAAAAATTAGGTTTGGGGGGGGACAGGGGGCGGGCCACGAAGCGCCTCCCTTCCATTGGTGCCTCTAGGATTGCGCAGTTGAGCCGAAAAATACCGCAGACTTTAGTAAGAATTGTGTTAAAGTTAAAGGCATTTCATGCTTGCAACCCATTGTCTCCAACCTTGTCTACCACCAGATGGCCTATAGCAGCCTACTCACCAGATGATTTTAAAAACTTAGATTGGGAAGAAATAGGCAACAAAGTAAGCGGACAATACTTGTATAGTTTTTGCAAAGTCACCTGAAATGCTCCTAATACGGGGTTCAATCGATTTCATGTAATTTTGCTTCAATCTGTCATTCAAAAGTTATCCAAATTCATATAAAATCTTCCTGGTATAATTTCAACCCTACCGACAGAGAAAAGGCGCGGTACTTTGCGGTCCGAGCACAAAGTGTTTGTTTTCTGACCGACCCAGCACAGGTGGATAGACGGCACCTGATTGGCAGATTTTTTTGAGATGCGCTTTTAATTGCTTTCAGATGTTCACTCCTTTAGTCGGCAGTATGCAGAGTTAGAAAATAAATCAGTGTCGTTTCTGTAGGTGTAGGAATAGAAAGTTTTATTATCTATTTTTATTTCTTTAGTTTACGCCAAAATTAAATGGAATAATTTTCATGAGTATATCTACCGCCGCCCATGTCACTTTCTTCAAAGGATATGCCGATGGTCGGCTTTAACCTTTGTTCAACTGACTTTGCAAAAACTATACCACCTAAGATATGCTGACAATATCGCATTTATAACAGATTAGAAAGAAGAAGTGATAAAATTGCTGGAAGAACTAGATATAGCAGCTGAAAATATAGGCTTGAGTATGAACTATACTAAAACTAAAATCATGACAATCACAGATGAAGATATCACGATCAGAATAAAGCAAGAAAAAATAGAACAAGTAGAGAAATAAATAAGTCTGGGACAAATTATTAAACTATAAAATGAAAACAAAACGGCTGAAATTAATAGACCAGTGCGATTGGCCTGGCACCCTTGGGTAAATTAAGCTACATATTAAAAAAAATATATATATCGTCAGTACCTCAAAACGACAGTGTATAACCAATGTATCCTTCCTCTACTAACATATGGATCCCAGACCTGACACTGCACAACAAATCAAACATGGATAACGTAAAAAAGCCCAAAGATCAATGGAAAGACAAATGTTAGATGTGAAGCTAACAGATAGAAAAGGAATGAATGGATAAGAAATAAAACAAAAGTAAGGGACGTCAGAGGAGAGGGAGCAAAATTAAAATGAAAATAATGAATAAATGTATTGTAGACTAGAGGCCTTGGGAAAATAAAAGAAGTAGAGGAAAACCTCAAATATTTATATTTATGTAATATAATATAATATAACAATTTCGAACAAGTCATCGCCTACATTATCTTACGAACAGATACTTTGACGAATGGAATGCCTTGCCCACTGAAGTTGTGACTGCGCCAAATGTTGGTCAATTCAAAAAAAGACTCGATAAATACCTGGCGCACCGATAACAAACAAAAAAGTGTGTTTATATATTTAAAGTAAGACCTACTACTATCAGTAGATACCTATTTTGGATATGACGTTCATGTAATCTCTTGTATTCTATAGTGCTATAATAGGATTTTCTCTGCACTAAACGAAATATAATAATAATAAGATAGGTAGACGATTTAAAAAAACATGCGGGGACTCGATGGATGAACACGGCGACAGACAGAGAAGAGTGGAAGTTATTCGGGGAGGCCTATGTCCAAATATGGATCGAAGAAAGCTAAATAGATAGATAAATAGATAGATAGATAGATAGATAGATAGATAGATAGATAGATAGATAGATAAAGGTACACAATAGTACACAAGTAACATATTGCTGCTATATATGAACAACATTACACCATACGTACGAAAACTGGTTAAATTTACTGAATTATTTAGTCCAAATATTAACTCAAACAAGCCAACTCTAATACACACTGCCAAAACTGACGAAACGTGCACAGAATATCCCAATCTAATATCTCATTAACCCCCCTCAGTCAGTCCAGAGGCAGCTAGCAATGTTATACACGTACAGAATAGACTATTTAGCTCGTTTTACTCGTTTTAGCTAATAATATTAGCTAGCTTCTGTATATATGTGTGTATAAATGTGGAGGGTGATTTCGGTTCATTACAATTTAAAATTGCCTTTTATGCTATATTTATTTAATTCTAATTATACGGACAAAACAAACCGTTTGGGCCAAACAAATATAGAGCAACTGCATGTGTACTGGATGTGAGTAAATAATTATTTCCTCAACAATATTAACATCGTCAAATATACCGTTAGGGTAAAAACTATACTGTTCATAAAGATTCTGCTTATAAAAAAAAAGCTAATGATATTAGCTAGCTTCTGTATATATGTGTGTATAAATGTGGATGGTGATTTCGGTTAAGTACAATTTAAAATTGCCTTTTATGTTATATTTATTTAATTCTAATTATACGGACAAAACAAACCGTTTGTGCCAAACAAATATAGAGCAACTGCACGTGTACTGGATGTGGGTAAATAATCATTTCCTTAATTATAATTAATTCATTAAGACTCTGCTTAGAAGAAGAAAAACTAATTTAGCAGGTGTTTAAATAAGAACAGAACCAACTTTCACCTACGCCTTTCATAAGTCGCGTCGAATGAATTTTATTGCATTGTTTTTGGTAGGGATAAAGATATTTAACTGCTTAGTTTGGGTGTGGTCTATTTAGTTTCTCGGAGATTTTTAAAGAGGAATGTACCATTTTTTAATTAATTATTGTCTCTAAACTTCGCATTAAAATAGGCTGCCATTTCCTACAAAAAAAATTGATTTTTTACACTGCTGTTGTAACGGCATAGCCGATTCAACAACTAAAAGAATTAAGAATTTGTGATTTTAAAAACTTTACAAAGTCCTTTCAAGAGCTACCAAAATAATCAAATTAAATGCTCAAACTTGCCACCCTGTTGTGCTAAACAATAATCTAAATGGTTATCAAATCCCTGACGCAAGTATGTTCGGCTAAATTATAAGGTCGAATAAATGTGATCAAATGTAAATATCTTATTTTTGACACATGGCCAAATAAACAGATCACATACGGTCAAGTCAGGCGATCTAGGTGGCCATCTGGTAATACTGCTTCTGGTTATTATTCGTCAGGAAAAAGTCTTGTCTAATCCTGGCGGGTACAGCGTCACGTGCCAGACACCCATCCTGCTGAAACCAAACTTGCTAAAAATCAACATCTGGCAATTTTTGAATTGAAGGAATCATTTGAATTTGCAACCAAGTTTAAATAAGCGGCCCCATTCAAGTTACCATTAGTAAAAAATGGCTCGATAAGAATATTTCCAAGAATCATCAAACAATTAAACAATTAATTTTTGAGGGTATTGTGTTCGCACATTTACCGTCAAATAGATATTTATTTTCTTTTGCCCAGTCACGAGTAATTGATGGATTATGTGCATGTATGTGTGCATTGCGTACGGAGAGAGTACTTTCGTTAGTAAATAAAATATTTTTTGATTTGCATGATCCATCACTTCTTCACAAAATTCCATTCTTAAAATATTGTCCTTAGGAAACAGTTCTTGAGATTTTTTTAACTTGTAGGCTTTATATCTATGTCTTTTTAAGATGTTTCGTAAGGTTCTGGAAGGAATATCATCAGGTATCTCTTTAGCAATGGCTGAACTTAAACAGGAACCGCAGCACAAACGGCAGTTTCTCGCTGTTGCTTTTGTTCCGACATGAGTCAAGGAACCTCATCCACCTTTTCGCTACATTTTTTGCAAAGCTTAACGCACCTAAATTTATCAAATTGGTTCATTATTTCTTGACCAAATACTACGCAATCCTTATCTCCTTCTCTTAACGCGACCTCGTCGGATATCCCCTGATATCCCTAGTCAGCTCTTGTCTACTTGCCTATAATTTCTCCTCTGGTCAGGTTCTTTTTCTTTTAGTGCACGGACCGTCGCGATTTGCTGAGATCAGGGTATGTTTCTGTTTTTTATATAAACACCTGCTAAAATTTGTAGTAGTTTCATGGTTAGTATAGCGTTATATTTACTTGCAACAAGCATTTCTGTATTTGACACACTAACGGAAATGCCGTGTTTAAAATAAATAACGACAATGGAAGTCCGGAATTTTATTTCAAATCACAGTTATTTAATAAAACTTTATACAAAAATCAAAATAATAATCAAATTTGAGCCGCCAACCCATAAAAGAAAAATAATTATTTTGCTTTTTCAAATAGTTTTTGTTCCGTTCCGTAAAAGGTTATAAAGCAAAATTAAATTGCTAAAAGACCAATGAATTAATGTTTGTTATATAACAACCCTAATATGATTTAATACCAAAAATTACAAAATTCAGTCAGCTTCGGCAAACATTTGCTGATCCGTATGGCAAGCGCTAAACGTCAAACTGTGTTTAATGTTTGCTATGTTAATTTCGAAGGCATTACAGCGCGCTCACGTCGTCAAATTACTAAAATTGCACTATTTTATACTTTGTGTTCTTTGCATGCTAAAAAACGTTAATTATGTCAATGGCGTACCCATAAAAAAAATCGCATTTGCTTTAACATGTTTTTGCGTTTGCAAACCTAAGTAACACAAAATGTACAAAAACAAAATTTCGGACTTCTATTGTCTTTATTTATTTTAAACACGAAGTTTCGGTTAGTAAGTATCTGTAACCGTTACCAAGTGTAAACTCACCAATCCAGTCTATAGGCTACTACTTGTTGTGCAGTCAGGTGTTACCTGCCCCCTTTTTAATCCTAAGACGCTTGTTTTCTTTAAGTAATTGTTTCCATATGTTTGGTATGTCCGAGCTTGGTTAACTAAAAACTTCTTTATTCTGTAATATAAACGCAGCTTTAACAAACTTTCGTGTTCGCAATTGCGACTCTTTATGCAAAACTTTAGCTTCTGACCATTGAATCCTGTGATCATTTGACCATGCATAATCCGCTAAACGGGATTTTTCAATATCCTCCAAGAGATTTTCCATACTTCACATTCTGCCAGACTTCACACCACAGTAATGCACCAAATTTCTATGGAGTACCAAAGATCCATAAGAATCCCACTTTTTTTTTTATTGTCAAACACACTGTGTTTATTGTATTACAATCTAGTCAGTAAGACTAATTAGCAATTTTGTTTTAAGTTAATTTACTAGAAAAGTCAGATTTAAACTTAGGGTTCACTCAACAGTTCTCTCCGCTTTGTTTGGTCTGTAACACACAATTGTGTTGTGTTTATAGCATTATTTTGTTTTATGTAATTCACTTAATTTACTACCTCAAACGGCTTCATTCTGTTTAGTATTCGAACTAGCATAGTATTGTCTAGAAGCTGAATTGCTTCCACATTTACATGCCGATGGAGTCTATCTTCATGGCTTTTTGCGTACTTTTTTACAGTCTCTGCTACAATTTCAATTTTTAGATCTCGATGAAGGTCACTATTTCCAACGTACCAAGGCGCATTCACAATGTTTCTTAATACTTCATTTTGAAATCTCTGTAAAACTAGAATGTTACTCTCTTTAGCACAACCCCATGGTTTCAGTATTTGTCTGTAAAGCAGTAACTTATTATGTATTGTTAAATTGGACTTCCTTCCAATTAGCCAGTTCATTTTTCTATACCTTATCTCAAGTTCTTCTTTTTTTTTCTTAACATGTGCTTTCCAGTGCAATTTGGCATCATGTGTCATACCTAGATATTTTACCTCATTTGAATATGGTACGGAAATGTTGTTAATTGTTATTTGTATGTGATTTATATTTTTGTTTGTAAAATCAACATGAATTGATTTGGTTTCATTTAATTTTATTCGCCACTTTGTGGTCCAACTGTGAACTTCGGTGACTGCATCCTGAAGTTTTTCTATGCATTTTTCAATAGATTTTTCTACCGTCAATAAACCAGTATCATCGGCAAATGTTGCAAAGTGACAATTTTCAATAGATTTTTCTACCGTCAATAAACCAGTATCATCGGCAAATGTTGCAAAGTGACAATTTTCTGGCTTTGGGATATCGCAAGTGAATAATAAGTATAGATAAGGGCCTAGTACGCTACCCTGGGGCACGCCTGCTTGAATTTCTCTTAAATTTGAGTATGAGTCTTCCTGTTTTATTCTAAAATGTCTATCAGATATGTATGATTCCAAAATATCCGAATATTGTTTTGGCAGAAACCGTTTTAGTTTAAAATTAAGGCCTTTATGCCATACTTTGTCAAATGCTTGTGCTACATCAAGAAAAACTGCAGAACAAACTTTTCCCTCTTCTAGTGCTTTTTCTATTATATTAGTAATTCTGTGTACTTGATCTATCGTGGAATGCTTGTCTCGAAAACCAAATTGATGAGATGGAATAATTTCTTGTCTTTCTATGATGGGTTTTATTATTTTAAGCAATAATTTTTCATAGAGCTTGGATATAATTGGCAGCAAAGATATTGGCCTGTAAGATGACACGTCATAGAGTGGTTTTCCCGGTATTGGAATCATGATAACTTCTGCAACTTTCCACAGTTTAGGTACATACCTGAGCCTAAAGGACACATTAATTAGGTTGCATAGTTTTACAATAGCTTTTCTGGGGAGTTGTTTTATGACTACCCCGTTAATAAGACCATACCCTGGGGCTTTTTTCGAATTAATATTTTTGATTTCTGTTAATATTTCTTTTGGTGATGTAAGCTTTATATAGTCTTCGATTTGATGGGGTTCATTTAAATTAAGGTTTTTATCTGGTGCCTCGTGGGGCTGAAATGTTTTTTCTAAATGACTTGCAAAAATATCTGCTTTTTCTTCGTTACTCCTTGCCCACTGGTTGTTAGATTTTCGTATGGGTGAAATTTGGATAATTGGTTTTTTTTAAAATCTTTGGTTGCTTTCTAAAGGGATTTTTATCATCTGTTTATTAAAAAAAGAATCCCACTGCCACCAATTACCAACTCCATTTTTCACCGACCTGTACTTTGTAGAGGTTTTTGTTGGATATAATTCAGCCATTACAGGGTGAGTCCGTATCTCGTATCAAAAACTCGAAACATTTGTCGAGGTTTTAAAAAGAATCGAATTAGATCCCGACGATAGATTTGTAGGTTTTGATGTAGAAAGTTTTTACACCATCGTGTCAATAAATGAGTCACTCAATATCATTAAAAACAAATAAAATACTCATGATATACTTTACGAGAGAACAACGCTGTCAGTGGAGAAGGTGATGAATCTATTGGAGCTCTTCTCCATAACTCTTAGTTTCAACTAAAAAATTATTTTTACGTGCAAAATGATACTCTTGCGCGAGAGGAAGCAAACATCTACATGGAGGGGTTCGAGGACCACGCGATCAACATAGCAAAGGTCAAGCCAAAACTATGGCTACGATATATAGATGACACATTTATTATATGGCAGGAAAATCATGATGAACTGCAGAATTTTCTACACCATCCGAGGGATATTCGACCAACAATCAAATGTAGAATGGAAATTGAAATGGATCCAGCCTTACCTTTTTTTGGATGTTCTTGTCAAACGCATAGACAGAATCATTTAAACCATTGTATGTAGGAAACCTACTTTAATATCAACATATAAATATATAAACATGTGAAACCCATTGTTTAAAGACACATCTCCATATCTTCTAATCTAACCTACCAAACTTAACCGAACCTTATATAATGTAACATTATAAAATTGTTCGAATACGAGGCCTAAGCTAACTAAAATTGGTCCCTTCCTAACGTTTTCCAATTGATCGCAAACGTATTTTAACCTTGTTACTGAGGTTCGGTAATAATCTTCGCTCCCTCAAAAAAAAATATCCCTAAACAATTTGTTATATATAAGATTTCTTCTGGAACCAACCCCAATGTATACAAATGTCCTCAAACCATTCGTTAGAATTAAAAAATTCCCTAAAGTACATATACGTAAATTATAAATGTCATTATATCTATCCTGATATTTTAAGTTCGTGGGGGGGGGGGAAGACTTGATAATTTAAGCCCCTCACCCCGACCTGGCCAGCATCAGCATAAGGATTCAGTAAACAGAACAGCTGTTTACAAAAAGGACAGTGTCGGTATCTGTGTAGATCTTCTATACGCTCGCATTATACAGCGTGTAGAACCGAACCGGCCAAGGTCTTTATACTTTTACACATGTTTCCTACAAAATTTGACCAGTCATGTGAACTTAACTGGACGACTGTATCGTCATCGGGTTTCCATAAAATAAATGGTTTAAGGCAGCGCGGTGACGTAGATTGTTTAATCTAATTACAGTTGGTCAGTCAGGTCTGTAGATAACCTGTGTAAAAGTATAAAGACCTTGCGAACCGGCTGTCTTATCAACATTGGATACTATGATTGGATGGGACAATTCTAGGTTAGGTACGTCTACCCTATCAAACACCTTTCGGAATGTTGGGTCGTTTGGTTTCCACTCCACACTATTGTATGGATTCTTGAGACGAGTGAGAGTGAGAATGAGCATATCCCCACGTCAGCACCAATAGAGATGCGGAAATCAAGTGAGATCGCACGCGCAGTTTGACTTTCACCCGATTTTAAGGGAGTACTTCTTCTCACCCATTCAAGAATTCATACACAGGGACGCGGTAAGCATGCGTGCAAGGTGTGCATGCTCAAATAACCAAATACATAATATTTAGGTAATGACATGATTAATGTATTTTGTGACTTTTTATATACAGACATATTAATAACTATTAGTTACTAATTAGTAGAAATTTTTAGTTTATGTTACCTAAATTACATGTACACCGTATGTATTTTAAAAAGGATGATTTGCTTAAATCATACGCAGGGCTCCAAACTAACCGACTATGGGGCGCTTATACCACGGATCACCAAACAAATTTCTTTACATTGTTTTATTTTTTAAAATTTTCGCTTGCGTTACAATTTTTTATCATTTTTAGAAAAAATATAAAAAAAGTTCTTAACTTTCCTAAAATGTTTACATGCGGCGAATTGTTTTAAAATTTTCGAGTAGATTCTTTATATTAAACAAGTCTTTGATATGCGGCGCCATTTTTTCAAAAAGGTACCTACTTTTCTTTAAATTTTTGCCTGCGGCGACAATTTTACTTAATTTTTTTAAAAAAATTGCCTGCAGCAAAATTAGAGACGTCAATTTTCAATTAGTTTTTTAAACTGAACAATTGTTTTTATGCGTATTTCTTCCAAAAAGAACCTTATTTTCTTTTTTTCCTATATCTAAAAAAAACTTTCACCTTCAATTTTTGCCTACCGAGTAATTTTTTTCAATTTTCTAGTTATTAATTTATATTGCAATTTTTCCTTTGTTTTGAGGTGTTAAAAGACAATCTATAAATTTGGGGCTCAAGTCCCCTACAATAGCCAAGATTAAGAAAAAACGTAAAAAAATACTTTCAATCACCCGGGCGTCCTAAGCTCAAGCAGCGCCCTTGCTCCACGCGTAGCAAACCACACGACGCATTATGCATTGGGGGCTATAATTGGGGCAGTCAACTCCCCACTCACAAATAAAATATTAACCATAACTATAACCATAGAATTATAAGCGAGCAATTAAAGTTGCGTTATTTAAAATAATTTCCATTTTCCGTGCCGAAGAAAAAGTTCAGGAATAAACATCGCCTTATCGACATACTCACAGGTGGTTGGTACAAAAATCCCCTATATTTTTATCGCACTTCTTGCTACCAACAGGAGCAATATAACTTTTCTTATTGAGATGCACAGAAAAAAAATTATATCAAATTTAGAAGAAGTTTTTTCTCGATAAGTTTAAATAGTATTTTATTTTACTTGATATCTATTTTTTAAAAGAGGCACAGTATTTCAAAACAAAGAATTTGTTTTATAAATCAAGTGCTTGAGTTTTTTTTTAAATATGTTGATTAACCTAAAGAAAAATCAGTCTTAAAACTAAACAAAGAACGAATAACAGCAAAAAAATTATAAACTATATTAAAGAAGTAGGTACTAATTGATTTTTGTGTGATTTTTATCAAAGAAGTTTGAGGTTCGTTAAACATAAATAATATAATAAAATACAGAAAGCAAATTGTATATATTTGCAAAACTCTTGTGCATATCTAGATCTTTTTTTTCACTAAAGAACTTCAAATACTTATATCTAATCTCTCAATGTGCAAAATAACCTTATTATAAATGTGTCAAGTAACGGTACTTAACGGACGCAGAATGCAAGCTAACGTTGGCACAGTGTTGTCAGAATTTTTTGACGACTCTCTTTCAGCCAAGTGACAAAACAGTAAAAGTTGGAAGGTCGACACTACAAAACATTTTGCCAAAAAAACTTTATACCATGAACAATTTTTTTTATTTATGATAGAAAAAATTTATCATAAATTATAATAATCAAAATTAAAAATAAAATATTTTAATTTACCCACATTAGTTAGTTAACTTTGCATCAAAATCCTTTAAATTAGGATAAAAATCTTCAATAAAATTTTAGTTCAAAACCCTTTATATTGAAGGAAATTCTTCAAATCTAGCAACACTGCTTTGGCATCAACAACAATCCACGCTTGCACTGCTAGCTCTTACGGAAAAGTCATCGATCAGTTATTAGTATAAAGAGAGTGGCTCTTTAGCGGCCAGCAAAACTTTGGAAAAAATTTCATGAGTTAAACGTATTTTTTTGCAGGCACGCAAAGAAAAACACACGAAAGCTTGTTGAATACCCAGCCTACTTAACCCCAGGGGCGGATCCGGAATTTCCTGTGGGGGCCAAACACCTAAGTATTTATATTTTTGTAGTTTTTATAGGTATGAGCTGTGAAATTAAGCACCAAAAGGATGTTTAATTGCACCGCAGACGAAATTTTTTTAAAAATGAAGTAGATTTTGAAAAACAAAATTAAATAAGGTACACCGCAGGACCAAAAAATAAGTTTTATGTTTGGAAGGAGGGGAGGGCCCCACCTGAATCCGCTACTGCTTAACCCTCAAGGAAACATACACAACTTTTCTCCGTTTATTGACGGGGAAAACGAATATATAAATATTATTTATTATACGGAATAAAATAAGTACATAAAAAGTTTATGGGTCATAAAAGTTTTATGAAAACCATGGCAAAAATTACAGGGCTAGTTCTTAAATTTATATTATTTTTTGGACCACGGCTATCAGCAAAGAAATCTATACTTTTTTCGAACGAAACCAGGGACAGATCAATCTCTGACCAAATTAAATTTCTTTTGACAATTATTATTTTAACCACAACGCCGACAGTATTTACTAAAATCCTAAAACACAACAAAAACTTTTGGGAAAATGATCACACAGCACGTTCTCCTATTTAAATTTTTTAACTTATTTTTAGGTTCTGACATGAAATTATTTTTTTGCTTGATAAAAATTTGATTTTTTTAGTCGACCACGAAGAAAAATAAACATATCTCCTAGTAAACTAAACCGATTTTAAAAATCTTAAATGTGTTCCATAGAGAATCAATATACCTTTCGAAAGAGGTATTACAAGCCCCCCTTCCAATTAAAAAATTTTGAGTTTATGTTAAATTTTTGACATTACGCTAGTTTGACATAACTGTCACTTAGCTCAAATATCCTTTAAAAGAGTGTCATTAAAAAAAGTTCGATTTCTCTTTTTATTCAAAAGCTTAGTATTTAGGTACGCACAGTATATTTATTTGATCCAATATTTATTTTCTGTGAATTTAAAATGGTAAAACCCTAATATTTGTTTAAATAAATCTTTCAGAAAAGAAAATATTAATAACTGGAAAGAAAGATTCCTTTTTTACAAGCTCCATCTATCATAACTTTTTGCGTGTGGTGATTGTCTCCGAAACGACAGCCTTGATGTGTGCTCGAAGATAACTTGTGTCTTCAGCAGGCACACGTGATAAATGAACCTCAAACTTATTATATTGTTTTAAAGGGGGTGCTTAGATACAGATCACACATTATTATACAGTGTGGTGCGTATATATCCGATTTAATTAAAATAATTTATATTCGATTGCATTGCAAAATAAAGAAAATAAAAAAATAAAACAACAATTTTTTGTGGCTAAGCAGGCATAGAAATACTTTGTTTCTCTTGTATTTTTCCGTGGGCAGCTCGAAAGCTGTACACGCATTTTTTAAGACCACACGGCAGAAGTGTAAACTTCAACAAGGCGAAATTAATAATACAATATATAAGAGTTTTTGCGTTTGATATTGACAAAGTAATATACAAAGTAATAACATTTACATAATTTTAATTGGGTATAAATTTTGCTCTGAGTGGCCATCTGCATCATCATATCACTCTGCTGACTGTTCCTCTCACAGTTAGTCGACTCGAGCCGACTTCATCCGAATGAGCGTTACATAGCCGAGCGTGACGGCTCAATGCAATTCAGTGCCCACAAAAAGTGCTAAACGCGCCTAAATGAGTTTAATGCGATCTGTCGTTATTGCAGTATTGCCTTTATGTTCCGCCGCCGGCCGTAGAATACTATTCCGTTTTCGTTTCACGCATGGATTGTGTTTTTAAAGTATTTATGAATGAAATGTTTTGTCTATCTGTGCTAAATAGTCTAAATTCTTTCTAGATATGTTGTATTATTAAATTCCCAAGTTTGCAGTCGGTACGCAGAAATATTTACCTGCGAGACTCTCGCACAAGACACGAGAAGTCTTGCACGAGACTCGAGACGAGACCAATAAAAGTCTTGTCTCGTCTTGTCCGAGTCTCGTCTCGAGTCTTGTCTCGAAAACGAGACGAGACCATGCGAGACTCTCGAAAACGAAACTCTCGCGGGTACCACTAATTATAATGTTTTAAAACTTTTTTGGCACACCTTATTTAAACCCTTCACCAAATAATAATGAAACAGTTTTGTTTGTTTATGCAGTTTTAATAAGTCCCCCGTGGCTTAAAACAGCTTATCAAGATGCGGTTTTAACCTTTGATCATCTCTTGAAAATCAAAGCTGGCAAGTAGGATTTTGTGTTTTTCTATCTCACCTATAAACTTCAAAAACATGGGGTTTTAAACACCTTGGACAGGGTGTCCCATTTTTGATAGTATTGAACAGGAAACTCAGTTATTTTTACAGATACAGACCATACTATATAAATTTTGAAACCTAAAAAATAAGTCAAAAGTTATTTTTCAGTTCTTGTAGTTTTGGAGCTACGAGCGAGTATTCCCATCAATACCATCTGAAATGGGACACCCTGTACACCCAAAAAATTTATTTGATTAAATGAATATAGATATACTTGAACCAAGTATTGTATTTGTTTAATAAAAATCGTTTTATCAAATTGAATCAAGTACACAAAAGAATTACTAGAAAATATGCTTCACTCTGCTCTACAATTAGTACAAATTGCATAATATAAATTATTTGATTTAACGTACTCGAGCATTTCTTTCAAATATCTCGCACCCTTAGAACGAAAGTGACACATCTCAAAATTTTTAAATATTCACTTTAACTAAAAAATGATGGAGCAGTCGGAGTAAGTCAAAATATAAATTACAAAATAATAAAGAAATATGTTTAAATTTTTAAATCATCACAGCTTCTTATGGTATGTGCAAAAGTTTTTTATGATAGTACGTTTTCATTCTGAAGGTGCGATTTCTTAGTCAAACATGTGATGTGTTTTTAACAAATATGCAAAAATCGTTAGTGTAAATTTTAACCATGATTAACTTAATTACACAGGTATTTAGGTTAACTAAATATAGGTCAAATATCAGGTGCGGATCTACGGAAGGATAAAAAGGGGAAATTTCTCCCCCCCCCAAATCCCAGATTATATTTAGTTTTTATACATAAAATACACCTCCTGTTCACTGTGAAAAATAGTTTTATGCAATATTTATTATGATATTTCCGCCCCCCCCCCCCAAGTAAAGTTCCTAGATCCGCCTCTGCAAATACACGATGTTTTTGTAATAGTCAAAAATAGTAAGAATTTTTTGTCACAAAACATTTTCTTTTCAATAGCTTGGACTATGCTGATTAATTCACTTTTTTTCAACCCCTGAAAATAAGAAAATTAACCGAAATATATATTCCCCATAAAAATCGTTCAGGGACGCACGAAAGGGGAAAAAAAGCGCTGATTACACTAAAATAAACTTTACGACGCCATAAAAATATTGAAACAATGTGCAGTTAAAGTCTACTATTTTTTATATATGACCCATTTCGAAGGCTTTTATATCCTGCTTTAAGGGGTAAACAAGATTTCGTTTTTCTACACTATAAAAGGGGACTAAAAGAGGTGTAATATATTGGAGGAATATATTTTTTGCTCTTTATTGACCAGGGGCGTGCCTTCTATGTAAGAAAGGCAAGCTTAGAACATTAAACCAATGCACTGGTTTAACATTTCATGAAGGCAAGCATAAATTACAAATATTAGTAATGTTGGTAGGGTGACCCTTTGGTCCAGCAAGTAGGTCAGAGTGGGCCCTAGTGTAATGCCCCAGGTATGTCTCACTCTTATTCTATGTACATGTAGCTCGTTGTGCCTTCCAATTTGCTTTACGAGCACGTGCAGCTCTTCCTCGCTCAGGGTTGGTGCCACAAATTCCTGTTGTCTCATCCTTGCGTTGGCCTCCTTCTGCCACGAAGTATCTGGATGTCTCTTCTACCTCTCTACAGGCTGGGCAGGTAGTGTCATTCTGTACTCCAATAGGTTTCATGTGCAGCCGGCCTGGACTGGCTCCTTTAGCGGCCTTCGGCTGGAGAATGAAGTGGCGCCCCTCTACCAAGAGTCCATCTCGGAAAATTGTTTTTTTTAACTTAACTTTTCTGTTGTATTTTACAATTACAATAAATTTTTATAAACTACTATGTCGGTTTAGAACGTTTTTCTACGTTGTCCGACGCCTTAGATTTTTTCACATATTTTCGACATATTTCAGAAAAAAACACAAAAAATAGCTTAATATTCGACATCATGAGGCTTCGGGCCCCCGCCCCAAAAGGCCTCGGGCCCCCCCAAGAGGCGTCGGGCCCCCCTTTAGACATATTCCTGGGTGCGCCACTGTCTCAATGATCTTCTTATTGCATCCATTTTGACACTTTCCATTTTTGTTTTGTATTTTTCGGTTACGCGACAAGTCTCTGGTCACCATTGTTTTATCTTTCTGCTCCATAAAATACTGTTAAGATATCCAATAACCTTTTTTGCTTTTACTATTCTTTTTTCCAGTTCTTTACAATCTGTTCCTGTCTTATCAAATGTGACACTCAAGTATACGTACCATTGCATGGAGATATTGTTTGTCCATTGTCTAGTTCTAACTCACTGGATTCGTTTCCAATACATAAGTACTGTGTCTTGTCCACGTTCACTGTTGGTATTCTTCCATTAACTTTCTCATCATATACTCCATGTCTTCTTTATCATTAGCTACAATTACTTGTTCGTCAGCAAACTGTAGTGTGTATATGGTAAACCGGTCGTTAAGTAATTTTTTTATATTTTTGTTAAATTTTTTAGATATAATGCGTACTAGCTAAACTTAAAAGATGCAAGTGAATAATCGGCGCGGCAGTTGTGGCTAATTTTTATAGCGCTCAGAGAAACCATAAACATTTTTGAAATAAAACAAGTTTTCGTGGCTAATCGGGTAAAAGAAAGTTTTTGTTTCTCTCATATTTTTCCGTGGGTAGCTTGAAAGCTTAACCTCACGGGGATCCAAGACCTAATGAACACCTAATAAGTGTTGACAGTTAACTGTTTCGTCCTTATGGGACTCTTCAAAACATTGCTTAGTCAATGACACCCTTGCGAAGTTAATTAGACGGCTTCGTCTGTAATCCAATGTCTATAGTGAGAAAACCCTTACAAGAAGCGCCATCTACCGAGATATGAGAAAAACTAGAACAAGAGCAGGCGGAGTAAAAACTGCTATTGGTATATATCGATCGATGAAAAGATCGATTGCAAAAAAAAAGAAACCATCCGTGATCTACGACAGCTCTTCTGTCTTTCAAGCCAGAAACGCTGATTAGCTTTTTTACCCACCATCAGACGCGAGCGTCAATCAGTGGAATTTTCAGGCTAAATAATACTAACAAACGGGAATTTTAGTACCCGTGAATTTAAAAACGGAAAAATATGAGAGAAACAAAAACTTCTTTATACCCGATTTGCCACCAAAACTTGTTTGATTTCTAAAATGAATAACTCAGAACTACAAGCTGAAATAAGCAAGCACCTAGGGATCCCAGACCTGGACACTTACAAAATCAAACATGGATAACGTAACAAAAGCACAAAGATTAATGGAATGACAAATGTTACACCTAAAGCTAACAAGTAGAAAAGGAAATGAATGGATAAGAAATAAAACAACAATAAGGGATGTCAGAGGAAAATTTAAAATGAAAATTTGTCGGTCATAATAGCAGACGATCGATGGTACATATATTTGTTAAACTGGAGACTTTGGGAAATTAAAAAAGTAGTGAAGGCGGACGATTCGAAAAAAAATACGTACTAGAAGATGTATAAACACGGCAACAGGCAGATAAGAGTGGAAGATATTGGGGAGGCATATGTCCAAAGATGGATCGAAGAAGGATAAATATGTAGATAAGTTTAAAGCAAACTGACTTAAACTAGGCCGCAAATCACTGTCATTTTACTATATTTTTCGCGAATAGTTGAGCTCAAAGAAAAACTATCTTCCACGAACTCTTCATTGCAAAATTGCAATATAAAAGGTATACATAAAAAAGGAGACAAATTCAAAAATTAAGCGCACCAGCTAATAGAAATAATTAAATTTAGGTACATTAAAATTTTAATTCAAAATAATTAGGTGACTTTGTAATGTCTATACTAAAAAAGAAAATAGCTTTCTTTAATGTAAAAAAGAAAAAAAATCTAACGAAAGGGTGGGTTAGTTAGTCGGTTGTGTCCTATGCAAAACAGAATAACATAAAAACAGAGTACTAAAAAATAACGCAAGCATTAAAATTAAAATATTGTTAAAAATGGTCCATTGCGTGAGTTCAGAGAAGCCCCAAAATAGGGCACTTGCATTCTTCTGATGTAGCCCAATTCTACCAAACTTCTTTAGTATACTTAGGCGTATATTGGTGCCAAATTTCAAGTTAATAGTTACACTTACACTACTTACACACTTATTGGAATAAAACCTGACCGTATTTGCTGCTCTCTTTCAAAATTCGACTTCTCTGTATTTAATAACCGGATTTATTAGTGTCGGTATTTATTAAATTGGAGTTAGCGTCTTTGTTATTAAATTTGGCTTTGGTCTGTCAATTTTGAGAGGTCAGCTGTTAGTTTTCTGTCTAAATGTGTCAAATTAAAGTTGACTCTAAAATAAAGTCAGGTTTTATTCCAATAAGTCCCTAATATGTCACTTCCTTGGACACTTCTGCCTTGCAAAGCAAAAACCTAGTAAGTCAAAAACTAGTGTTTTGGGAAATAGAGTTTGAGGTTTATTTAACTACATACTAACTATGGTTTATTTAACTACATACTAACTTCATACCTTCCTTGTTTTTCAAGATAGCCACATTCTAAAAAAACTGGCTGGCGACATTTTTAACGGCGATTTCAGTGATATAAAAATCTCATTTTCGAGTAAGTCGAGTTACTAGGTTTTTGCTTTACACTGCAGACTTATCACCGATCGCGGAAGGATCATTTAATATTAGCTAGATGCCAATTTCGCTCTATTGTTACATGACGTCACGGAAAGCGAGAAATGACAATCCAGTATCAACCCTTAGTCTTAATGTATCGTGAGTTGACCCGTTTTACCCAAGGTCATTATACTTTTACACAGGTTGTCTACAGAATTTGACCAGTCATGTGAACCTAACTGCACGACTATAGCTGAGTCATCGGTTTTTCATTAAAAAAAATGATTTAAGGCAACTCGGTGACGTAGATCTAATTACAGTTGACCACTCAGGTTCAATGACTTTTTAAGTTCTGTAGGTAACCTGTGTAAAAGTATAAAGACCCTGCCCACATAGCACAATCACGTGTTTAAAACGTAAAAAAGGCGTGAGAAAAAAAAACATTGATTTTAAAAGCTGCTAGAAAAAATTATTTATTTCATATATGAAAACAAGCTTAATAGGTCATTCATTAACGTTATAATAAATAACGTTGTTAAAAACTGTGATGTAATAACGCCATTATAAAATTAAAACAGCAATGTTTTTACGTTAGTTTCAAGTGATTTTCACGTTAAAATCACATTAGATTCACGCCTTTTCTACACGAATTTTAAAACGCGACTTGCATGGCTTTTCTACTGAATATTTTTGAGATTTTACTAGTAGCAGCGCCACCTATTGTCGGAATTTTTTACTTTGACGAAATCTATCAGGCAGTGCTTTGGCCTCTAAACTCCAAAAATCTTTTAAGAAACTGATCCCTGATCCTTCACGATCACGATGCATCTGTTATTAACCTGACCCACATTAATATTCTGTGAAAGTGTTTACTGTTAAAAAATCTTGTTTAGCTTTTTAAAAAAACATATATATAGATATATAGATATTTTGTCTTGCCTTGAGCGCCATCTTGTTAATTGTCTTAAAGTGTTGTAGTCTTAAACTAGTGAACTTTTATAACTTCCTTTCGCGTCTCTTTCAAGTTAAAAAAATGTTATTAAAAAACGTGACCAAAAAAGACGCAGAAAGTTAGTAGGTTTGAGAAGTCTTAATCTAGTGGCGTTTTAGAACATGTTGTGGAGGACTTTTCAAGTGTGAATTTCGTACATGAAAAAAACGAGGGTAAAAACCACGTTATATACACAGCACCAGAAACTTCAGCAAAAATTACATTTTTATACTCCTTGTTTTTAAGTTATCTTTAAGCATGTAGATTTAACAAAATAAATATTACATAGTAAGAGGTTGTTTTCAAGTAAAAAAAAACTTTGTTATTTTTGTTCACGTTAATTTAACGTTGATGTGATTTTTGTGCTATGTGGGTGAGTTTCACCTACTTTTTCATTCTTTTTGATTTACTTTAAATAACATCAA
Organism: Aspidapion aeneum; assembly: GCA_963576565.1. NCBI lineage: Eukaryota > Metazoa > Arthropoda > Insecta > Coleoptera > Brentidae > Aspidapion > Aspidapion aeneum. Next base: position 30,291,385 of record OY755043.1, read on the forward strand.
GGCCAACAAAAAAATACAGGCAACAACCCTAAAAAAATCAGCTGTTGTTGGGGGGCTGAACTTTACATTGCTTCTTAAGGGCGGTTAGAGGTTTATTTGTGATGTTTTCAAAATGGCACTACATATTTTTGCGAAATTTCAGTGAAATATTCCCAGACTCTATACCAATATTCCACCAAACTTTTGTAAGGATGGAAGATGGTAAAAAGGTTAAAATTTTCAAGATTTAGCATTCCTTATTTTGAATTCAAATTGCCCGCCATGCACCGCACGCGAACTGTATTTGTCATGGCATTTATTTATTTGCTTATTAACACTTGCTCGATTTTTTATTGATTTCTTACAATAAAGTTTATTAAAAATCCAAAAATACTCTTTTTAAAACAAAATTACACTACAAAAAAATTTTTTGATGTTGTAATTTTTGTAAATAAATCTAGAAGTTGCCGAATATAGACAAATAGGTGTAGTTGAGCCGATTACTTTCTAACGAAGAAACAAACACCTTCGCTTCTGCTTTAAATCTAAATTTTGTGTGAGCTAATAAAACGACTCTGAAAAAAAAAATTGTTTTACTAGAATATAGTAAAAAACAATCTCAAAACCGGCTTTATTAAAAAAAAATCAAATGTTCATCAACCGTCATTAAAAATATTAATATATACAACCAGCTGTGGCGTGACGTGACCATCAAAAAGAAATTCAGCCTCCGCTATGACGTCAACAAAGTTGTAGATCGTGGCCCGTCCGTTTTGATAGCCCTGATTAAACATAGGTCAAATATATTTGCCTTGGCTATTTTTTTCAGTGAAGGCTTTTCTTTTCTGTTTCTATTTTATTCTGTAATTAGGGCTCTGGCAAAGGATGATTACAGACTTTAAAGGCAATAACCGTTAATGAAAGACAGTAAAATTGACAACATGGTTTGGAGATAGAGCCGCAGCGCTCTTTTAATGACCCATTCCGTTTGCTACACGACTGTTGCTCTGTGATCGACTTTATTTCTTGGTTGGACTTTTTTAATGGCGCCATTTTTGCAGTTAAATTGGATGGATAGCACTTTTCTGCTTTTATATAAGATTGTCATTTATTTGAGCCAAATAAAAATATTTCTTTACAACAACCACAAAATATTGACATCTTTAAGACAAACCATAATATCCCTAGGTATACATTTTTCGACGCTGTATCTAATTTCGGGGTCAAACCAATCCCTGGACGTCTGGAATTTTATTAGAAAGAGAAAAACTAATTTACCAGGCGTTACCTAATAGAAGCAAATTCTTCTCTTCATCTCTTTCTAATTTTTGCGTTGTATCTTTGTAAAGGGGGTAAATTCAGAACTTTGTAATGAAAATAGAGACAAACATGCAGTTTTCAGATTTATGATTTGATCTGGTGACAATATAATTTCATTAAAAAAAAACGGGGGTTGATTTGATCTAATGACAATATAATTTTATTTAAAAAAGCGTGGTTTGAGGGTAGTTGAAGGGTGTTATGGGGTGTAAAGAGGATTGTATTACTTTGGAACCAAAACAGATATGAACATGCGTTTTTCAGATTTATGATTTCATGTGATAATACAATTTTATAAAAAAAATCGGAGAAAATTACAATCTATAGTTGGTAAGTGGCACCGGGTCATAGCTATGGTAAACCAAGTTTTGCGGCAAAATCTATGTAAAGAAGCCCCAATAAATTGTTGTTTCACTTTGTACCTGCAGTGTACCGCTTTATATGTCTATAATAAAACACCGAGACCTTTTAAAGGAGATATAAAATAGGTACTTACCTAAAAAATAAAGATCCGAAACATAAAAGAGAATCCAAAATTATATTAAAATGTGCGCAAATATTGATTTAGTTGCAAAAACGGTAATTTGTTTTGTAAAAAGTCCGTCCCAATTTGTTTGACATTAAAACAGTCAAAACAACAGCGAATAGAAAACGTCATAGCCCGGCTACATCAATATTTTCGTAACAACCAGCCAAGAGTATATATCGTCGTTGATTTCACAAACTGACGTAACTCATTTATTGTAATTTTACAAGAAAGCAATTTTAAGTTTTAGGGAAAGTTTATATTGGATTTATATCACTAAAAATGTTCTTGGATCTAATGATTTTGATGCTATTTAAAGGATTTTTATGAGTTACGACACTTTGTGAGATGACAGAACGACACAAGTAAGGTAGTATTATGGTCATCTCAAAACATTTTTTTGAGATACATCAGATTGTAAGATCAACGACGATATGTTCCTTTCTAATAAAATCGTTTATAAAAAGAGATAAATAAAAAGCAAGTAAAATAGTAAGCTAATGACTTGAGAATCGTTTTGGGAATCAATACCCATAAAAAAATTACAGGAAGTGCGGGCCACTGTATGTTCCCCTCTACTCCCTTCCCGATCATCACGGTTTTGATGACGCGGTGCCACTTTAATACAACATCAAGTATAGATTAACACTAGCGTTAATGGCACATGATATAATATTTTTCAGTTCCAATTAAAATGTAAGTTCGATATAAAATGCAGCTATTGTTATATCTAGACTGTCGTAAACAGAAATTTGCCAAATTACTTTTCTTTTTAGTGTAAGCTTTAAAAAAATATCATTTAGCTTAATAAAAATTATTTTTATTTTCTGGTGGGGTTATGAATTATATTATATCGCGGGCTGAATGCAATAGTTGTGTAACTCGAAAATTCGTGATTTTGAGTTATCTACTTTTTCATATAGTGGGAATCAAGCGCTATCGAATGCAAAAGCTGGATAATATGTTATTCTAAACTAGGGACGTCTATCTGCAAATGTAAAAAGTAGACAATTCAAACATGTAAACTTTTTTCGAGCTATAAATAGATAACTTTAGACTTTCCCCAAAAATTATCCCATATTGTGCAAGCAACCCTTCTTCAGTCGACTCCTTTTATACTACCAACTACATTTTATCGATTTTCTCAAAACGACAAAAATCGAGATACCCAACTATTACATTCAGCCCACGATCTTGAAAAAAAGTATTTATTTTATTTTCTGGTGAGATTATTATTTATGTAAAATGACATCAGTTTATTTAATATTTTTGCCGCTCGCCACAAAGATTTTTCGATAAAAAGGTCACTTTTAACCTTTTCTGTAGATCATCGTTATTAATGTTGAATGTAACAAAATATATATTTTATTATTAGGGACTTTTGGGTCGCGTATTCCACACTTTGTTACCGTTATTGTTAATACTGAGTTGCGTATTAGCAGCTTCTAGCTCCTTTTTTGTTAGTACGGTAACGACGCCCGGTAGTTACGGTGGCCTTCCTTTAATGTTACCGTTATTTTTTTAGGTTAGTTTTGTGTTGTTTTTTTTTAATGCAGACTTCGGTAGTTTGGTTTTTAAAAAGCCATAAATCTAATAAAAATAAATAAACAAATATAAATACAGTCGAACCTCTATAACTCAAACTTCAAGGGACAACCAAATCAGTTCCAGTTATGGAGAGTTCGTCTTATAGAAATTCGAGTTAGAGGTTAAAATTCATATAAAAAGTGCAGGGACCACTTAAAAGGTTCGAGTTATAGAGAGGTTCGAGTTATAGAGGTTCGAGTTAGAGAGGTTCGACTGTACACAAAAAGTTGAAGGAGTGTAAAACTTTAGTGTTCCAAATCTATCTTTTTTGTCCTGAATGTTGCCGTTATTCTTAGTAACAATAACAGTAACAGCTGTCAAATTTTATGTTGCTTTAACAGACCCAAATTGTTCCTATTATATAGTTTAATGATCCAACCCTTCCAAACTGCAAACCTTTGAAAAATACTTCGTAGGTTGAAAATTACTTGATATACCAAGATATAGTTTTATATTTTAATTTTTCTTAAGATTTGAGTGTCGCAAGTGCGGGTCGGGTTTCCTCTAATACACCTGGAAGTACCTTAAATCCCCTAAATGTACCCAAATTGCATTACCCTATACAAGGTCGATATAACCTACGTTAGTTATTAATTTGCAAAAAACTGGCTCGCTATTTTTAATCAGATAATAAAACATGTAAAACAGTCTTCCTGGGAGTCCCGAGGCATTTTTAATGTCTATTGCTGTCTGTAGCAAACCTAAAAGGGTTTTATTGTCTTTTTAGCGCCGTGTTGCAACATTAAAACCGCAACACAATAAATGGAAAATAACAATATCATTTTCATTCCAATTTTCAGGAAGACGAACCCACTACATTTTAAGAGTCATTTGTAACGCCATTTCTGCATTTCCTATTAACTACTACTAGGTCGGTTTAGAACGTTTTTCTACGTTGTCCGACACCTATTCTCCTCCTCCATCGATCGTAACAATCATCTTCTGTCAGATTTTTTTGACTCATTGATCTTTGGACTGAATGTTGCCATTCTAGTTTTGGGACGCCCTCATTTTCTGCGCCCTATGGATTGCCATTCTAGGACCTGCTGTGGTAATCTTTCGTCGTTCATCCGTTGTATATCGTCATACCATATCAGTTGTCTTTTAGTGATGTAAGCCATTATGCTTCCCTCGATTTACATTCTTTCTTTTATGATCTTATTTCTTATATGATCTGTTCTAGATATTCTCATTCTCTTCTTATTGCATCCATATCGACATTTTCCATTTTTGTTTTGTATTTTTCTATTACGCGACAAGTTTCTATTCCACACAACAGCGTGCTTTTCACCATTTGTTTTATATATGTTAAATTTTACATCCTTTTCTATTTCTCTGCCCCATAAAATACTGTTAAGACATTCAATAACCTTTTTTGCTTTAACTATTCTTTAAAGTCTTCTTATCAAATGTAACACCTAATACTCATTGCATGCAACTCACTTGATTCGTTTCCAATACATAAGTAATGTGTCTTGTCCACGTTCACTGCTAACCCCCACTTTTGATATTCTTTCGTTGACTTTCTCATCATATACTCTATGTCTTCTTTATCATTAGCTACAATTACTTGGTCGTCAGCTGTAGTTTGTATAATTATGGTAAATCGCTTTCCAGTTTCTTAGAGTTGGAGAGATACAACATCCCTGTTTTAAGCCTTTCATTACCAGGAATCCTTTTGAAAGTTGGTTTCCAAGTTTAATTTTAGATTTTGACCCTTGGTGTAGTTCATTTTATCGCTTTTATGTATGTATGATTGATACTAGTTTGCTCTGTCCATAATTTTTCTACTAGAACTGTCCCATATGCTTTTTGTATGTCTACAAATTTAACATGAGTCTCTATATTTCTGGCACTCCTTTTCTCAATTACATATTTAAGACAAAAAAATTATCACTGGAAGATCTGCCTGCACGAAGCCCACTTTGCTCTTCTTCTTCTTCTTGTTCATGAAAATCATTCTCCATTAGATCTCTAAGAATCCTATCGTACAATCTACTTAAAGTACTGGTTACTGAAATTCCTCTGTAATTGTTGCAATCTAGCCTGTTTCATTTTTTATGTATTGAGGATATGAATACAATTTTCAAATCATCAGGTACTGGATGTCTGTTTATGCATTGATTGATAATATATGTGAGATTTTCTAATTGTTTCTCTGATCCGTATTTGAGTATTTCAGCGTATATTCCCCCAGGTCCGCTAGCTTTTCCGTATTTAAGGTTTTTAATAATATTCTTTATCATTTCTTTTTCGATGATTACTGCCTCTCCATGTACTTCTCCGTCTCTCCTCGGAGAAGCTCACAGATATTCGGGTTTAGTTTCCTGCAGCAGTCCCTTGTAGTGTTCTGTCCATCGTTCTGGTTTGATAATCTGATTGTAACTTTTTTTTGTTGGGTTTTTTACCGTAGAAAGGAATTTCCATACTTCAGAAATCTGCTTACCTCCTACGTGTGTATTTATATCGTGGCATTTGAGCTCGAACATAAAATATTTTCGGTGGGTATTAAATTTCTTAGCTGTCTTTTGGTTTCCCTGTAGATTTCTAGGTCTCTTTGCTCTTTAGTACTAAGCCATTTCAAGTATGTACGTTTTTTCTCCTTGACTGTATTTTCTCCGTCCACCACATCTTATTGTTTTTATCTATTACCTTGGTATCCAATTTCCTATTTTTTGATACTTATTAGATTTTTTTATTGGTTTGAAAATCACCTCGACCATTACAAAAGCCCTAAAATATGAAAAATAGCACACGAAAAACGAATTGATTGAAAAAATTCTTGACGATGACAAAACCTAAACCACATTAGAATAGTAATTGCTTCTTCAAAATTTCTTCCAGTCGCGGTAAGTCCTGCAGAGCTGTAGCAACACCAGCGTTGTCAGGTCGAATTTTAAGAAAGCAGTAGGTCATAAATAAAAAAGCAATAGATTTCGCAAAAAAACAGATTTTTTTTTGCAGTCCAACAAAGCGTTTCATGTTTCTTTTAGTGATTATGTCGGGTATTCATGGAGCGTATTATCCGCGCGGATTTATCTTTTCTTGGGCTCTGATTGGTTGATTTTAAAATTTGAGCCAATAAAGCCTGAGAAAAAAGAATCCGCGCGGATAATACGCTCCATGGACAGCCAGCTTCAATAAAGAAAAAAAGAGTTGACATTTTGGAACGCAGCGTGACGACACTGACGCGCCGACAAACAGTCAAAAATGGTCGGAAAAAGCTAGACGTCTGTTTTTGGATAATATACTACTTGCAAATAACTTTTATTCGCAAACAATGTATGAAAGTACAAATTGTGAAAGGCTTTCGCGGCCATCGTCCAATGGTGGGTGTGCTTTCGGGCTGTTCGGCCGTCGTCGTTGGAAATTCGTTCTCGACGTTTCGCCATCTCGAGTGGATGACATCTTCAGGAGATGTTGACTGTTTGTCGGCTTCTCGAAGACTGGTGGTTAGTCTGTCGCGGGCGCAGGTTACATACGCTATGGTGGGCGGGGCGTATATCAGAGCTGGTCGGTGATTGGTCACATTCCCTTGATTCAGTTTTGTTATTGTAAGCGAGCCGTTTAGTGTTTTTAAGAACCGGTACCCATGTTCTGTTAATTTTAAGAGTTTCTTCAGATCTGTTGAAGTTCTGCTGGTGTTTATGAATTTGGATTGCTTCTCTATAGAGTCTTGAATAGTATGAAGAGGAGGCGCAGAGAACTTGTGTGTCTTCGAATTTTATTCGGTGGTCTTCATTGTTTAGTGTGTGGTCTGCAACTGCGGATTTTTCCGTATGTCCGAGTCGACAGTTGGCTTTGTGTTCTTTGATTCTTGTGTTTACGGACCGTTTGGTTGTTCCGATGTAGACACTTCCACAGGTACAGGGAATGCGGTATACCCCCGAAGAACTTAGTGGGTTCCTTATATCCTTCGCAGATCTGAGGTGGTTCTCGATCTTCTTAGATGGCTTGAAGATCGTTTTTATGTTGTGTTTTCCCAGAATACGTCCGATCCTATCTGTCACTCTAGGGATGTAGGGCAGAAAGGCTCTTGAAGTAACTTCGCGGCTGCTCAGTCCAACGCTACTGTTACTTCTAGTGCTCGGCTTTGGTCGTATACATTTATCTATGTCGCTTTGAGTGTATCCATTTGCTACGAGGGCGTTTTTAAGATGGTTTAATTCTTTGTCTAGATGTTCTGGTTCGCAGATTCTTTTCGCCCTCTCTACCAATGTTCTTATTACCCCTTTTCGTTGGCACGGGTGGTGGTTAGATGTGTTGTTTAGGTAGCGGTCTGTGTGAGTAGGTTTTCTGTATACGGTATGTCCTAGTCGTCCCTCTTTCCTCGTTACTAGTACGTCAAGGAATGCTAATTCTCTGTTGTTCTCTGTTTCCATTGTAAATTGTATACTAGGGTGTATGCTGTTAATGTGGTTGAGAAATTCATTAAGGCTGTCTCTACCATAAGGCCAAACGACAAATGTGTCATCTACATATCGAAACCAGACTTTGGGTTTATGAGGGGCATTATTCAACGCCTTCTCTTCTAGTTTCTCCATGAAAAAGTTCGCAATCACTGGCGATAAAAGGCTACCCATTGATACTCCATCGATCTGTTCATAAATTTGTTTATTGAAGGTAAAATATGATGTCGTTAGGCAGATTTTAAACAGGTCGGTGATGTCCTTCGGAAAAATGTGTTCCACTTCCCTCATTGCCTCGGCCAAAGGTACCTTCGTGAACAAAGACACAACATCAAAGCTAACTAAGATGTCTTTCTCGTCCATGGCGATGTTTTTGATCTTCTCAATAAAGTGGGTGGAGTCTCTTACATACGAATCTGTTAGTCCGATGTGGGGTTGCAAGAGGGAAGCAAGATGTTTCGCAAGTTTGTATGTTGGTGAGCCTATAGTACTGACAATGGGACGAAGAGGCACATCGTTTTTGTGGATTTTTGGTAGTCCATACAATCTCGGAGTCAGGGCTTCACTTTGGCATAGCATCTTCTTGACTGGGTCCTCCAATGAAGAAATCTTAATTAAGTGATTCACTTTTTTAATTGCGGGTTGTGTAGGATCTCTTTTTAGCTTCTTGTATGTTGAGGGTTCTAAAAGATCGACCATCTTTCTGTTGTAGTAATCCCTATTCAATACTACAGTGGCGTTTCCTTTGTCGGCAGGCAGTATCAGAATGTTTTCGTCCTTGTTGAGATCCTTAATGGCTTTTTCTTCCATCCTTGTAATGTTGCGTTTTGCACACTAGAAGTAACAGTAGCTGAGCAGCCGCGAAGTTACTTCAAGAGCCTTTCTGCCCTACATCCCTAGAGTGACGGATAGGATCGGACGTATTCTGGGAAAACACAACATAAAAACGATCTTCAAGCCATCTAAGAAGATCGAGAACCACCTCAGATCTGCGAAGGATATAAGGAACCCACTAAGTTCTTCGGGGGTATACCGCATTCCCTGTACCTGTGGAAGTTGTATATCGGAACAACCAAACCGTCCGTAAACACAAGCATCAAAGAACACAAAGCCAACTGTCGACTCGGACATACGGAAAAATCCGCAGTTTCAGACCACACACTAAACAATGAAGACCACCGAATAAAATTCGACGACACACAAGCGCCTCCTCTTCATACTATCCAAGACTCTATAGAGAAGCAATCGAAATTCATAATTTTTTTTTTTTATTATCCATTTTATCGCAACCAATCTACACTCAGTAAAACTCTTTAACTTTTAATAAAATGAAATGGCTAAAACCGCTGACTACCAACCTTATTTTTTAGAATTTTTTGCTCTCTAAGACTGGCATTTATTTTAATCTTATCTTTCTATAAAAAAAACTGACCATATACACGTTATTATGAAATCGACTTTCATCTTTTTTCCCGAGAACTTCGCAAAGATGCCCCGGCTGTGGACTATCATCTTTTTTCCCGCAAGGAATTAAATTGATTTTTAATTTTTTTTAATTCGAAAAAAACTTTTATTTTAAGATTTTTCATTCGTTATAGATAAAAAAAATATATCTATATTTTTAAAAAAATGGACTTTCATCCTTATTCCCGAGAGCTCTTCACTTATTTTTAACATTTCAAGAAAATATTAATTTTTCTCGGATTTAGAACAGATAACTTCAAAGAATAGGTAACCTATATCTTATCCTCAGAGTAATTATTACTCTAAGATCTTATCACACATTGTCACAATTCCTGCGACTATTTTGAAATTCATTAGCTGTTTTCGTAGGATTCCCTAGTTACATTTAGACTTGCATATGCACATCGTGGACGGAGACAATTCCGTTTCAGGTCATAAAACAAAAGACAGTTACAAACTGCACTAAAACTGGCAAACTCAAAGGACATACGGCCATTTTCCTGGGCTCATAATCACCTCTTTGGAATGGCCGTAAATAAATGACAATACGACTAACGTAGTGCTCAATTACTCTTTAACAGCGATTGCCAATTTATCATAATTCAAAAATATGCCGCCGATTATGACGCAGCCGCTTAAAAAGTGCACTCTGAGAGTACGTATACACCAAACTACTCCACGAACGCGCCGTATGTGCGCCGCTCGCGCGCTGCTCACACTCCACGCGGAAATTTGTCTTGTTTTTGTGTTTTCAAGTTGCGCGCGCGCCGCTTGCAAACCATTTGCCAAAAGCCAGCACTCTTCGGCTCTTCTTTGTGTGTTCGCAGATTCTTTGGGACAGCATCGGCAGTTTGTTGTCGAGTTTTCATTTCAATGCATGTTTGCTGTTTTTTCGTGGATCGTAGAAAGTTCGTTGAAACGAATTCGGCAAACGGCGCATACCCTGCGCACAGGCGGTGCATTCGCAGAGCAGTTTGGTGTATATGCACTTTGACAGAAAATATAATTCCGGGACGTACCACTATTCAAAGCGCCCGTCTTATCATCAAAAAAGTTTCGTTAACGAACGCACACATTAATTAATCGGAACTCGCACATGCAACTAAATTGTACTAGTAGTCCCTGAATATTGCGTACTAGACAAATTTATTTCAGTGCCATCTGTCCCTCAATGTGGCAAAGCTCGCCGGTTGCCACTCTATATGGATCATTTCAGAAAAACGTCGTTTTGGGATTTTTGACGTAGATGGTCTATCTAGTTCCATAACCTATATGCTCAAATTTTGATTTTGAATTCATATTTCACAAACTATACAACTTGGGAAGCAAAGCGCCGAGTTGTAGTAAGTCAATATAGATGCAAAAAAGACCACATTTTGGGTTGAATTTTGGAAAAACTTTATTTTGGGTTTTTTGGGTATAAAACTAATTTTTTTTTAATTTGCCTTAATTCTCAAAAAAAGAAATGGATCTATTTTCTTTCTACCCATTAGCACACTCCAAGTAAACTATATTAGCCTTTAAAACAGTTTTTTGTAAATATCTCGGGAACGGAAGCTCCTACGAAGCTTTTTGGTTATCACACAAGTTATTGAGAAAAATGCGTTCCACTATATTCCGTACCATGTTCAAAATTTTTAAACTGTCAAAAAACTTCCGTTAGCATTAATGGATTTTGACCATAATCTGACCAGCTCTTTGAAGTATTGTACACTATTTTACCTGAAAGTTTTATCACAATCGGTTTAGTGGTTTAGGAACTATCGTGGGCCGGACAGACATACATCCACACACACACACGGACAGAAGTTACTACAAATAACACATTTTCGGCATTATCTCAATTTTTTTACGTCGAAATCAATACCTCGCGCACCTGTGTCAAAATCACGGAAGAGTGGTGGAGGAAAAAACGATTTCGGTATTTAGTTAATTTCTAGGAGGGGGGGGGGGTGTTAATTATCCCGTTAGCACTTTAATCATTGGCTTTGGCTATTCTGCCAAAGAAATGCTGCTAAAAATAAATTTTACGTTTTGAGAAAAACGGGTTTAAAAGTTTTTACTTTTTTATTTTCTATAGTTTTGGAATTAAAAGTGTAGTGAAAAAAAAGTAAAAAACTATAAAACCGTTTCTCTCAAAACCAAAGCGTAACATTTATACATGCGGCTTTCTTCTTAGGACAAGCGCGGAACTAGGCTGGGGGTAATGGTCGACGGATACACTATTTATGTAAATTTTTTTTCTAGGGGGGGGGGGGGTAAATATGCAGCCCAATATTTATTAATAATACTTCATATATTTTTTCTAGGGGTGGAAGGTTACTACCCCATATACATAATATTCATATTATTCCAATACCCACCGTAATTGCCAAGTCATGATGCAAACATCAGTCCTTGCGGTCCTTAAGCAAAAATGACCTGATTGGTTGATTTCAAACACATATGCATATTATTTCCATATAGTATGTATTATGGCAATACCTACGGTAACTTACGATGCATAATGCAAACATATTTGAAATAGCAATTTCAATGGGAATAAGTCTATCCCTTTTCCGGTCCTTAAGACAAAATGTCCCGATTGGTTATACTTTTACGCATACATATTATTTTATTCTTGTATTCGTCACGTCAAATCAACGCTTAGAGTTTACAAAAACCCTATCTACGTAAACTTGGTGTCTGTGCATTTTTCGTATCTTTATTTCTGAATGTTTGCATCAAATGCCAGCCATTGTGTAAATAGGTAACAGCGAGTATTGGAATACTACGTATATGCGTTACCCCCCTTAAATCCGCGCTTGTCTTAGGAACGGCGGTATTGCGGTTTAAATTGCCAAAAGTGCATTTATTATATACGGATAGGGGGCAGGGCAATCACCACAATAACCCCCCTCAAGTCGGTTTGCATTCACACCAATTTCACACGTTTGGTATTGGCGCGCTACTACTGTAAGCACGATGTAATCTAAAACAGTTGTCTGTAATCTTATCGGATTAAATATGAGATAGAGTTATTATACATAAATCCAAAAGCAGCAATTGTTGATTTAAAGAGACTGGCCAGAAGGGGATCGAGAGGGGATCGAAAGGCATTGTGCAAACGACAGACCAAGTGCTTTTCTGTCTATTCAATAGTTCATAGAATCATTTAAATCATTAGAACTGGACTATTAATACTTTTTGTACGGTCAGTCATTTTTTAATATTCTATGGATTTCAAAAGCGGCTAGGCATGGATAACACAGCTGTGTTGATCAGTAGCGTGTCGTGGATAAAAGGGCGGGGGTTTTTGCGTTAAATTTAGTTTTTTATTTTTTTCTCAAAGGACAACAGGGGCGCCAAGCGCAGAGGGGTGGGGGGGGGGCGTTCGCCTTCCCCTGGCCCCCTATACGACACGCCACTGGTGTTGATACAGTCACAACAAATGGTATGACACCTCACAAGACGGCGGAAGTTAAACGTTGGTAAGCTTATAACTATTTATTAAAATTTGATCGATTTAATCCGGATCGTTCGGCAATTCCAATTTGCTCAGACTAATCTGTAATCACGTGACCAAAAATCCGTCGCGTCTGAGATGCAAATACCGAACGCAGCTTGTGTTATGACACAATTGTGCTGATACAATAGACACTTATTGGAATAAAACCTGACCTTATTTTAAAATTGACCGTATTGTGACAGATTTACATATAAAAAACGGCTGCATTCTTTCAAAATTCGGCCTTTGTATATTTAAGAACCGGATTTATTAGTGTCTGTATTTATTAAATGAAAGTTAGCGACTTTAGTTTTAAACTTGACTTTGGTATGTCAATTTTGAGAGGTCAGCAGTCAGTTTTCTTTGTAAATCTGTCAGATTAAAGTCGACCCTAATATAAAGTCAGGTTTTATTCCAATAAGTCCCTATTGCCTTGATACAGCAAGCAGTGTCAGCGTCATTGTATTTATTGCCTTGATACAGCAAGCAGTTTCAGCGTCATTGTATGGACACGCAAAAATTAGCTCAAAATATTTTTTCGACCTCAAATATGTCGATAAACCGCAAATATCGACATTTTCGAAGGACTTCGGGATATTTTCGTGGGACTTCGGGATACCATAGAAATTATAATAAAAAATATCAGAGATATATGTATGAAGTCGAGCGCCACCTACATATTTGCATCATTGATGTCCTCGCCAGCTCGTGCATCAGCTGTTGGTCTAGAACGAATATACTACCATGATACTACCTATTCTTTATGCGACAATACAAAAATAACAATTTTGTACTTCCGGGATAGAAAGTGCACTTTCTATTCATCATTTCAAAGATAAGATTATAATAATCAGCTATGAAAAATGACAGATTAAGAATTATGGATGAAAGTGACAGATCGAGAATATAAAAAGTAAAAACCCTACGGAAATAGTTATTTACCTAACAAATGCGGAAAGTAATACTTTACCGCACGCGACGGTTGGCCGAACGACGTGGAGCCGAGTTCGGTCAAGCCGTCAAGGGCGGTAAAGACACTTTCCGCATATGTTAGGTACAATATTTTTTCAAAAAAGTGAATGTAATTTATAAATAAACATGTCAAATTAGACGAAATTGAAATGTAAACAAATATTGAAGCTGTCTTATTGACGTAGTAAGTAACTTTACTGCTCGGCGGGCCGTAAAGTAATTGCTTTACCGCTCGCGAGTTGGTAAAATATAAAAACTCAAAAAATTAAAAACTCGGAAAAAGTATAAGTACAATACACCAAACCTTTGTTACATTCACAGTAAACTAATTATTTCGCTCGTGTTATAAACTTTCCGCCTATGGATAAAAAGTGCCCTTTTGATCCCTTGGTACATAATATACTATTTCTTATGAGGCCAACGCGAAGATAATAATTATTACTTGTACTATTTTAAATTTATTGTTCCACAGCCCCCTTAGAATCGGGCGTCTCTCCCTGGCCCGTGCCTGGTCCAAACAATGGACAAACATGGAGAGAGAACATCGCGGATCTGGCTGGACACTTGAATTTGCGCCGCTCGAGAGCTACACAAGGAGTCATTCTATGATTATTATTATTATTTTAGTATATTGACTGGTATATGAAAAGACAGTGGTGTAAGCTAGTAGTAGTAGTAATAGTGGGGAGACTCTTTTTGCATTTAAGGATGCTTTAATTAAGAGGACTTAATTTTGATTGCCACACATTTGTCGAGGGCAGGGATCAAGCGCGGATCTGGGTCAAAATCTAGGGTGGGGTGGGGGTAACAGTCGACAAGAAATTATTTATAATATATTTTTTTAAATTTTATCATTTTCCCTTTAATTTTTAACAAAAAGTGGATATTTTTTTCTAGGGGAGGAAATTCCCGCGTTACCCTTCACTCAAATCCGCGCTTGGCAGGGATCCTTATACTGCGAAACAAGCATACACCAGTGGACCCAGGCTTTTACACCCCTTCCGAAAGGTGGTCCTGTCCTGCTACATGTTAGACTTGCATCTATCTAACATCGCTATCCTCCCATCAGAACGTGGTTAAAGATGACAGGCTTCTTTCCCTTTCAGTGCAACAGTCGTGGTCGTCATAAGTTGACTTTGCGGAATTTATGTTGGCGCCACCCTGGTACCGACTATAGCACTTATAGCAGGATCCTGGGTTATTAATATTGGTTCCTTGGCTGGCCTGGTATCGGCTCTGGGACAACACCTGCATATATTCTGGATGTACGAGGGCTGTCTTTTATATTTTGCATATAGAAACATAGAGGGCGACACTGATCGAATTTCGTTACCAAAACATAACCTCAATCTTTAGCTAACCTAAATTCAAATCGTCAGTGCAATACATATAGTTCTATAGCTACATTGATTGTTTTAATTTAAAAAATTAGTCAAAAAATTGATTTAAACGGAGAACATTTTTAGGCGATAATTTTTTACAATTTTCGAACAAAATTATCTTAACAAGAATGCCTTATCTAGTTGATTTCTGTTTTCAGTAATGAAGCACCACATCAGTCGACAGTTCCTCGTTGGTATGGAGAATTTAAGCGTGGACGGATTAGCCTTAGCGACGATCAAAGGCCAGGTGCACCAAAAACGGCTGTCACCTAGGAAACCATCGATGCTGTGCGCATGCTCATTATGGAAGATCGACATATCGCGAGATTGAGAGATTGAGGATTTTGAAGACCTCAATTCAAAAAATTTTGCTTGAATAATTAGGGGTAAAAAAATAAGTTTCCCGCTGGATACCGCATCGGTTAACCAAAGAACAGAAAGAAGCTAGGGTCAATTGGACGGTGTTATGCAACAATCGTCTAAGCCACAATTGGGAGGTTTCGAGATAGATCACTGTTGCAAATTTTTTATAGCAGCAATAACGATTTGTCGCTCAGTAATTCTAATCATAGAAGGCGCAATTCTTTGTTGTTGTGGCCTAAATCATTTTTGCGTATCGTTCTATAACTAATTTTGAAAGTTTTTCAACAAAGAATATAATTTTTCAGGTTGAGGCTTAAACGGTTGTTGCATAACACCGTCCAATTTGTGTTAGAAAACCATATACAGGGTGTTTCAGACCACCCGCACAGGCCGATTATTTTAAAAGAGATAATTATCTTTAAACATTTTTAAATCACTATCAAGGTGGTGAAATGTGCTCTTTCTGATATTGTAGGTTTTAAGGTCCTAGCCTTACAGGAAGTGTCAAAATTCCGCACGACGTTGATTTTTTTAAATGGAACATGCTATTTCTGATTGCGGATTTCAATTCTACGCGGAAAAATTAAAACGTTTTATTCGAAAACTTTTTCCCAAAAATGCTTTTTTAAACCTCAAAACTGATATTAAATTATTTCGCAGTTATAACCAAGACAAAAACGAAAAGTAAATTAAATGACACAAGACAGGCAAAAACAATCTTATTAATGGAAATGTGTCATTGAGTGTCAACAAGTTTGGGAAGTAAATATTTTGGTTACTTTCCGTTTTTTTCTTGGTTATAACTGCGAAATAATTTAATATCAGTTTTGAGGTTTAAAAAAGTACTTTTGGGAAAAAGTTTTCGAATAAAACGTTTTAATTTTTCCGCGTAGAATTGAAATCCGCAATCAGAAATAGCATATTCCATTAAAAAAAATCAACGTCGAGCAACACCTGTCACTGCAAAACAAAATGGCGGCTATAATTTAAAAAAATAGTTTTTCTTTGATATTTTCTGTATTTTTTGTGCGATATTTACTTTTGGTACCTCATATTAAAGCTACTGACTAACTCTTTAAACATGGATAAAAGAAATGATAAGTTTCCCAGCCGACACAAAGATGGCGGTTAATTTGTCAAAAATAAAACAGACCTTTTCAACCTGTAGACCAAATAAAATTTTTATACAATTTTTTTTTGGATTTTATCAGTCGTAAGCCAGATTGTATAAAATTTCATAAAAAGTTACAATTTGACATTTAACATTTTAAGATGGCGGCCGAAGTTCAGATAAAAAAGTAATTTTTTTTGTTCTTGTTTGACACAACTAGTATTGCCGATTTATACTAAATGGGGGTCGCCGATTTTAAATATTTGATAATAAATGACATATGTCGTCTATTATTATCCAAGATGGCGGCGTTCAAAATATAAATACAACAGTATCTTTTTGGTTTGGTAATTTTTTTTACCAAGATATGTAGCTTTATATTAACATTAATTAGTTTTAAATTGAAATGTACAAAAAAAAAATATTTATTTTTTAAAGATGGCGGCCGAAAAAGTAAAAGAAATCATTTTTGTTTACTTTTTTAACAAAAAAAACTGAATAAAACAAGACATCTCGTTAAACAAAACACAGATATTTTAAAAATGTCAAAAGAGTTGACATATGTCATGTGCCGGGGCGATTTGAATCAATTGGCCATATTTTACTTAATTTCTATCTCCGTTAATATTGATCTAACAGTAGCGTTTAAATTAGCAAAGTTAAATAATTTTTCATAAATCATCAGAATCAGATGTCAAAAATGACATATGTCACACACTTGTCAAACTATTTACATATGGTTTATTCTTTTAAATAAAACACCCTGTATATAATTTTTTAAATTGATAGGGCTCCTTTTTCTGATTTCAAAAATATATAATATGTTGACATTTAGTCCAGCCGTTGTTAAAAATTATATTTATTAACAAAATGGCAACATCCTTAATGTTTATTTAGCACTAAATGTCAACCTATTATATATTTTTGAAATCAGAAAAATGAGCCTTATCAATTAAAAAAATTATATACAGGGTATTTTATTTAAAAAAATAAACCATATGTTAAAAGTTTGACAAGTGTATGACATATATCATTATTGACATCAGATTCTGATAATCTAGGAAAAATTATTTAACTTTGCTTATATAAACGTTACTGTTAGATCAATATTACCGGAGATAGCTATGAAGTAAAATATGGTCAATTCAATCAAATCACCCGGTACGTGTACGGTAACTTTTTTGACATTTTTAAAATATCTATGTTTTGTTTAACGAGATGTCTTGTTTTTTCTAGTTTTTTTTTGTTAAATTTCGAAAAAATAAACAAAAATGTTTTTTTTTAACTTTTTCGGCCGCCATCTTTAAAAAATAAACAAATTATATTTTTTTTGTACATTATAATTTAAAACTAATTAAGGGTAATATAAAACTACATATCTTGGTAAAAAAAGTTACCAAACCAAGAAAATACTGTTGTTTTTATATTTTGAACGCCGCCATCTTGATTAATAATAGACATGTGTCATTTATTATAAAATATTTAAAATTGGCGACCCCTATTTAGTATAAATCAATATATTACACGGCAATACTAGTTGTGTCAAACAAAAACAAAAAAATAACTTTTTTATTTGAACTTCGGCCGCCATCTAAAAATTTTAAATGTCACATTGTAACTTTTTATAAATTTTAACAAAACATGGCTTACTATTGATAAAACCAGAAAAAAAAAATTTCAAAATTTAATTCGGTCTACAGATTATAAAGGTCTCTTTTATTTTTGACATATTAAGCGCCATCTTTGTGTCGGCTGGGAAACCTATAACTTTTTTTTTGTAGGTTTAAAGAGCTGGTAAGTGGCTTTAATATGAGTTATTAAACATAAATATCGCGCAAGAATTAAAGAAAATATCGAAGAAAACCATTTTTTTAAATATAGCCGCCATTTTGTTTTAAAATGACACGTGTAATTTTTTTTACATTTTTGAAATAAGTTGGTCCCACTTAAAGTAAATTTATCAAAATTAATTTAATTTCTCTTAAAACAGGGAATTCATTTTTTTTTCTTAACTTTGGCAGCCGCCATCTTGAATTCTGATGCCGGAAAATAAGGGATCCTCGAATGAAAATTTAGCTCTTGATGTTAGCTACCACCAAGGCAAATATAAAAAAATATACCCTTTTTGCAGCTTGTTCTTGAAATACCCTACAAATTTACTCTACTAGAAGTGGGAGATTTTTTTGGTTTGTTTTTGCGTCGTTGTTTGAACCTGGTGCCTTCTGCATGTGAAGCCCACGACCATAATAGGGGTGGTGTAAAGTAAAGTAGAAGAGCAAGGCAAAATCGCAATGCTTCTTATCCGAACTAACATATGGTTTTCTCGTATTTAATATTAATAATAACAACAAATAATAGTTTATTTCAAAAGGTAAATTTTTTAAAATATATTGCACATTACTAGAGTAAAAGCAATTGACAATTCTTGACGCTGTTTCTAGTATGAGTTTCCTTATCATTATCGATATAGAGTTACTTTTAGGTTTTAACATAAAATTTGAGGGAAAAATCTCACAGGATCTATATCATTATAATCCAAAATACACCGGTCTATTTTTTAAGTGATATGTAACAGGCTGAATTTTTCGTCTACACAACACCAGCTTGTGCGAAAATTCTTGAAAGTGATTCCCAACAGAGTGCACAGGTGCGAAATTTTCATTAAGGGGCTGCAAAAAATTCAATAATTAGTAACAATTAATGGTATGTTAAAATTCAAAGATTTTATTATATGAAACGTTTTTTCCGCTACAGCAACTTTTGATATTTTTTTAAAATTAGGGATGTGTTTTTCATTGAAAAAAATTGACGATAAATATCTACGCCCCTGACAAAAGTTTCCGCGGTCGGTACTAGCAAAGCAATATATTCGAAGGGCTTTTGGAGCCAAAACCGCGGACCTCCCTCCTCCTACTCCTCCAACCACTGGGCCATTATACCCCACCGCCATGTATCCACTTAAACTCAACAGTAAAGCAATCAATGTCATTCAGTTTGCTGCATAGTTCGAACGAATTTCCCTCCCTCAGGGCCGACTTTAGAGGTTTTTGCAACCCAGGCAAAGCAAAATTTGGCGCGTTTTTCAATTTTTTTTCAATTTTGATATATATGAATTTTAACCTAAATGTTTGGCAAAGGTATAAGTTTTACATTTTTTCAACATTGTTTTGGTGTTTGTTTTTCACATGTTGTAAACGTAAACGTATACAGTTTTGCATTTGGAAAACAATTAATTTGCATATTTTTGACATTTTGTGCAAACGTATAAAATTAAGCATTATTTTAGCATTCAAATTAATGTTTGCTATAAGTACATTTCTTCAAAAAAAAAAATTTCAATAAATCCAATTAATCCTTACATTTATTCAAAATTGCATAAAAGTTATAAAAATGTTTTTGTAAGCTCCTTGTCCTAAATCTTGCAATGAGGAATTAGATTCTTTCCTAAACTTCAAAAAAGCTGTCCAAAACCCCCAAAAACCATCGAATTTTGGACATATAGTACATCTTTTAGCAGTGGCCGATCCAGGATTTCGAGGGGGAGGGGCCAAGGACGACGCAAAAACCAGAATATATAATTTTCCATGTTGTTTTTATTAAGTCTTAGATCTGAAATAAAAATTGTCATGCATAGGAAATGCGTCGCAGGCGAAAAATTTTGGAATACTGAGTCAGGAGGGCGGGGGGGGGGGGGGGGTGCCCGGGCCCCTCTCCCCCCTAGATCCGTTACTGTCTTTTAGAGATATGAGTTATCTTATTAGATTAAGCTCAAGCCTAACAGTTATGAAGTCACTATACTGGGGGATTGTAGGGAAATGAGCAAATTCGATGTCGAATAAAAATAATTGTTCTTTTTATAAATTCGTTTTTAAATTTTAAAATTAATATTTTTTTTTTGGTCGGCGAGTTGGCCCGGTGTACAGTTGGCTCCTTAAATGGGTAAAATTGCAAAAATCATACCTTGCAAGCTGCAAGTCGAAAATTATAAATTTTGGTACTGATGTTGTTAGTAAACTATAAGCCATATTTTCCTTTTCGAATTTTATAACTAGGCAGTGGCGGATTCAGGATTTTCGGGGGGCGGAGGGGCCAAAAACCAAAACATTTTTTTTCTCGTTTTTTATTGATGTGAACTCTGAAGTCAAGCAATATATGAAAATAAAATGCGCCTCAGGTGAAAATTTTTAGAAAATAAAGTTATTTTTGTGAAAATTAAAAAATTATAATTATAAATAATAATTAATACTGTAAAAAAATATAAATAAAGTGCGATTTATCTAGCTTTTTTTTAGTAGAACTAAAAAATATAAGCTTTATGTCAGGGAGGGGGGCAATTACTGGAAACATCTCTTCTTCATCTTCTTCTAGATTACTTGGGCTCTCCTTCAAATCAAACGCATTAATGTTTTTAAGCATCTACGGTTCACCAAATAAATACAGTGAAAATCGCTTATAACGACATCGGATATTAAGACATATCGGTTATAGCGACGACATATTAAGGTCCCGACAGAGTTCTATAATTTAACCCATACCATTTTTCTCTTTAACGACACTCGGTTATAACGACGGAAATTATGCGGTCCCTTCAATGTCGTTATAACCGATATTCACTGTATGGTTTTATTACTCGCGGTCATCTGCGGTGCATCTAGTCTACATTTTAAAAAAGTAAAATGCTTAGACAGTATTTATATAAAAATTAAATGGGTACTTTTGGCTACTTTTTTTTAAATCTTAATTAAATAGCACACAAAAAAAAAATAATTATATTTAGAATTCAGCCTTTAAAAAATTGGGTTGCAATAAATGTTTAAGATGTTTATATCATTTCTTTTTATGAACTTAAAATGCTTAGAACAATTATTTTTTAACTTTTGCTTTAAAAACTCCTTGGTTTTAAACTTAATGAAAATCGCTAAGAAACGCAAATGTTATACTGAATAGACGTGCAAACAAACAAATTGCCTCGCAATTTTTTTTTTAATTTTTTTTTATTTTTTTTATTTTTTTTTATTTGTCACACACACTGTGTTTATTGTATTACAATCTAGTCAGTAAGACTAATTAGCAATTTTGTTTTAACTTAATTTACTAGAAAAGTCAGATTTAAACTTAGGGTTCACTCAACAGTTCTCCCCGCTTTGTTTAGCTGTAACTCACAATTGTGTTGTGTTTATAGCATTATTTTGTTTTATGTGTAATTCACTTAGTTTACTAGCTCAAACGGCTTCACTCTTTTCGCAAAAATTCCGATACAAAATGAATTCAAATCAAAACTGTTGAACATTTTTATGGTTTAGACATTTCTTATCACATTGCCGTTCACATAATCCTAAAAAGCGTTCCCGCGAATATCATTTTTTGCTACAGGATGGCCCACTTTGCGGCGGCGACTTGGGTCGGCGGCGAATTATCCATCCATTATCCCATCGTAGCACTTTCATTTTGAGCCCTGCATTAGCATTACAAATTGACTTCCTAGCTACACTACTCTTCGAAACCGAATCAATTTATTAAAGGATTCCGCTTTACGGCTTATAGAAGAGCTAGAGGGTTTCTAGCTTAGGAGCGACTGGGCTAGCTACATAGATACGGTTTAAGCTATTGATGTATGCTCGAAAAAATCTTAAGTGACTTATCTGGCCTAGAATAGTCCCAATTTAAATGGAAACGAACTACTATAAATTCACGGTTGTTTATTACGGTTAATTAAATTGAATAGTCCAGTTAATTAAACGTTAAAGAGGATATTATAAATAGCACAAAACTTTTCTATACAGAATTATATCAAAACAACAACAAAGGAAGAAAAAGGAAGAAAGGCGATAGAGCAGACCTAAAAAACTATCGACCTATAACACTCCTCAATGTAATTTATAAGCTTTTCACGAAATTATTAACAGATAGACTAACTACAAAATTTGACGGATATCAATCAAATGAACAAGCAGGCTTCAGAAAAAACGTTTTCGATAGCATTGAGTTTCTCTGATCTATATTTGGGCATTTCAGCGTATATTCCGCCAGGTCCGCTAGCTTTTCCGGATTTCAGCTTTTTAATATTATTCTTTATCATTTCTTTTTTAATGATTACTTCCTTTACATGTACTTCTATGTCTCTCCTCGGAGAGGCTGACAGATATTAGGGTCTCGTTTTTATTAATACGGTATATTAACAGGGGCAATAGGGACTTATAGGAATAAAGTCTAGCTTTAATATTGTCTGGCAGTATTTTGAGAGCTTTACATTGGAATATGACAGCGGATCTTGTCCTTTGTTTCAAAACACTGCACTGACACTATTACTGCTTGCCCTTATTCCAATAAGTTCCTAATATTCATTGAAAAACCCTGTATATTTAAAACTGGAATGATTTTGACAATTTACTTGTTGCTGGCACAGACGCTTTTGCGAACGAAGAGCCGAAAATCCTGGATGAAGGGTTTATACATATAGGCAGGGCACGTGGATAACAATTGAAGCGTTTCGATTGTTTTTGGGGATATGGGAATAATTAGAAATCTGAAGTGGTTTGCGATTTTAATTGAATGTTTGCTTTTGTTTGATGGGCTTCGACCAATAAGGGGACCGACTAATCCATTTGTTTATAATAATCGGGACCAGGGCTCAAAACGGATGGGCCGCAATCTCCAATTTTAGTGACGTCGCAGCGAAGGCTAAATTTCTTTTTGATGGTTACCTCACGCCTTGACGGTTCATGAATATTTGATTTGTTTAAATGAAGCCAGTTTTCAGATTATTTTTACTATATTCTTAAAAAGTATTTTTTTTTAAATGTATAGTAATCCTTAATAATCCAAAGCCGCTTTAATAGTTCACACAAAATGCGTGGAAAATAATCGGCTCACCTACACCTATTTGTTTATACTCGGCACAATTTTAAATAAACATGTGTTTACACAAATTAAAACATAAATTTTTTTAGCTCACACTACTACTATACTATAGTATTAGCTCACACTACTACTATACTATAGTAGTGTGAGCTATGCTGCCGTGCATAAGCTATAATGCCGTTAACCAACATTTGGACAATTTTCATTTTTTGGTGCTTTTT
The DNA here is from genome assembly GCA_963576565.1 of Aspidapion aeneum. Lineage (NCBI taxonomy): Eukaryota > Metazoa > Arthropoda > Insecta > Coleoptera > Brentidae > Aspidapion > Aspidapion aeneum. Next base: position 30,315,067 of record OY755043.1, read on the forward strand.
TAATCACAACATTATTCTATTCAGTTTTTTTCAAGCAAATCTTCTGCTTTTGTGGTTTTCAACAAATAATTTACAGGTATCAAGGAGCATCGTTTATTATGTTCTGAGTTTTTTGATCAGAGATAGGAAAGTTTTAGGTAGTTAACGGCATTTTAGCTTAAGGACGGCAGTATGGTGATCCTAATTTTTTCGAGAAAAAAAAAGTTGCTCCGATTTCAAAATTTTTTATATATCTTTGCGTTTCAGATGATTTTGAAACTTTTTTGTTGTGCCGTCTGTCTGTCTGTCTGTAACGACCAACGCGCATAACTCAAAAACCGCTTGCCCGATTTTAATGAAATTTGGTACCCAGGCTGGGTTTTGGATCAAGATGGTCCCATTTAAAAATGAACAAAATCCACCAAATACAAGCCAAATAAAAGGGTGGGGGTAGATTTTAAAAATTAGAGTTTATGTAAAAATATGGCGTGTGTGATATCAAACGAAAGGTAAATGAGTCTGAAGTTAAACAAAATACATTTTAGTTAATTTAAAAAAAAAGGGTGGGTGTAAATGAAGAAAATTAGTGTTTGAGTGGAAATATGGCGTGTGTGATATCAAACGAAAGGTAATTGAGTCTGGAGTTAAACAAAATACATTTTAGTTTAAAAAAATGGGTGGGGGTAGATTTAAAAAATTATAGTTTAAGTCAAAACATGGCTTGTGTGGTATCAAACGAAAGGTAATTGAGTCTGGAGTTCAATAAAAAATACTTCAGTTTTTAGTTATATTAACTTTTACTTACACTATAACTATGGTTCCTAGTGTGATCTTAGGTGCCCATAGATTGGCAGAGTATTTTAGCTCACACATATACTATACTATAGTAGTGTGAGCTATGGTGATCCTAATTTTTTCGAGAAAAAAAAGTTGCTCCGATTTCAAAAATTTTTATATATCTTTGCGTTTCAGATGATTTTGAAACTTTTTTGTTGCGCCGTCTGTCTGTCTGTCTGTCTGTCTGTATGTCTGTCTGTCTGTCTGTCTGTCTGTCTGTCTGTCTGTATGTCTGTAACGACCAACGCGCATAGCTCAAAAACCGCTCGGCCGATTTTAATGAAATTTAGTACCTAGGCTGGGTCTTGGGTCGAGATGGTCCCATTTAAAAATGAACAAAATCCACCGAACACAAACCAAATAAAAGGGTGGGGGTAGATTTCAAAAATTAGAGTTTATGTGAAAATATGGCGTGTGTGATATCAAACAAAAGGTAATTGAGTCTGGAGTTAAACAAAATACATTTTAATTTATTTAAAAAAAAGGGTGGGGGTATATTTCAAAAATTCGAGTTTAAGTGAAAATATGGCGTGTGTGATATCAAACGAAAGGTAATTGAGTCCGGAGTTTAACAAAATACATTTTAGTTTTTGCTTTTTTTAAGGGTGGGGGTAGATTTTAAAAATTTGAGTTTAAGTCAAAACATGGCTTGTGTGGTATCAAACAAAAGGTAATTTAGTCTGGAGTTGAATAAAATATATTTCAGTTTTTAGTTATATTAGCTCACACGTAAACTATAACTATAGTACCTAGTGTGAGCTTAGGGGCCCATATATTGGCAGAGTATTTTATATTGTAATTTTGTTTCAAAAATATTAACATTGGTATTTTTGGATTTTAAATTAACTTTATTGTAAAAAATCATTAAGAAATCGAAAAAGTTTTATAACACAAAAAAATAAACAATCACCATGGGATAGTCAAACTCATGTCAAATGTAACAGTTGCCATGCGGTCCATGGCGCGAAATATTAATTCAAAATAAAATATTGTTAAATCTTGAAGATTTTAACTTTTTAATCATCTTTTATCCTTACAAAAGTTTGGTGAATTATCGGGATCGTGTCTGCGAATATTTCACTAAATTTCGCAAAAATCTGTAGTGTCATTTTGAAAATATCACAAATAAACCTCTATTATTGTCCCATAAGACACAATGTATAAATCAGCCCATGAGAACAGCTGATTTTTATTGGCCTGTATTTTTTCTTGGCCTTGTGGGGACAAACATAAAGGACATTTAGCACATTACAACGGAGTAGCTTAGGTAACTGTGTTTAAGAATATCGAATAGGAAAAGTTTACATAATTTACTTGGGAACAAACATAAACAAAGGACGCTCAAAAATTTGCTCAAGGATTCTAACGAGATTTCTCAAACAAAAAATTACACGACAAAGATTAGGCCTGTAGTGACATATGAGGTTAAGAACAAAAAAATGTATGTCAACCAGCGACTTGATTTTAGACAGATTTTCAGGAATCGTTGTATTTTTATAAAAGTTGTATTCGGCTTATCTGTCCTTAAGCTACTAAAATCAAAATAATATATATTTTGTAACTAGAAACAAATTTAACAAATTATTTTTAATTTTTAAAAAACACACAGTGTACTTTTGTACCGAATTTCGCGGTCGGGGCATCTCTAGCTTACACTATCGTCTTGTCTCTTTGTCTAAAGCGTTTAAAGCACAGTATTTGTCTCTCCCTTAAAGAGCTAGCTTCAGAGGTCAATCAACAGAAGGCTGGGAATACAAAGCAGGGTAGTTTTCACCGAGACAAGAAAATCGTTACAAGTTTCGATGCATTTTTTAGTTGGTTTTTGTACGATTCAATTCGTTTCATTAAGATGAGGGGTTTTCAACTAAGGAAATGTCAACTTTTATTAATTACACTGGTCGGCATGAAAATCGGCCCTGACACCATTTTTGCCGAGTCTTGTGTAACCGAACCGAACCGAACCTCCTGAATCCAAATATGAACTCCGTTTTTCCCCATCACCCACCATTTTTGGGGGAGACCCCCCTACCTATTTTTACTGTTTTCGATAGTTTGGTGGGACGGAAAGGATTTTTTTTGGCCTTAACATCATTATTTCTGAGAGACTGGAGAGTTTAGTGTTCTCAAACATTAATATTTATAGCAAGGTGGCAAGCCATTTGTTTTGGGGGGGTGTGTTTTGCATAAATGGTAAATGGACATTGTTGATGTTACCGTTTTATATGCATTTTTTTCTAATTATGTTTATAAAGTTTTAGCTGCCAGCAGTTTAACGGTAAAGGTAATAAATGTTATAGCAAAGTATAAAGCAACATATTAGTATATAAAAGTATATATATACAGAAACCACTGGCGTATACAAAAAATCGCCTTGGAGGGGCTTGGAAATTTTTTCCACTTTTATTTATTAACATATTAAAAAGTAGGAAAATAAATAGTTTTAACATAATCTATTTTTAGATTCTTGGGGGGCTTTCGCCCCCAAGCCACCCCCCCCTTGTATACGCTCATGCAGAAACTATAATAAAAAATTAAAATATTGTTGCTTTTTTTGTGAATGGGACAGCCGAGCACGGGACAAACATTACATTGTACGGAACTGGCCTTTGCGAGAAAGATTTATTCCCGGTCAGAAAAATGTCGCCAACGATCCTTATTAGTCCCGCAAGATAATATTTACTTGCCGTCTTTGCACATCAAACTTGGATTGATCAAACAGTTTGTAAAAGCACTGGCCAAAACAGGCGACGCATTTATATTTTTGAAAACTAAATTTCCTCGTCTTAGTGAGGCTAAAATCAAGAAAGGTGTTTTTGTGGGGCCCAGATTAGACAACTTTTTCAAGATTCGACGTTTATTGAACACCTGAATCAAAAAGAAAAACGATCTTGGTTTGCATTCCAAAACGTGTGTAAGAACTTTTTGGGTAACCATAAATGTGATGATTATGTCGCTCAGGTCAAGGAATTGCTCTTAGTGTACAAGGCTATGGGATGTAACATGTCCCTTAAAGTGCACTTTCTTCCCTCGCATCTGGACATCTTTCCTGAAATATTATGAGCAGTCTTGGATGAATACGGGGAACCGTTTCATTAAGACATCGCTAAGTTGAAAAAGAGGTTTAGAGTTGATATTAATTTTAAATTTTTACTTATTTGTCTTGCAGTATTTTTAAATATCTTTCTTTTTCTGGTTTTATGAACACTAAATAGAAACCTTTCGTTGCCTAAAATCCCAAACATACACAGTAATATTAAGTAAATTAAACAGTTAATTAAAAAATCTATTTAAACAAATTTACAAAAGGATCCTAAAACCTAAGAGCTTAAAAAGTTTGAATATAAGGAAATTAGCCAAAGTTTATTAATAATAAAATTAAATATGTAGAGATGAAAATGTTAAGTTTCAAAGAAGAAAATTGATCAAGCACGTATAGCTTTTCTACATTGTTTATATAATTGAGAAAGGTATTTATAATAAAAGTTCCTCCAAGAACCTAGATTAAAGAATAAAGTTCGTCAATTTTAATTATTTGATTAGTTATTTTAAATTGTTGCACAAATTGGTAGCTGAACTTAGACAAGGAAAAAGAGAGAACCCGTAATCCGGCCAACTCGATTGTGCCCAGTTGGGCACCACCAGTGGCGTATCACGTGAGACTGGTAAAAAAATTGCATAGTTTTAGGAAAAATATATTTTTTAAAAGGATCGTGAAATGTTTTACCAAAAGTCTTTACCAAAAATCTGTTCATAATTTTTTAAATAAATGTGTTGCTAATATTACTATTTTTTGTTTTTATGAAGGGCCAATACCTACAAAAATACCTATATGTTAATTCTTTTTTTCCAAATTTAAATTGACATATAAAAAAATTTCAAATGTATACCTTTTGCAAAGGTTTTTCGACAACACTGTATATCCTCAACCTATAATTTTTTGGTGAAAAACAATACAATAATTTTTAACCATAATTATTTGACGCAAAATTTTTATATTTTTCAAATAAACAATTTTCTCTGTCTTTTGTCTGCTCTTCAAAGTTAACAAATACTATAACTTAGAAACTATTACACTTTTTGTCTACTTTTCCCCTTTTACAACATCTGTGAAAATTTGGTGTATCATTTAAATTACTCTATACGTTACAATAACTAAAAAACATGCCTTTTTTGTGATACAATGTCTTTTTTCCTTGAATCTATATTTCTACCTCTAAATATTTACCTATAAAACCTCATTCCTGATACTTTTTATTCACTTCGAGTATTGCAACCAAAAGCTGAATAAAACACAAACATACCTGCGTATTTAAATCCGTACCAAATCACAAAACTAAACCTGGTGTCACACTTAATGTTTGGCACCAAAACATGGCGTCGGTCGCATAGAAATGTGGGCACACTTTGTGCCAGTGGCGGCGCCTGATAAAAAGCTTTGGGGGAGCACACCAAAAAAAAATTAAAACTTGTGGCGCAGGTGAAAATCTTTTTTGAGCGCCACGCTAACTTTTTGGGCCTTCGAGTGGGCCGTCATATCATATAATTTAGAGCAAATAATTAAAAAATGAGATATTTAGTTAGATATAACTTACCTACCTATTATTATTGTTTTTATAAATAAATAATAAATTATCACACCTAGTTTATTTTCTCTTCTAATGGCAAAGATGAAAATTTTTTAATATTTATCTTTAAATATTAATATTTATCTTTAAATATTGCACGCTAATGCTATCAGAATTAGAAACTTTCGCCATTGTCGTAAATACCAAATCGTCGAAATCAAAACAAACCGCCCGCGCCCGACTGATAATGCCAAGTTGTCTAAGCGCTAGTGGTGTGCAAATACTATCTACTGGATACTTTAATAATATCTGATACATGGACGGATTCGAAGTAATCAAATACTTCGACGCCAAATACCCGTTACTCGAATCCCGAGTGGGACCGAAGCCGAAGTGTTACTTTCATATCAGTCATATCGGCAACGGCCGTATGAGTAACGAGTTTAGAGTAATTGTAATCATTTGGACCGATATTTATTTACTTAAATATTTGATTATTTGATTCAATAGCTGTTGATGTGTTATGTCTAGCGGGGCGGCTTATCTGGCGCAGTGTTGCCAGGCTCAGAAATGTATTTTCCCCAGAATGTATTTGAAAAGTTGATAAAATAAAAATGTGGGCGCTTAAGACCACACGGCAGAAGTGTAAACTTCAACAAGGCGAAATTAATAATACTGGTCCATAACAACGCAAAGCGGACCGAACCGAACTCTTCTGTGTACAGGCCTTCATCTGCATCATCATATCGCTCGCTGAATGTTTCTCACAGTTAGTCGACTCGAGCCGATGTCACCCGAATGAGCGTTACATAGCCGAGCCGGACGGCTCAGTTGAATTCACTACCCACAGAAACTGCTAAACGCTAATATTTTTATTTTTTGCCTACTTAGTACTTAAAATTTCAACTCTACTTAGTATTTATTGGCTTTATCTACTCAATACTTGGAAAAGTAATCGTTACACACACAACTACTAAGCGCACGAATTAAAAGTGCCCGTGATCTGCTCTAACATGCAACGCGAACCGATGACGCAGGGGTCATCACAGAGGTGCGGGCGGCATCGAGGCTGGTTTTTGTACACGTGCTGTGCCCAAAGAAGGTTCAGCTAGGTACTGTAAAATTCTATTGGGACATGTCGTCCTCTCTTTTATATTTCATAATTAGCATGCGACATAACATCTAGAATAGAATACAAACACATACACACCAGGTATTAATTCCTAGATTATTTCCAGTCTTTAGTGAATTTCTTTTGGGGTAATTATGAATTAAATTAAGGAAGTTTAATATTTTTTTAAGTAAAATTTGGAAGTGGACGTGCACATGTGCACTTATGGAGAAACCGCCACTGCTTTCTGCGACGGTCCGTCATACATGTTACGCGTCCTCTCTCTTCCCTTGTCTAAGCTTGCAACCCACAAACAATAAGGTCACTCATCGTCAAGCAACGTAAAGCTTGCTTGACGATGAGTGACCTTAACAAACAAGCCTTGGCCATTCCATTTGACAGTAACACTGACAAAGCACCCGTCTGTTACAAAATAGACCTGTATACTGTGTACCGGTATAAGGTGTATAAGATGGTATTTGTTTTAAAAGTAATACGACCACAGACTTCAAAAAAATACAACAGAAAGCATTAGCGATACTGATAGGTATATAGTCCAACTTATACCCATTTGTAATGACGTCATTTTTGTTTATCTTTGTTTAGTATATTATGAACAGCGGTGTCAATAAACTTTTAAAAAAAAAGTAGTGTCTATGATTCAAATAGGTAGGTAATTGGTTCTGTGAAGTATCCGTCACTGTCAATCAAAAAACATTGATTGGCAAAAATATCTACGCCATACGTTTTTTTCTCAACTGGTGACGTCATTACAAATGCGTATATGTTAGACTATAGATTTTGACGCTTTTACGTGTGTATATGATGTAAGCCTGTAAAGTGGCCGCCCTATATAAAAATATGGCGTGGTGTTTTTCTTATAAGACGAGATCCCTGAGATAAAAATCTTGTATATGGGATATTTATCTTTCTTATTAAGAAACCCTTAGCAAAATGAAAAGAAAAAACACAAAAAGGAAGAAAAAGATAAAGAAAAGAGGTGTTAAGAAGAGGAGCTAATTAAATAAGGCATTGATCGCCTGGGAAAAGAAAAACACTACAGGCTACAACACACTTTTCTCTGTGATGCTTTATTCTCTTGCAAAAATCTAAAAGGTGTTTTTTTCTGTTTTTGAACAAGCGCGTATCTTAAATTGAGTTAATATTGTTAGTTAAAAAATGGCATACATACAGGATAATAATATGGTGCAAAAAAATATATGAAACATACATAATATATGAATCATACAGATTAAATTGCTCGTTTTCTTTATTTTTTAGATTTTTGACAAAAGCTTTAATTTTAAAAGAAAAATGGTTAGGTAGTTAGATAAATTACCTTTTCACCGATGTGCCTCTTAGGCTCCTAGATGTTGCCCTAAGGTATCAAAAATAGTCGGGAAAACATTGGTGCAAAATCGTATGTATGTGTGTTCGGTTCGGTTCGGTTCGGTTCGGTTTTAAAATAAAAACTTAGCTTACGTTATTTAGAATAATAGAGCCTTTTATCTTTTAAAGCCTTTTTCCACTTCTGAAACTTTCATAAAAAAAGTAAATTTTGGTGTTTAGGGGTACCCTCAGGCCAATTTCGTAGATTCTTGAGAATAACTCGAAAACTGTTTTACTTATGGTATAAATGAAACTCAGTACGGATACAACTTGTCAATACACATCTTTTAGCTCACACTACTTCTATACTATAGTAGTGTGAGCTATGGTGATCCTAATTTTTTCGAGAAAAAAAAAGTTGCTCCGATTTCAAATTTTTTTATATATCTTTGCGTTTCAGATGATTTTGAAACTTTTTTGTTGCGCCGTCTGTCTGTCTGTCTGTCTGTCTGTCTGTCTGTCTGTCTGTCTGTATGTCTGTCTGTGTGTCTGTATGTCTGTCTGTAACGACCAACGCGCATAACTCAAAAACGGCTTGCCCGATTTCAATGAAATTTGATACCCAGGCTGGGTTTTGGGTCGAGATGGTCCCATTTAAAAATGAACAAAATCCACCTAACACAAGCCAAATAAAAGGGTGGGGGTAGATTTCAAAAATTAGAGTTTATGTAAAAATATAGCGTGTGTGATATCAAAAGAAAGGTAATTAAATCTGGAGTTAAACAAAATACATTTTAGTTTATTTGAAAAAAAAGGGTGGGGGTAAATTTCAAAAATTAGTGTTTAAGTGGAAATATGGCGTGTGTGATATCAAACAAAAGGTAATTGAGTCTGGAGTTAAACAAAATACATTTTAGTTATTAAAAAAAGGGTGGGGGTAGATTTGAAAAATTAGAGTTTAAGTCAAAACATGGCTTGTGTGGTATCAAACGAAAGGTAATTGAGTCTGGAGTTCAATAAAATATACTTCAGTTTTTAGTTATATTAGCTTTCACGTAGATACACTATAACTATAGTATCCAGTGTGAGCTTAGGTGCCCATAGATTGGCAGAGTATTAGCTCACACTACTACTATACTATAGTAGTGTGAGCTATGGTGATCCTAATTTTTTCGAGAAAAAAAAAGTTGCTCCGATTTCAAAATTTTTTATATATCTTTGCGTTTCAGATGATTTTAAAACTTTTTTGTTGCGCCGTCTGTCTGTCTGTCTGTCTGTCTGTCTGTCTGTCTGTATGTCTGTCTGTGTGTCTGTATGTCTGTCTGTAACTACCAACGCGCATAACTCAAAAACGGCTTGCCCGATTTCAATGAAATTTGGTAACCAGGCTGGGTTTTGGGTCGAGATGGTCCGATTTAAAAATGAACAAAATCCACCGAACACAAGCCAAATAAAAGGGTGGGGGTAGATTTCAAAAATTAGAGTTTATGTAAAAATATAGCGTGTGTGATATCAAAAGAAAGGTAATTAAATCTGGAGTTAAACAAAATACATTTTAGTTTATTTGAAAAAAAAGGGTGGGGGTAAATTTCAAAAATTAGTGTAAGTGGAAATATGGCGTGTGTGATATCAAACAAAAGGTAATTGAGTCTGGAGTTAAACAAAATACATTTTAGTTTTTAAAAAAAGGGTGGGGGTAGATTTGAAAAATTAGAGTTTAAGTCAAAACATGGCTTGTGTGGTATCAAACGAAAGGTAATTGAGTCTGGAGTTCAATAAAATATACTTCAGTTTTTAGTTATATTAGCTTTCACGTAGATACACTACAACTATAGTATCCAGTGTGAGCTTAGGTGCCCATAGATTGGCAGAGTATTTTATCTTGTGATATTTTTGTAAAATCAGCAGTTACTCTATAAAACGCAAATAGCACGAAAACAAAAACATAATGTTAAAGAATATTTTTTTTTTGAGGTACAGAAACATTAAAAATGTAAATGATTAATAGTTTTTGTAAAAGTGTACTATAATCCAAATAAAATAAAATTAATTTAAAAAAAATCGGTTAAGAAATAAAAAAGTTGTGAATTTTCCAAAATGTTTCATATTTGAGCAAGGCCAACATAAAAATAGAGGCCACGACCCTGAAAAAATCAGCTGTTCTCCCGGGGCTAAATTTTACATTGAGTCTTATGGAAGGTCAGACGTTTTTTTATGATATTTTCAAAATGCCACTACAGATTTTCGCAAAATTTCAGTGAAATATTCTCAGACACCATCCCGATATTCCACCAAAGGTTTGTAAGGAAGCAACATGATTAAAAGGTTAAAATCTTCAAGATTTAGCATTCTTTATATTTGACATGTATTTGACTTTGTCATATCTGATTGTCACATTCGCTTCTGCTTTAAACTTAATTTTTGTGTGAGCTAATGAAGCGGTTATGAAAAATTAGGGCTTACTATAAATTTAAAAAAAAATTGTTCTGCCAGAATAAAGTAAAAACAATCTCAAAAACGGCTTTATTTAAAAAAAATCAAATATCCATGAACCGTCATTCCAACTTCAATTTTTTAAAGACAATCAGCTGTGTCGTAACGTGACCATCAAAAAAAAAATCAGCCCCGGATGTGACGTCAACAAAGTGGAGGATCGTGGCCCGTCCATTTTGATAGCCCTGGTTTGAGCCACCATATTATATTTGGCATGAGTTTGACAGATGTCCAATTAGTGGAATTTTGTTCCCAAAGTTAAGGGCTTTCAACCTCTGGGTATCTATTCTGGGTCTTGAAAGATGAGAAAGATCCACATCAAATGCTTTGACCAATAGCAAACTCTTTACGGTCACGTGTTGTGCAAAATGGCTTTTCTCGACCAATGGCATAGTCACCCATTCTTCAGAGTTAGTGAATTTTACGCGTTTGAAGTGAAATCTGTTCTCCTGTCCCAGTACCGACTGAACGATCGTCGGTCGTATCGTAGGAGAAGCTTGCGCAATGGAGGTCTTTTTGCCAACCGAACCGAACACGTGACGGCTCAGAGTTAATTTCAAGCTTGCTATTGGTCAAAGCGTCTGATGTGGATGGTCACATCGTTCAAGACCCAGAATAGATACCCTGGAGTCAACTTCGCATTAACACAAAAAGTTCATGAAGGCCTCTATAGTTTTTGTTGATTTTCTTCATATTTTGCGAAAAAATGTTTTGACAGAATCAGTGTTAGCACACTACAACTAAAGAATTTCAGTGTTGCGGACAGAAATTGTCACCCGATAACGGACCACCATTCCGCAGTGATTTTTCCATTTTTTTAAGTAATTTTCCCACGACTACCTTGTATATTTTAAATGTTATAGCTTGAGAAAGCTACTCGTCGCCTAAAGCCTAATTTTGAGAGTCTCAGCTGTTTATTTTGCTTTGGTTAATTAAATGTAAACAGCCGACAAGCTGTGTGATTTTTGGCTTAAAGGCGTCATAGTCTTTATCAGAGAATAATTGTTAATAGGTATACGCTACGTTATCGTATAGCGTCGGAATTTAAATGATTAAACTTTTCATTAAAAAATCTCTAGCATTGGTATATAATAGAAGCTAAGATTTTTTAAAATATTTTTCACATATTTCATGAATAAAAATATAAAATAGCATAAAATATGGCCTCATGGGGTCTCGGCCCCCACAAAAATGTGTTCGCCCCCCCTCAAAAATTTCCTCTAAATACGCCACTGGCACGGACCTTACATTTTCTTTTTCTTCAAGTGGCCAGTCTGCCACCTCTGCTCTGGTTCGATTCTTCGCCATCTTCTTATTCCCATATTCTTGATTTTACGAACAAAAATTTATCTGGGTCTTACGCCACCTTATAAAAAAATTTATTTGCCTAACAATCTACTTCTACAATCGTTTTCAAGCTCTTTAAATATTTATATACTCTGCTTTATGTTTATGTTTGTTATTGATTTATTTATTTCTGAGAAATTTTTAAAAGTTTATCAAAACAAATGATATACCAAAGGTAGCATGACAAATTTTGCCCCTCCATCAATAATTGTGCCCTAAAGCAATTTCTTTAACGGACAAAAACAGCATAGAGCTGTATGTATTTACCATACGATTTATGTGTAACATAGAATAAAGTATAAAATGGAAAGAGGGCGCAAGACTGGCCATAAATCCATCCTTGGAAAGATTAAGTCTCTTCCCGGTGGGTGAGTTAGGTGGCAAACACGTACCTCAATAATAAAATTCAATAAATGGATCCATAATGGATCTGATACCTTCCTAGCCCTTTAGGACACTCTAAATGAACTCAACGCTATAGCAGCGTTGAAAACAGCTTTTTGTTAATTAAAATTTAACTTCCAAAATATAGTAGTTAAGGCATAAAATAGCCAGCGCGCTAGGCAAGATTTTCTTGCATTGGGAAACTTATTTGATAAAAGTTTTTCGTTTTCTAGAACGGCCTCATTCATTCAGAGTTTTGTGGGTAGAAAAAGTCCAATGCACTTAGGCCACCTTGAATGAATGAAGTTTTGTGGGTGTCGAAATCCCATGCACTGTCCACTGTTTCAGCATTGAAAACCTGTCGCCTTAGCCAAGGAGCAGATTTTTCTCGCTTAATACTTTTATAATATCGGTAGGGCTAAGCACACAAGTGCGCGGCACTCGTTTAAGATATACACTATCGACACTCCGAGTCTTCAACGATTCCCAGAATGCTAAGATGTTTATTAAGGCTAAATTCTCCTGTTAAAAGCACTGTCACCAGTCTCATATCTTTTTTCCCGAGTGTGAGAAAAGATCTCACCCTGAAGACGCTCATCTCCCCGATAAGGAGTTTGGCTTGCTTCATTCCTTCCGTGTCTTCCCAGAGCGCCTGTTTAAGTCACGTTTTATGGTCGTCATGGTAAAACACTCTAGCTAGTTGGTCAGCCTCCTCGTTTCCAAAAATTTCCTCAGGTTCTAAAATACCGAGGAGACCAACCTTGTTGTGTCCTGCCAGGATTGTTATTACATCCCTACACTTAGCTACAAGTGCAAAGCTTCCTCTGACCGCTTTGATGACGGACAGTGTATCTCTACTGTCTAAGCACAAGGTCTGTAGAGGATAGGTTACCTGGTAACTTTCTGACCAATCAAAGCCAGTTATTGAACGCGGGAAATGACGTCACCCGGAGTGCCCATTTAAATAAAAAGCATTTAATATAGTAGGAAATCGTCAAGTTTCAGGTGTTCCTTTATTAATTTAAATGTAAATATATGGGCGCACCCAAGAAGGGGCCTCGGGGCCTGGCCCCCTTTCCAAGCCTAATGCTTTTTTAGATATTTTCCACATGTTTCATTAAAATAGAACAAAATACGGCATTATGGGGTCTCGGGCCCCCTTAAGACATATTCCTGGGTGCGCTACTGGTAAATATGTTTTGTTCTTTTTCTTAAAGTGTTTCTAATAACAATATTCATAAAATACATTAACTAACTCAAATTTAAAACTTGCCTTATACCAAATATCCCAAATACACAATGTCTTGGTAAACTTATAGCTTCTTAAGTCCATTAAAATAACTACAAGTAGAAAGCATAAGTAAACTAGAACAAACATTTACAATTTTTAAATAAATATAGTCCGAAAAAACTCCACAAATATATAAAATAAACCATGGAAGAATAAAAATACTTAATAACACATGTAAACATAGGGCTCAAATCAAATCGTGGCACTCCAAATGACGCGCTGTCACCTCTCACGCCGCTTCGACCATAGAGTTACCAGGCAACCTATCCTCTACAGACCTTGGTCTAAGCATATGTAGATGTGTTTTCCTGACATAGACATTTCTATGTTTTTATAACCACAAGATCAAAGATTATAGATTATATCACCACACATAAGAATAGCGTATACTTCTGCCTGAAAAACAGTGGCATACTTACCCAAGGCAAAATGAAATCTCGCTCCTGTGGTTCCCATTTTGGAGCCGTCCGTCCGTATACCAGACCACTCCATTCTGGGTGAGAGGGACACAATGCCATTCCTTCCAGGCTTCCCTTTTGGATACAAAGACCGTTACAGGAGGCTTCGGTTTAATTTGTAAGGGTCTCTGTTCATGTTAAGTAAAGAGCAGATCTCCGATACATCTCTATAAAGTTTTGCGTGACTCTTAGGGCTAAGATTACTCCTAAGATCGCCGAGGCTTTGAAGTCTATACATAGTGTACAACGCCATATGTTCCAGGAATAGAGCCAGAGGAGGCAGTCCCGCGAGCCTTTTAATAGCCCTATTGGGTGCTGTCCTCATCGCACCAGTAAGTCGCTGAACGCAGTTGAATCAAGAGTTCTTTCGGCCTTTGTCTGTACTCCCGGCCACCATACGATGACCCCAAAAGTTAAAATAGAGGCTTGCTGGGCAGTGGCGGATCCAGGAGGGCTAGAGGGGCCAGAGAGGCCCGCCCCATACCCTCCCAGACATATAACTTATTTTTTAGTAAAGCAGTACTTATTTAAAATTTGTCAAAAATTCTACTTAATTTTTTAAAATCAAAAGAGCAGACAAGAAGGGCCTTAAAGCCAACTACGAGCTTCCTTTGACTTGTATTAGGAATTAAGTGAGCCTAAACGTCTGATCTGTTACTGTGGAATAGCTGTTTAACAAGCACGTGGTGGAAAGTAGGAAATTTACTGCCCCCGCCATTATTTTACCATTCTTAAGGAGGTGTCGCGTTGCCAGTTGTGTGCCAAGTGGGCTTGTTGGACATGACAACCATGTACTTATACGGGTTATGGCGAAATATTTACGATGTGATATATTTTTGGGAACAAACACTGCTGCAAGAAACGTATAGGATTTTCTTAAAATGAATTTATTAGGTACCTATACTTCAGACCTTCATCATAGCTACACTAGAGCCTTGCATAATAAGCTGATATAAACTGAAGAGCACAGGGAAAAAAATTATTGTGTGTGTTTAAGACCACACGGCAGAAGTGTAAACTTCAACAAGGCGAAATTAATATTGGCCCATAACATATTCTGCAAAGCGGACCGAACCGAACTCTTCTGTGTACTGGCCTTCATCTGCATCAGCATATTGCTCGCTGAATGTTTCTCACAGTTAGTAGACTGAGACGATTTCACCCGAATGAGCGTTACATAGCCGAGCCGGACGGCTCAGTTCAATTCACTACCCACAAAAACTGCTAAACGCGCCTAAAGAAGTCACTGTTAGTTAGTTTGGAGATATAACATTTTGAAACTTTAAAACCCAGTTTGAATATTCACACATCTTAAGAGATCATTTGGCATATATAACCCACTTTCTTAGAAAAAATAACTTTGCACGTTTTTCCCTGTGCTCTTCAACTGTATATAAAAAGAGGTTAAAAGCTCCGCTAGGAAATACAGCGAATGAAGAAAATTGGATGGGAGAATTGGACCAGTTCAAACAGAAGATGGTTATTGTCGGAAACGGATGAATTATGAATTAGAACAGCTAATATCGTGAGTGACATATACTGGTAATTGATTGAGACAAGAACAAAGAAAACTATTGATTTGACGTTGTCGAAGATGACATCCCAGGGACGTACTTTTTAGGTCTCAAAATCCCCGTACCTAAAAAGTACGTTTTTAAATCGTTCAAAACGAAACATAAAAAAGACTTAAAAACTGAAATAAATAAATAAATAAATAAAAACACACACTACATCTACACAATAATTATAAGTCAAAATTTTATTCAGACCTGTTTCAGCTGGAAGAGTCCCGAGAATTGATGCGTCATTTCCACGTTGTATTGCCAGACTTATCCTTTGGGTAATGAAGCTAAGTGCCTTAGGATGTTTTATTTTTTGGCAGATTTGTTTCATTAGGTTGTTAGCTTTGTTACCCCAAGGTCCAAACTTCTCAACAGCAAATGGCACAAATAAAAAACCTCGGTTCTGTAATTCTTTGTTTTTTGAAGTGTAAACTTCTTTAGGCGCGTTTAGCAATTTTTATGGGTACTGAGCCATCACGCTCGGCTATGTAACGCTCATCCGGGTGAAGTCGGCTCGAGTCGACTAACAGTCAGCAGAGTGATATGATGATGCAGATGAAGGCCACTCAGAGCAAAATTTTCAGAGTAATGTATTCCCAATTATAATTATGTAATAAACGAACCGAACCGAACCGATCTGAGGACGAGACCTTGGCGCACTTCCTCTCATCATGTAAAGCATACAAGGAGGCAAGAAGAGAGGTATTCGAAGAGGAAGCCTTTGAGACGAAGGACCTTTTGGATCTCAGATGGCCCGACATTCTGGACTTTGTACAGAAGATGGGCAGGGGGGTTGATAAAAAGGGCGTTTTGTCTACTCGCCAGGCCTAGAGCTTACCACACACTACTTCTACTACTACTTCCCGGGATCTTATCAGGTATAAAACCAAACCGAACCAAATCGAACCGAAACAAGTTTTCGAAAAATTATTTCCTTAAATTAGCTTTCCGATCCTCATTTTGGAAGGTTGAAATCTAGTAACTTATCCTAACCTGTGATTAGGATACGTTTTCAATCTATTGACAAAGTTGGGGAAACACCAAATTCGACCTTCTAAACGGAGTTTCTCGCTAACTTAATTAAGGGAAATAATTTTTTGAAAAAATGTTTGGTTCGATTTTGTTTGGTTTGGTTTCACAACCTCTACGATCCCGGGAAAGAAGTCAGGGAAGTTGAGTGGGAAGTCAAAAGACGCTTATTTTAATGTTGCTTAATATTGATTTTTTGAAAAATCGCGGTTTTATATGTCGCTGTTTTGAATTTGAAGTCGCCGTTGTAAATATCGCTCTTGTAAACCTGTTCCAGCAAAAATAGCTGTCTCTTAAAAAAATTGTTTTCGATAGAAATGTTATTCATCAAAATTATTCTCAGAAAGAATGTTTTTCCAAAAAGTTGATTATCAAAAAATTTTGTTTAGATATTTTTTTTTCCAAAAAACTGCTTGTCGAAAAATTTAATTGAAAAAAAGTAATTTAAAATTTAATTTTTTTATAAAAGTACTTTTTTAAATAACCTTATTTTTGCAAAAAATTGTTATCCTCAACGGAGTGAAGGAAGGCTACACGTGGATTACTCAATTTTTATTAATAATATTTTACCTGTTCGTGCGCTCCCCTTGGCCCCCATCCTGCTTATTCACACTCACCCCTTGTGTATTCATTACGCGCAACCTGCCCTTGTTTAAGCTCGATTCGCCGGGACACGTGACAGGGGTCCTGTAATTAAATTAACATAGAAATTTCGTATTCCAATCCTCGCCCGCAACTCATCTCTACTCACCTGTTGAGTTCTTTTGTCCCTTTCTAGTATACAGTGTGCCTCACTTAACTTAAACGCTTTTTTTTCTGTTTCTTCAAGTAACCTTATTAACCGGTGCCCTCTGCTCTGCCCTTTTGATCCAATACCATTCTTTGTCACCTTTTTATCCTCATATTCTTGATGTCATCTTCGACATCGTCCATACATCTTTTTCGTGGCCTCCCACTTACTCAGCTTCCTGCAGGCCACCAGTCCATTATTTTTCTTCGTGTTCTCCTCTCAGCCATTCTCGGTACATGACGTAACCAAGCTTATCTTCGAATATATCCCCTTGTGTTAATCATCCTAACATAATGTTCAATCACCAGATTAAGCAGTAATGAAGATAACACATCACCTTCTCTAACTGATAAAGTTACACAAACTGGCTCTGAGAACTGATTATTTATTCTACTACAGCTTTCCAACCCTGAATAAAAGCTTTGATACGCATAATGTAAATTAAAGGGATTTCCAATCATTCTGTTCCTATTTACGCTGTCAAAAGTCTATTTAAAATCTACAGAAATTCAATATATATTTAAGTTTTGTTCCTAAGCTTTTTCTAGAATTTACCTTATAACAAATATCTGATCTGATCTGAGGTAGATCTCTTGGAGCGGAATCCACATTGAAATTCTCAGATAGATAGCTCAGAATACTCCAATAGTCTGTTGTAAAAAGCCAATGACAATTCCTTATAAACTACGTTTAGCAGTTTTATGCCTCAATAGTTTTATGGGCGGGAAAATCCCATGCAGTTAGACCCTCTTGTTGGGTCCATTGTACCCCACTGTCCGCTGATTCAACCATGACGCCGCCTCAGCAAAGGAGCAGATTTTTCTCAGTTGAAACTTTCCAATATCACCAGGGCTAAGCACACAGCTTCCTGAATGTAAGTGTCTTTCAACTATTCCCAGAATGCTCAGGTGTGTATTAAATCTAAGAGCCCTGTCACTAGTTAATTATCTTTTATTCCGAATGTGAAAAAGATCTCGCCTTGGAGACGCTTACCTCCCCGATAAGGAGTTTGGCTTGCCTCATTCCTTCCGTGTCTCCCACCCAGAGCGCCCAAGAGCGGCTATTTAAGTCATGATTTCGGGTCGTCATGGTAAGACACTCTGCGATGCCCACTATGGGTTCCGGCCCCATTGGATCAGCTGATGATCCTATTCTAGCTAGTTGGTTCGCCTTGTCGTTTCCAAGAATGTTTTCATGTCCTGAAACCCAGAGAAGATCAACTTTGTTGTGTCCTGCCAGGATTTTTAGTACATCTTTACACAGCAACAAGTGCACAGCTACTTTGGCCGCTTTCAAGGTGGACATATACATTTCTAAGTTTTTATAACCACACATCAAAATGGCCTGGAAAACAGAAGCATTGGGCAATGACATACAACTAACAAAATGTACTTATGATACACCCTGTATAGGCCAGATAGCAAGTTTTAAAAGAGGAAATTGCAAAGGAAACGAAGCAACCGGCAAAATTTGCAAGTTGCTGTTGTTTCTTTTTAGTATCCTTTGTCTTTTGATTGTCTCCACAGTGGTGTAATCAGAAGGAATTGTTTGAAATATACTTGGGGATAATTCTCGGTTGTTAGGAGGAAACTGACGATACGTTAGATGAATGACAAAAATATTCAGAAAAGGTATCCGCACCGAATTCAAAGAAGTATTGCACGATAAGAAAGTTGAGAATCATTTAAATAAAACAAATAAAGAAAGAATTGTAGTTATTTTTTCTTAAGTCGCATTACAACCCCTGGTGGATTCTAGGCTAGCTAAATAGAGCACATCATTCTGCCATTTCTGGTACGATTCTTCGCAATCTTCGTATTTAAATATTTTTGTCCATCCACCTTTTTCGTGACCTTTTTCCTACTCCCCTACCTGCAAGTTTCCAGTTCATTATTTAGTCCCAACCAAGCTAATCTTCTCCTTTTAATGCTCTGTCTCCGTAACTCTTACTTTCAAGTGAAAGATAAGTTTTATCCGCAAAATGATGGACTTCCAATGGGTTCGTCTCTTTTGTCAGTGGAAACATATACATGGAGTGGTTCGATCAACACAGCAAAAGTCAAGCCAAAACTGTGGCTACGATACATGGAAAATACATTTATTATATAGCCGGAAAATGATGACGAACTGCAGAACTTTCTACTCTACCTGAACAATATTCGACCAACAATCAATCAAATGCACAATGGAAATTAAAAATGATTCGGCCTTACCTTTTTTGACACAAACCAAATGTAGCAAATTCTCAAAATAATAATCCGTTGGTTGCCATTAACATTCCATATGTTTAAGGGATTTCAGAAAACATATGACGAATAGCCAAATACTAATATAAAAAAAATCATCGGCAAATACGATAAGGAGCTTTGTAACTAAAACAAAACCAGAAAATCCCTCAAATAATAAGGAATGTATTTGCCAAATCCCGTGTGAGTGTGGCAAATGAACATCTAAGAAGTACCCAATTAGGGGATATTGAAAAATATAGACCGTATAGACTGGATTTTTTATTTTACACTTGAAAACGGTTAGAGATACTAACCGAAACGTCGTGTTTAAAATAAATAAAGATAGTGGAAGTCCGAAAATGTGTTTCTAATCAATCATTGTCTACGAGTTTCAAACAAATTAATGTTTGTAAGCCAAGCGATCTATGACTGAGAGAGAGAGAAAAAGGGAGAGAGTCAGAGAAATATATGAGATGATAAAGAATGCACTAATGCCTCAACACTATTTGTCTTGGCTGTTTCGTCTTAGCAAAGATAACCTGTGGTCCTAGCTAAGACTTTTAGGTCCAGGTTTTTAAAGTACTTTGTTTTAGTCTCTGTATTACAAACAAACAAAAAGTTTAAAGTCTCTAAGCTTGTTTCGAAGAGAAAGACATTTTGCAAAATTTAGAGAGGGAGGGTCGCTCGGGAGGCAAACAAAAAGGGTTGGTTTTTGTAGGGGATTATTGGACAGGTAACTTGCTTAATTGTTGATAAGCTTGGTAAACTTTGTAATTACGGAAAGCAAGATACAAATAATGTTTTATCTTGGTAAAATTAAAATAAAGACGGATATATTGCTACAAAATAAAAATTCAATATCGAAGCGCAAAAACATAATGCACTAAATGTAAAAATCTAGTCTTCTAACCGGGCACTCTTTTCACCAACATAGTTTGCCAACTGTTTAAATTAAATTTAATTAAAAACTTTTTAGAGTTATTTAAATAAAGCTATAACTAGAAAGCAATAGCCAAAAGACAAAATGTTTAAAAACCTTTTTTTGTTCTGTCATTTATCGATATTTTGTTATTTCTAAAAGTGCACATTTCAGCAAACTGGGAGTTCTGGGTAACTCTACCATGAAGAACGAAGTGCTTATAGGACGAATTTTAAAAGTAAGTACATTATATTAAACACCTCAAGCAAGGCTCAATGTACGCAGGTTATGTAACTACGTCTGTGTAGCAGTAGGGGTTAACTCTAACGCCACCTTTTGATAAAATATGTAGATGGTAAACCTTTTATAATGAAATAGCGAGATACCAGCACTACCTACTTCAATATAATTAGATTCTTTTTAGAATTTGTTTAAAAACTTACTACTTCTGATGATACTAAAGTTTTTACATACTAGACAACCTCTAATAATGGCGTTTTGCAGAAGTGCAAAAGTTTTTTGCACGCAACAGTTATTTATATTTCGGTCATATCATCCAGACATGAGAGCATGTTTGTTCCTAATAAATTAAAATTAGGTACTTAGTAGCTTTATTTTTTAGTTGTACAAAAACCATTGTAAAAACTTGTTTCACAACCTTTTTTTTACACCTCGCTCGACTTGTAAACCTTGCCTACGGCTCGGTTCAATAAACAGTCTCGTCCCTGTGATGAAACTCGCTTTCAAAACTTGTTGTTTTAATAACTATCTCGTTTGTACAAAAATATTTGATAGCCTTGACACAAAAATAATTATATAAAAAAAATGAAAATGGGTTAATACAAAAAACCCTCGGACTCCAAATTAAAAATTAAAACGCATAAAATTTTAATTTCGTTTTTTTTTTAAACAGGAAAAATGAATTTCATTTAGACACCAAAAAAAGACTTCAACTTACTGGAATATCGCAACAAAAGGGCCGGGAGTTTAAAAGAAATACAAAAGAAGCGTATTAAAAGAACAATAAAAGAAGAATAATTTGTGGAACATTAGGTCAAAGCACCATTTAACTTGAATTGATTTTTCGGGGCTTGCAAAATTTACCTCAACATTTTGCTATGGAAAATATTACCTTTTTTATACTATAAAGCAGGCCTTTGACAGTGGTAAAGGTAAAATAAGTGACAGATTTAACATTGCTCCAGTTAAAAAAAGCGAAGTGAAGCATACAGAAACCAACTTAAGAATGCGCTCTAACGGTTTTCTTGTCTCTGCCAAAAGAACCCTCAGAACCCATGGCTTGCCGTTGATTCGTTTAAACTAATGCTAAAGCACTTTGACGAGAAAGCGATAGACTATGCTTTAAACCCTCCAGACAAAGAGACAAAATACCAGCGGAAGCCAGACACACGTCAACTTAGAAAACCGTTAGAAATCAAAATTACACAGTGTGTTTTTTTAAAATTGAAAATAGTTTGTTAAATTTGTTTCCAGTTCCAAAATATAAATTATTGTGATGTTTAGTGGCTCAAAAAACAGATTAGCCGAATACAACTTTTATTAAAATACAGCGATCCAGAAAATCAATGCCTAAAACAAGTCTCTGGTGTTGCCATAAATTTTACTTGATCTTAACCTAGTCTTGCATATTTAAAAACTTATAAATGGCAAAAATACCACTTATATTCAAATCCCGCTTTGTTACAAAACTATTTTGAACAAAAAAGTTTCACGGGCAAGACCTCTGAGGTAAAGGTAGCTACGCCGCGACGTCAAAATTAGCCTCAAAACCGAGACAACCCTGACCGAAGCTGCAAATTGACAGTTGGTCTCTCTTCAGTAAACACCATATTTCATATTTCTTTTTCAGTTACCCACATCATCATTTCATCTCCTTCTATTTTATGGTTATGCTCGGGCTGAATGAAGCCTAATGAGGCAGAAACGCATCCCCGTAGCTACCTTTACCTCTGAGGTCTTGCCCGTGAAACTTTTTTGTTAAGACTTTATACCTCGTGAACTTCCTTCAAATTTAAAAAAACTATTTTGATTAGATTATTGAGTACCTAATTCTCTATGACGGTAATAAATTCGACGCTACTTCTATGATAGCCACAATTTCTGCATTTATTTGTTAGTCCCCCATCATTGGCAAAACCTTTTAAAAGCTCCTAAAAGGAAAGAAACTTTGTAACTTCGAACCCTTTTATAAAGCAAAGGAATCATTCAGGTCCCATTAGGCAATCTAAACAATGAAACTTTAGAATCTAGAAACAATAAAATTGCAAAAAGGTTGAAAAAAAAACTAACAAACCATTTTCCCATTTCAAATGGCCTATTTATCTGAAGGAATAATCTAAAAAGGAAGAGATGAAAAGACAGAGAAAGAAGGAGGAATGGAACGAAAGAATTAGATGCATCGATAAATATTCAAATATCCACTTAAAAGTTTCTAGGTAAAGTCATAGATAAAACAACGAAAATATAGACCACCACTATGACGGTTTAGAACGTTTTTCTACGATGTCCGATGCCTATTCACCACCTCCTTCGATCCTGATAATTATCTTCTATCAGGATTTTTTGACTTATTGATCTTTGGACTGAATGTTGCCATTCTAGTTTAGGACGCTCTCTTTTTCTGCGCCCTATTGGTTACCATTGTAAGACCTGGTTTGGTAATCTTTCGTTTGCATCGGTTGTACATGGCCGTACTATATCTAGTTCTAACACACTTGATTCGTTTCTAATACATAAGTACTTGTCCACGTTTACTGTTAACTCGCACTTTCGCTATTCTTCCGTTAACTTTCTCATCATATACTCCATGTCTTCTTTATTATTGGCTACATCACTTGGTCGTCAGCAAACTGTAGTGTGTATATGGTAATCGGTCGTTGGGTTGTATTTATGTACCGTGTACTTTACGTTTCCATTTTTTTAGAGCTACAGCGATATATTATTTATTATTCTTTTTTTATTTATACTGGGACTTTCCATCCAATCAGGATTAATCGCCCAGTTTCGCAAAGTTTGAACAGAGTTAAAGCATTTTTATATAAACACAAACAACCAAGTAACTAGCCCAGGAATCGACCCCGGACCGCCGGTGTGGGAAACAAACCTTGCTACCACTACACCACGACTACGATATATATTTTGAAAAGGGTTGGAGAGATACGACATCCCTGTCTTAAGCCTTTCCTTGTCAGGAATTCTTTTTCAAATTTTGATTTCCAATTTTAATTTTAGATTTTGACCTTTATATAGTTTTTATTGCTTTTATGTATGTATGATTAATATTAGTTGGCTTTAACACTGTCCATAATTTTTCTACTAGAACGGTATCATATGCTTTTTGTAGGTACACAAGGGTGACATGAGTCTCTATATCTCTAGCATTCCTTTTCTCAATTAATAGTTTAAGACAAAAACATTATTACTACAAGATCTGCCTGCACCAAACCGACTTTGCTCTTCTTCTTCTTGCTCTAAGAATCGTTCCGTACAATCTACTTAGAGTATTGGCATCGAAAAAATAATTTTTTCGATGGTATTGGTTACTGAAATTCCTCTATAACTGTTGCAATCCAGCTTGTTTTCTTTTTTATGTATTGAGGATATGAACGCAATTTTTCAATCATCAGGTACTGGATGAAAGATCTATGCATCTTTAAGAAAATCTATGAAGCCTTTTGGGGATCTAAGTGCAGTCAAAGACAAACTTTATTTAGAAAGTTTAGGGGCGACTTATGCAAATTGCTAGTGACTGAAGGAGGCTCGTAATTTTCGGAGAGTATAAAGAAACTTTTATATGGATAATATGCCTAAAGGTGTCTAGAACTGTTAGAATAATTCCTTTTGTATATTATTGACCTGATCAAAATTGACATAAAAGGCTTATTTACAATATTATCAGGATAGAAGATAGTGTTCTATTAACTAAATGACACAAGTTACATTTATAAGCAAGTGCACATTAACCCTAAACTTTATACAGTTCAATTTGTATTAAAACGTGTAATAAACTATATACGGAATTAAAAGCAGTAAGCAATTGACCGTTCCAAACTTAAACTGTGTTACATCACGATAAAACCCCCTCGTGAGATAAGGTGGAGGTGCCGTTGTCTTTTTTTTAAAGACATACAGGCATATATTGAGAAAAAAATAAATTTTTCAAATTAATTTAATTTTTTTTATTTTATTCCTTTCACTATTTATTATTTTATTTTTATTGTTTTTATTATTTTACGGAGTATCAAAATTATTATAACGCTCCAGCCGAAATATTGAACATTACATTTATTATTTTTTATTTGTCTGTCTGTAGAATTAGTTGTCCTATACAAATAATATTGATTCACAAAAAATTCCCAAAATAGTTGGCAGGAAAAACAATATTTTATTTCAATCAAAAAACGCAGTTTAAGTGCGTGGTGGTTACATGTTACTTATTATTAGTGTATATTTTTTCGCATATTAGTTTATTTCACTTTGTCTCCATTTTCAATTCAATATTTTTATATTGCGGATGATACCACAATGTTGTGGCACCATAAAGATCAGGCCCTACTAATGACCATTATTTCTGAAGACATACAGAAAATAAAAAAATAATGTGATTCAAATTTTATTTGCTATAATAATGAAAAGACAAAAATTTTAAGTTTTAAATTTATTATAGATGATATCAGTTTAGGTGATAGGCCCATTGAGTTTAGGAAAAGTTTAAAGTTTTTAAGGAATACTATTGATAGCAAACTAAATTTTAAAAACCACATAGCAAACCTAAATAAAAAACTTGCGGCAGGATGTTATGCAGTATGTAAAACCTGAAACGAGTTTGGCCAAAAAATTGCAAAGACTACTTATTTTACCTTAATAGAATACGTGTTGCGTTCTGGTCTAACTGCAGTAAACTTCTTTTAAATTCCATTTTAACCTTCGATTTCCATTTCTAACCTGAGGGAACATTGTAGACCCTTATTTAAAAAACACAGGATTTGAACAGTTGTGGGTCTTTTTATCTTTGAAACTGTGTGCCTTATATTTAAGAAATATAAGGAGACATCTTCCAGCTATTCATATGGCACGCGGAATCAGGATATTATTCCACTTCCCATTTTACAACAAACTGTTTAATGCGAAAATCTTGGGAGTTACACACTTTTTAGAAAATCGGTAAAATCATTGTAGTCGCTATTCTTAAAATCTTCCCGAGGGAGTACTCCTCGGAATTCAAGCGAAGATCACATGCGCAATTTGACTTTCACCCAATTTTGACGGACTAATCCTTCTCAGTCGTTCAAGAATTTATACACTGGTCGAGTGAAGAATTCTATACAATTGATGAATTCTTTAACAATAGAATTTGGGACTAACAAACGTAAATTTTAGTACCCGTGAATTTAAAAATCAAACAAGTTTTCGTGGCTAATCGAATAAAAAGAAGTTTTAGTTTCTGTCATATTTTTCCGTGGGTAGCTCGAAAGCCTAACCTAACGGGGGTCGAAGATCTAATGGACACCCAATAAGTGTTGACAGTTAACTGTTTCGTCCTTATGGGACTCCTTAGAACACCGCTTGGTCAATGTGATACTCTTGTGAAGTTAGTCAGACCATGTTGTCTCTCATCCTACGTCTATAGTGAGAAAACCCTCGCAAGAAGTGCCATCTACCGAGATACAAGAGAAACAAGAACAAGGGCAGGCGAGTATAAACTTTATATCGATCGATGAAAAGATCGATTGCAAAGAAAAAGAAACCATCCGTGACCAGCACCAGCACTTCTGTCTTTCAGGCCAAGATCAACGCTGATTAGCGTTTTTGTCCACTTTCAGACGTGAGCGTTAATCAGCGGAATTTATAAGCAAAACAATACTAACAAACGTGAATTTAAGTACCCGCTAATTTAAAAATCAAACAAGTTATCGTGACTAATCGGGACAAGCATGGTTATTATTATCATAACTATTTGACAACCATATACGACCATATAAGAAACATATCTCAATTTGATTTTTTAAAATTTTTGAACTAGCTTTTCAAATCGCGCTATATAGAACACAAACCGGACTGCGCTTGTGTTTTTCTTGGTTCCAAATTTTTTTTCTAAAATTTTTTATGACAAATTAGGATTTTTCAGGTATTCAACCCTTAAGGTGTAATATAATTTTTTTAAATTTCTTTAAAGAAAATTAATTAAATCCTCCTGGATTAACACACGGCTTCAATATACGTCGCGACGGCTGATCTGATGAAAACAAACCTAATCCCGAACCCCTTTTTTTGCGACGCACCGTATTTGCCATATTTCAAAAAAATCAAAACACATACACAATTCGCAAGACTCGGTGGTATAAATATCTGTTACACCCCCGGCCCTGAGCCCGGGATCCCCAAGGGCATAACTACA
This sequence comes from Aspidapion aeneum, assembly GCA_963576565.1. Classification (NCBI taxonomy): domain Eukaryota; kingdom Metazoa; phylum Arthropoda; class Insecta; order Coleoptera; family Brentidae; genus Aspidapion; species Aspidapion aeneum. The sequence continues at coordinate 30,341,807 of OY755043.1, forward strand.
GCATTTCAAGCGTGCAACGTATGATTGACCCGGGACTTAACCGTTCCCTCGGATAGAGTTTTCCTTGCCCTCTATAAATTGGCACTATAAAGGATATAAGGACTCGTTTGTTTTATGTAAAGGCAAAAAGGCGAAAGACTCTATTTCAGGGCTTTAGTTTCCATTTGATAAGGTTACCGCCTATCTGAATTTTGCTGGATATTGTAATAAACGTGCTTAGAGAATGATATATGCAGGTTAGGGTGATGATACGAGTGGGCCTTGCCTGTGTAACTTTTTCACTGCCACCACCAGTGGGTCTATTGTGGTTCACTTTTGAGTGGTCTCTCATCACTGTATTAGTAGTTGGGTTCCAAAGACTAGCTATCATTTTGGGTGAGACACTGTTCAGGTCTAAATCAATGTGAGATTTACAAAAAGTGGTCTGACGTAAACGTGTTTCGTCATCCTCTAGACAGAGTCTGCATTTGGTTTCTTCTGTAAGTCCCATTCTGGGCACGTGTACAGCGTGTCCCATTTTCGATGGGATTAAATGGAAAACTCGGTTATTATTAAAGATATCGATTTTCTGATTGCACCTTACCGTGCTCTTTTTTAGAGCCCTTAAAAATGGTGTAATCAGATTTTTGCTATACCTCGTGGTTTCGCTAATACAGGGAGTTTTTGAAAATATTGTATTTTATGAATTCCTTGTATCTCGCTTATTATGCAAGATATTTTTATTCTGTAAAAACCTTTCTATGGCAACTTTTTTAGACCAAAATATTGACGTTGTCAATTTTTTAAAATATTGTTTAGTTTTTGAGATATGGTATTTATCATAAAAAAATTAAATACGGACCTGGATTTTTTTATTACTATTTTGATTGCTTTCATGCTATTATTATATTAAAATGATAAAACTTGAGTATTTTTTTAATTTAAGGTTAAAAAACTATTTCATATTTTTTAAAAAATTTATATTCCGAACCTGAAAATTTCCAACGTAATTATAAATTAAAAATTGCAAGACACACTAGTTGAACGATTTTTAGTTTATCTGTTTTGAAAAGTTAATTAAAAGATTTATAAAGAAAGTAAAAAAAGTGAAAAAGTTAAAAAATAATATCGTACTAATTATTTGATGGTAGCACAGCAGGTTATGAAATTTACAAAACAAAAGCGTGGAATTGACATTGTCATTTTACTTATCATTTTTGTGAATGGCTTACAATTATTCTAAAATGGCTAGAAATCGACCATATCCAGATTTTGGAAAATGTGATATGTTTGTTTGACTGCTTTATTCAAGCAACAAAATCCCAATATTTAAACGGCAGAAATATTTTTATGCAAAATGCGTTAACAAAAATTACTCAAAAATGCCAACAATGTCTTACACATAATGGCAATCAGTTTGAACATTTTAAAGAAAAATTAGTTATTTTTTTTTTGTATTTTTCCTAGACTTTGTTTCAAATAAATCTGTAAATTAACGTAAAACGATTTTAATATGCTAAGTATCAAAACAATGAAACTAAAAATCGTTTAACTTGCAATTTTTAATTTATATTTATGTTGGAAATATCCAGGTTCGGACAATTTCTTTTTTTAATATATTTTTTTTTACCTTAAAACAAAATTTTTTAAAGGTTTTATTATTTTCTGATAATATTAGCTTGAAACCAATCAAAATGATAATAAAAAAATCCAGGTCCGTATTTAATTTTTTCATGATAAATACCATGTCTCAAAAACTAAACAATATTTTTAAAAATGGACAACGTCATTATTTGCTTGTAAAAAAATTGCCATAAAAAGGTTGGAAATAAAATTTTGGACTTCCATTGTCTTTATTTATTTTATAACACGACGTTTCGGTTAGTAAGTATCTCGAACCGTTATCAAGTGTAAACTAAACAATCTAGTCTCTAGGCTACTACTTATACTACTTGGTGTGCAGTCAGGTGTGATGGCCCGCCCCCTTTTCTAATCCTAAGACGCCTGCTTTCCTTAAGGAGTGGTTTCCATATGTTTGGTATGTCGGTGCTTGGTTGACTAAAAACTTCTTTATTCTGCATTATAAACACAGCTTCAATAAACTTTCGTTTTCGCCAATGCGACTTCTTATGTAAAATTTTAGCTTCTGACCACTGAATCCTGTGATCATTTGCTTCAAGCGAAATGATGTAAAAATGTACTTTTAAGGTACGAGAATATTGTGGACTTAAAACATATATTTTTAAATCGTCCAAACTGGACATTTTTAATACTTTTCATTTTGAACGATTTAAAAGCATACTTTTTAGGTATGGGGACGTTAGCACCTAAAAAGATGACAAAGTGTATCGCAATTTGCGCGGATTATCAGGGTGCGATCAAAGCGCTGAACACCTGCTGCACCAACTCGAACCTTTTCGAAGATGGCAGGAAAATGTACACGAGTTAGGGAACCGACATCGAGTTACTCTTTGTGGGGTTCCAGGTCACTCGGGCATACAAGGTAATGAGGAGGCCGATAGACTAGCCAGAGCAGGTTTGGTCCAACATGGCAACCAAATTGACAATACCGTGGCCATCTTAGCTAGCCTGGTCACATCTCATATTAAAAATACTGTGACAAAGCTAGCAAAGAGAAACGTGCAGCGTGCAGCATCTCAAGGCAGCTGTTAGCTGACAGATACCTTACTAAGGTACAGGCAGGAAATGCTGAGAAAAGTGACCTCGGTTATTACAGCTGACTGCCTCATCAATATTGCCAGTTCTAGGAACGAGGAGGAATCTGAGAGCATAACACATGTGTTGTGTAAATGTACCAGGATAACATGTAACGCTCTGAGTCTCCCTTACTTCCAAAACCTAGAAAAACTGAGGGACATGGAGCTAAGCGCGCTTGCCAGATTTATAACTGCGGCTGGTTTAATTAAGCTCTCTCTCATACCCACACAGAAATGATTAAGGTTACTTACTAAATTATTTTCATAAACATATGGTATCACAATCGACCGGTAGGTCTACGTGAGACCAGCTGACGTTGTAGTACTTGGTGGTCTGCCACCGCAAAGATTATAGATTATAATATGTGCCACCGTACCTAACCTAACCTTGTATACGGATCTCCTGTCTGGAAAAATCCTGGCTCTTTTCCTGCAAGGTCCTTTAATTAAATCTTTAGATTAAGCCGATACTGGTGGATTTCATAGGGTTGATTTAATAACATTGTATCACATCATTTGTGATTGTATGAAGGTACAGGGTATTTCCAAATTCTTTGTACAATCGTATAAAGGTAATTCTTTGGTTTTATTGAGTCTTACATTTTAGTATACAATAGCTTCGTTATTGATCTACAGACTGTTTTCTATACAATGTGTCCTAGATAAAATTAAACCCTGTAGATATTTTTAATATTTTACAATTTAGCCAAAAATCTTTCTTACCTTTACCGTAAGTAAACGCTTGCGCTTTTTATTATAGATGTCAGACAGTACATAATATCCTAAATTTTCAAAAGAAGCTTAAATGTAATAACAGCAAGCAATTTACACCAAAATAAAATGTTTATAAATAAAAAAGTTTTTATGCATGCCCTTCCCGAAACGAAGATTTCTCAAAAACCCCGTGTAGCTTAAAAACGGCTTGCTATATCGAAATGCGGTTTTTACCTTTAAGCTCATCTTGAAAATTGAGAAAACACCAATAACACCAAATTCGCAAACTTCAATGTCAATTTACAATTACCTAAACTCCTCTGGAAAGCTCCAAAATTCAGCGAGCTTTAAAAACTGCTAAAGAAAATCGTTTAATAATTCATGAAGTTGCCAAACATCGTATTAATTCTTTGTAATATATAAATGAGGTAATAATAATATGACATTAAAAAACTGGGCGAGTGTACCCTAGTTTCGAAAAACCTGTGCCCTTGAACTTCTTTGACTTCGCGAGAGACAGACTTGCTGTTACTCTTGTTGAATTGACACCGCTGACCCTCGGGAAAGATAAAGAACACATTCAATTTTGAATCTTGTTGTCAAAAGGCCTAACCGAAACGGTTTTTTTCTCGAAGTGAGTATAAGTCGTTTTAGGTTTTGGGATTTCAGATGCCCAAGGTGTATTTTACGCTTTTGGCTTTCTGTTTGAGAGAAACATCCAGAAATATGAATGGGGAGGCGGGGGGTTGCGAGAACCCATGATGCCGTATTTTATGCTATTTTATTTTGTTATTTATAAGATTTGTTAAAAATATCTAAAAAAATCGCAGGCTTGGAAGGGGCCCGGGCCACGAAGACCCTGGGTGCGCCCATGAGAAGAACTGTCCAGTGCCGTACGCAGTAAATGGCCTTGGATTGGTTAATATATTAAAATGTTATTCCGAACCCAACCAGATGCTGGATCAAGGTTTTTCAAATATCAAGCAAAAACTAAAAATTCCCTTGGTACGGTTGAATAATATATTATTAAATATTTATTTAGAGCTCTATCTTTATAAAATCCCTGTAGATATTTTTAATTTTTGTGTCGCGGACATCTTTTCGAAAACTAGCTTTGCTGTCCACCTTCTTCGAATTCTAAATCGATATAATCCTATAACATTTATCCAGTGGCACACCCAGGAATATATCTTATTGGTGGCCCGGGACCCCATGACGCCATATTTTATTTTTTATATGTCAGATATATTGTAAAAAGTTGAGGAACAAGGGGGCCCCAGCGCGACCCTCCCCCTTGGGTGAGACAATGCTTTATCAATTGATCGCAAACGTATTCAACAGAAGGTTAAGTTTCAAAAAACCTAGCATTTGAAATAATGTTTATATATAATTTTTTTTTTTCAAATGCCGTTTTTTTCGAAAAATTATTATTCCTAAACTAGCTTTTTTTGAGAGTTCCCAATCGGTGATGCAATTTCTTTATCAATTGATCGCAAACTTATCCTAAGTTGTCCAGGCACCCCCCTGATCTTTTGCCTTCAAAAACGTGTTAGCCTACTACTACTATGTCGGTAGACCGTTTTTTTACTTTCACCGTCGCCTATTCTCGACCTCCTTCGATTCTGACAATCATCTTCTGTCAGGTTTTTTGGGCTCATTGATCTTTGTATGGATTGTTGCCATTCCAGTTTAGGATGCCCACTTTTTCTGCGCCCTATTGGTTGACATTCTTGGACCTACCATATCAGTTATCTTTTAGTCATCCGTTATGCTTTCGTCGATTCCCATTGTCTCTTTTAAGGTCTCATTTCTTATATAATCTGTTCTAGATATTCTTATTGATTCTTATTGCATCAATTTCGACATTTTCAATTTTTACCCTACAACAGCCTGCTTTTCTTTTTTATCTCTCTGCCCCATAAAATACTGTTAGGACATCCAATAACATTTTTGGCTTTTACTTTTCTTTTTTCCAGTTCTTTATAGTCTGTTCCTGTCGTTTTAAACTTGACATCCAAGTATACATACTCATTGCATAGAAATATTATTTGTCCATTGTCTAGTTTTAGCTCACTTGATTCGTTTTCAATACATAAGTACTGTGTCTTGTCCACATTTACTGTTAACGCCCATTTTTGGTATTCTTCCGTTAACTTTCTCATCAATATATACTCTATGTCTTTTTTATCATTACCTACAATAACTTGGTCGTCAGCAAACTGTAGTGTGTATTTGATAAATCAGTCAATTCCCATACCGTGTACGTTATGTTTCCAGTTTTTAGAGCTACTGCGATATATATTTTAAAAAGAGAAAAACAACATCCCTGTTTTAAGCCTTTCGTTACCAGGAATTCTTTCAAAAGTCGATTTCCAATTTAAACTTTAGATTTTAACCCTTTTATCGCTTTCATGTATGTATGATTGATATTAGTTTGCTAGCCCAACCTTCGTAAATTGATTACAAACATATCCTAGTTATTAAATTACATAACATAAAATTCAGAATTTCCACGTTACTTCCTCACCCTTCCCCTTCGTTACGCTTTTTTTGAGAAAAATACCCACATGTAAGAATCATTGAGTGGTCTAACCTGGTCAATGGAGAATTTTTTTTTAAGGAAAAATGTCATCAAGGTGTTTGGATAGGTTAGGGTCCGTTTCCGACCAATTGACAAAGGTAAGGATAAAAGCGATTCCAAACTATCAAAAAGACGATAGGAAAGCTGGTTTAGGAATAAAAATTTTAACAAATGAATTTAAAAACATATTTAAAAAATATATTTTTGGCAAAAAATGTGTTCAAAAAGAGTTCCCAGAAACTGTGTTTTCGAAAAATAGCTTTTTGAAAAAATTTCCTTTTAACTAAAAACAAAATAAAATAAATGGATCCATATCGATTCTGATCCCTTTCTAACTAGCCTTCAAGTGAAGCCATGATAGCAGCCTTGAAAACAGTTTTTTGTAAAGATCTCAGAAACTAAAGCTCTTACGAAGTTTTTGGTTAAAACACAAATTATTGAGCAAAACGATTTCTACTATATTCCAATTCCTCATATTGATACGCCGTTAAAAAGTTATTATTTTTAAAAACGTAAGAGTGTCGAAGACTATTTTACCTGAAAATTTTATGAAAATCGGTTTAGCGGCTTAGGAGCTATCTTGTTACGGACAGAAAGAATATAGACACACACACAGACAGACATCACGACGATATATCATGATAGGTCACAATACATCCAAATAACACATTTTCGGCGTTATCTGAAAAAAATATTTTTTGTCGAAAATAATACCTTCTCTAGCCATTGCTACGCAGGCTAGGAAGGTAAAAATTATGTTAGGGCTCTTACAAAATTTTAACTTACATTGTTAAGATGACTAAAACTAAATAAACAAGATAAACAGTAAAACCACTGTTTGGTAAAATAAAATAAAGAGAGATTTTGGCTTTCCCCACTTTGGACTAAAAGACATTGTCACTGCCATAATAAATAGACCGAAGGGGGCCCCAACTTCTTGCCCGAAATTTAACAATTAATCAAGGCGACTCATTATAATACAACAAGAGGGCCCTTATTAATGCGACACCCTTCGACAGCTCGAACCAGAACAATGGTTCAACAGTGATTACGGAAAAAAATCAATGGAGGATGAATTATTTAAAAAAACGCGGACACAGTCAAAGCGTCAGATTGGATAAATTTACACTGTTAGGCAGAAAATTAAAAGAAAATTGTTTTTGAACAAATTTCCGTTGAAAGAAAATGCTTTCAAACAAATTTCCGTTTGAAACAAATATTTTTGACCAAGTTGCCTTTGGAAGAAAATGTTTTCAAAGAATTTTTCGTTCTAACCATAATTTTTTTCAACAAATTTCCGCAATTCGCGCATAGGGATATAAAGAAAACTTTGTTCCATTAAAAAAATTAACATGTTAGGTTAATTGATCACCTCAACTTTGCCCACAAAATTAGGGGAGTATCTATATATACATATATATATTAAACATTTCATAAAATTTTAATACTTGTAAATATGTTAGGTTTGAAAAAATTGGCAGCATCTTTTGAATCGTCCCTCGTATTAAATCTTGTTAGATAGGCCGCCAGTAATTCACGTCGCTTCACAACCAGGGTCCAGATTCTTTGTACTGTCGAATTTCATAGTCGTAAGGAACATTAAGCGGGTAATTTAGAAATCAGATCTATTATGATAAAAATTTGGGCAGGACTATTATTTAATATAAAAGTGGCAAAAAATTATGCTCCTTGTAATTTTTCCCGTCCAAACCACAATATTTTCAATGCAAGAGGGGTGGAAAATTTTCGGAAAATTATAAGAAAATTTGATGCTTAAGTGGTTTTTTTGTGAGACGTTTTATTGGCGGATTGATTAATTATATTATTAAAGTATTTGTCAACTTTCAGGTTTTTATGTTAAAAAATATAATATATTTTAAAGCGTCTAGTAAATTTAAAACATTTCTTCAAACGGGAGAGTTGCAACATTCATATCACACACTCCAATCAACTTAACATCACTATCACTTTGTTGGCTGTACCGGGTGTCCCATTTTTGATGGTATCGAATGGAAAACCCAGTTATTATAAAAGATAGAAAACTGGGGATTTCACATTACTGTCCTCAAATTTTGAGACAAGAAAAAATATGTCAAACGTTTTTTTTCTAGCCCTTATAGTTTTGAAGCTACAAGAAAAAACGGACGGGCCACGATCCTCCACTTTGTTGACGTCATATCGGGGGCTGTTTTTTTTTTAAGCACGTCACGATGTAGCTGATTATCTATAAAATATTGAAGTTGGAATGACGGTTCATGAATATTTGATTTTTTAAAAATAAAGCCGGTTTTGAGATTGTTTTTACTATATTCTTGCTAGTGATGTAAATGGAAGTATTTTCGTTGGAAATATTTCCATTGAAATGAAAATATTGGAAATTTCCGAAGTTGTCTCGGAAATATTGGAAATATTGGGAATCTTAAAAATATTAAAAAAAATATTATCTTTCATATTTTGTAACCTTAGGGAGCATTCTTAAATTACGCAACGCAAAAATTCAGGATTTTTGACCCCCACCCCCCTCGTAACGCGTTTTAAAGAAAAAACACATTAAAATATCATTGAGTGTAATGCAAGGCCAAAACCTTCCCTCCCCCCCTTGAGTGTTACGTAATTTAAGCATAGGCCCTTATAATCATTAAACTTACTATAACACAATTTTTATTTCCGATACTATTGAAGATTTTAAGGAAGTAGACTGGCAAGACGATGTTATTAAGTGTAATTCTGATGACAGCCATATGCCTCTTGCGCGACTAGTAAATAGTGTAGTGTGTCAAGAATGAGATTTTTGTGGTACAAATTTGACCTTATTTCTGTACATTTGTTTAAAGAATAACTCCTGATTTGTGTTCATGTATCTTTCTGCATTTTTCGCTGTTTTGTTATGATTTTATAAATAAATATTCCCTTTTTTCTTATTTTTTTAATATTTCCTATATTTCCAATGTTTCAGGAAATATTTTCGGGACTATTTCCGAAAATATATTTCTGGAAATTTTACAACACTAATTCTTGCAGAATAATTTTTTTTAAATGTATAGTTATCCTTAATTTTTCAGAGCCGCTTCATTAGCTCACAGTAAAATTAAATTTAAAACAGAAGTGATGTGACAAACATAGATGACAAAGTCAAATACATGTCAAATATAAGAGTTGCCATGCGGTACATGGCGGCTAATTTGAATTCAAAATAAGGAATGCTAAATCTTGAAGATTTTAACCTTTTAATCATCTTCCACCCTTACAAAAGTTTGGTGGAATATAAGGATGATGTCTGAGAATATTTCACTGAAATTTCGCGGAGATCTGTAGTGCCATTTTCAAAATATCATAAAAAAACGTCAGCTCCCGGAGAACAGCTGATTTTTTCAGGGTCATGGCCTGTATTTCTGTTAAAACTTATCTGCAGAAAGTTGCCTCTGTCAATAAAATGACGTTCAATTTTTGGTCCGTCGAATTCGAGATTTCAGAAAAACATTAAGAAACAAAATACGAACCTGGATTTAAATTGGGAACCCAGTTTAAAGCAAAAATATGACAAAAAAATCTAGGTCTGTATTTTACTTACAGAATTTTTTTTCTGAAATTTTGAATCAACCCGACAGACATCAAATTTGACAACGTCATTTTATTGACAGGATCAACTTTCTGTAAAGAAGTTTTAACAAAATTGAAATATCTGCACTAGTAGCAAAGATATGACCGATTTTTAGAATTCCGAATTTTTGAATTTTCCATCCAACTGCAACTCTGGAAAAAAACTTTTTTCATATTTATTAAGGTCTCGAAATTTGATGACAGTAATGTGAAGTACCTAGGTCTCTATCTTTTATAATACCTGAGTTTCCCATTCAATGCCATCAAAAGTGAGACACCCTGTACACTCCAGGGTAGGCCTAAATACACTCCTTCCTCTTCTTTGTCTGGCCTTTCAAGAGACTTAAATTTCCATAAGGTCTAATTAATTTTATCTTGCACCAAAAATTGTCTATCTTTAAAAACAATACAAGAAAATAAATATGAAATTCAAAAGAATACGAGGACCACAAAGACTCAAAAAGCGAGTCACGGTATATAACTTCAATACTGGTCGGTCGAGACGTCTTTCGCATGAAAAAGTCAACAAACCAACCGAACTGTAGCAATAGGGATCTCCAGTCCAATAGTTCCCACTCTTAGGTTACACTTTTGTGTTTTTAGTTAGGAATAGTAGCATAGGGAATAAGTAAAAAATGTAAAGAAACGCAGCTCAAAAACACTTTGACTTACCCTTGGATGAAAGGAACTTGGTACATGGACAACTGCACAGTCGAATCCAAATAATTCCAATCAAAGTTGTAGCAGTAGCACTTCAAAGCAATCCATAAATGTTTATACACGACCGCTGTCTTAAAAAAGCACGCATGTGATTTCACTTGGCGATCAATATATATCACTGGTATGGAGAGTACCCCAAATATTCGCATGAAGCTCCCAAGACGGACGTTGGAGCACTGCTGTATATGAGCAATACAGCAGTAAAAAGGTATGTATAAAATTAGGGAAAACTTAAATTAAAAAAGGATGGAAAATGGATATACTCAAGGTAAAAAAAGCAAAAATAATAAAGTAAAGTCAATGCATTCTTGAGCATATAATTCACCGCGCAAATTCAAATTTTTACCCTTTTTGTAGGCAAGGCATATCTTAGTAACTAAATTAGTTTAAACCAAGAAATAAAGTAACTTTAAGTATAAAGTTTTAGCATAACTCTAGCAAAAAAAAAGAAAATAAAAGCATTCTAATTTAGATAAATGTCTCTAAATTTTATATCTTAAAACTAAACGCCGGGACGAAGCATTCCGGCCCCCCTGAAAATACCCAGGGTATGGTATTTTCTGAACTAAGCATTAGGGAGAGGGCACAATTTCACCAAAGGCCTCTTGAATAAACCTTTGGAGGTTTTAACTGTAGCAACTCTTACTACATTATCAGTACCAGGGTGCAATCCTACTACTCGTCCCAATACCCAATTTAAGGGAGTGGTTTGATCATCTTTGATCAAAACCATCGTATCAATCGCAATGGGATCAATTTTGTCTTGATTCACTTTAGCGTGTTGTTGCAATGTATGTAAGTAATCTCTGTGCCATCTACGCCAAAAATCGCGATGCAGTTTTTGCAGCAACTGCCACCGAGAAAGCCTATTTAAAGGCACTTGGTCAAAATCGAGGTCTGGAACAGTCGTAAGTGGTTCCAGGCTAAGGAAATGACCGGGCGTCAGTGCAGTCAAATCATTTGGATCTGTGCTGACTGGACACAAAGGCCTAGAATTGAGGATAGCTTCTACTTGCGTAACCACAGTATAAAGCTCCTCAAAAGTAAGCACCTGTTCTCCAATTACTCGTAGTAAATGAGACTTTGCACTTTTGATGTTACTTTCCCACAAACCGCCCATGTGGGGTGCGGATGGAGGGTTGAAGTGCCAACGAATTGATTCGCGATTAGCAACTTCAGCAAACATCTCGTTAAGCATTTTAGCAGAAAGCGTAAAATTCGACGCGTTATCCGAGTAGACTACTTCCACGCGTCCTCTTCTGGCCATAAAACGTCGGAACGCTGCCATAAAAGCGTCTGCCGATAAGTCTGACACAATTTCTAAGTGTACCGCCTTCGTACAACCGCAAATAAATAGAACGACATAAGCCTTAAGTCGTTTTGCACCGCGCATGCGGCTCATTGTAATAGCAAAACTTCCCGTAAGATCAACGCCAACGTGTTGAAAAGCTTTTGCTTGTGAAACGCGAAATTTTGGCAAATTACCAACAGGGGGTTGATAATTACTGGGGCGCGTGCGCCAGCATGTAGAACAACGCGAAATTATTTTTCTTATATGCCTTTTAGCTGCAAAAATCCAATAATTTTGAAAAAGTAAAAATAAAGTCGTGTTTATGCCGGTATGCATATGTTTCTCGTGAGTATGCGCAATCAATAACTTTGTAAATTGAGAATCACCGGGTAAAAGTATAGGAAATTTTTTGTCATAATCTAATTCCGAATTGCATAATCTTCCGCCAATGCGTAAAATATTATTTTGATCCAAAAACGGATTTAATTTTCTAAAAACCTTTGGCAACGGTTTATTATCGACAAGTAAAGAAATCTCGTTTTGAAAATATTTATTTTGCACGTGTTTTATAAGCACAAATATAGCATTTTGTAACTCATATTGTATTAACCACGTAGAATTAATAATAATTTTCTCATTATTAAATTTACGCGCGCGAAGATTGTGAATAAAACGTAGTATAAAAGCAACAAGTCTAATTAAACGCAAAAAATTTGAAAATTTGTTAAGCAGACAATCCAAAAAATTTGGTTCAATTGTTGCAGCAAACACCAATTTTCGCTCCTCTTCGAGAGCTTCTTTGGGTGTAGTAATATTATTTTTAGTAAAATCCCATGTCTCTTGTGGCTTACAAAGGAACTCGGGTCCTTGCCACCAAAGGGAACAATTAATTAAATCTGCAGGCAATAGACCACGTGACCCGGGGTCCGCGGCATTTAATTCAGAAGGAACATGGTTCCAATCGCAAGGCTGAATTTTTTCTTGTATGTATGTGACTCGGTTGGATACAAAAGTGCGCCACGCATGTGGTGATCCTTTGATCCAAGAGAGCGCAACCATACTATCCGTAAAAGCAATGGTATTTTGAAAAGCAATTTTATTAGCAAAAGTATTTTGAATAAATTGAATGAGTTTAGCTAGCAAAACTGCCGCACAGAGCTCCAAACGGGGAATACTGATTCTTTTTATGGGAGCGACTTTCGATTTTGCGCACACAAAATACGTTTTAATATCTCCGTTTTGATAAACAATACGAAAATAAACCGCCGCACACATACCTCGCTCGGATGCATCGCTAAATCCAACAATTTGACAAAATTGAAAATTAGAGAGATCAATCATTCTTGGGATATAAAAATCAGAAAATAATTTGAGTTCTTCCTCGAATTTTTTCCACTTGGAAATTATTTCCGGGGGTGCTAACTGATCCCAATCTAACTTTATAAACCATAAGTACTGGATTAAATTTTTTGCAAAAAACGTAACCGGTGTAAGAAAACCTAAAGGGTCAAAGCATTTCGCAAGGGTACTAAGCAAATTACGCTTAGTGCAAATTTTTGTATTATAATTAAAAGAATAAAAAAAGTTATCACTTTGAGGGTTCCACCTCAAGCCTAAAATTTTTAGAGAGTTTGCATCCTCTCGATCCAAAGAAAAGTCTTTGGTTTGTATGTGGGTTGCAGGCAAGTCTGCAAGCAATTTGGGTTCGTTTGATGCCCATTTTTTCAGTTCAAATCCACCTCGCCCTAATAACTCAATTAATTGATTTTTCATAAGCATGATTTGATCAAAATCATTGCAACTTACTACGCAGTCGTCTATATAGACGCTGTCCTTTAAAATCGCAGAAGCCAACGGTAAGTCTTGATAATCATCGGCTAATTTAAGCAAGGTTCGAATTGCTAAATATGGGGAACAGTTTACCCCGAAAGTCAAAGTTTTCAATTCGTAATCTTGCACCGATTCTTCAGAATTAAAACGCCATAAAATTCGTTGGTATTTATGTTGATTTTCCTCCACATTTATCATTCTGTACATTTTAGAAATATCGCTAACAAAACAATATTTATGTAGCCGAAAATTAAGCAAAATTTTAACTAAATCTCCTTGTAGTTTAGGGCCCGTGTGAAGGGCTTGATTTAGGCTAGGCTTATTTAAAGAATGACTCGATGCGTCAAAGACAGGACGAACAGGCGTGCTACTCGAGCTTTCTTTTATAACCGCATGGTGAGCAATATAAAAATATTCATGAATTTCTGAGTTAGTAGGTGGTGAAACTGCACGCATGTGACCCATATCCAAGTATTCTTGCATTACTTGTGAGTAAGAAGTAAATAATTTTTTATCATTTAGCAAACGTTTTTCAAGCGAGTACAACCGACGCAAAGCAAGGGTTCGGGTATCGCCGAAATCAACGGGATTCATTTTAAAAGGCAACGAAACGGTGTATCTACCGTCCACATCGCGTATAGTAGTTTTTTCAAAATATTTTTCGCAAAAAATATCTGAAGGTGAATTTTTCTCCACCGTAGGAACCTCTTCCAACTCCCAGAATTTTTGCAAGGTATTATTTAAATCAGGAGTGGAAATAGTTGCCATAAAAGTAGAAATATTTTTTGATGCAAAAGCAGCATTTTGCAGAGGCATTTTTCCGAGCAAAGTCCATCCGAAGACTGTATTAATACAAGAGGGGGTGTTTGGACCAAAATAAAGTCTACCTTCTTCTAAAAGTGATCCATAAAGGTCCGCGCCAATAAGAAGTTGAATTCCAGCTTGATTATACCAACTGGGATCAGCTAATTTTAGACCAGTTAAGTAGTGCAAAGAATTTTGGTTAAAAGATACACTTGGCATTTTATCGCAAACTTGGTCTATTAATACAGGTTCTAGACTAAAAATTTTCGATTTATTATCGATAGCAGCAATTTTACAGTGCACCGCATGGCGCGCCGTAGTAGACATATCTCCTAAACCGTTTACATTAAGCGAAATGTTGGATTTAGGAAGTCCGAGTGCATTCGCACATTTTTTCGTTATAAAGGAGCACATGGCGCCATTATCCAAGATGGCGCGTATTTCGTGCCAATTTCCGTATGCATCACGGATGTGCAGCAAAGCAGTGCAAAGCAACGTGTCATAGTCGCCAAGCACAGTACCCGCGTGAATAGATTTATTTTCAGTAATCTGATTTTCTACGGGGTTAGTTTGTGATCCACTAGACGTCACAGAAGAAGAAGCAATCACCGAAGCTGGGGAGTTATTTTTTAGGCATAAAAGACTGTGGTGATTTAAAAAACAAAATCTACATCTTTTTTGTGAAGTGCACGAGTTTACTTGATGAAAACTAGCCATGCAGTTGGTGCATCCCTTATTATTTCTAATAAAATCAATGCGTTCTTGAATTGGTTTCGTTAAAAAAGATTCACAGCTAAAAATCAGATGTGTATTTTTTGCTTTGCAGTAGAAACACGTGTTTTGTTTGGAATTTGGAGTTTTTTGTGACTGTCTGTTTGCAAGTAAAACTGTTTTATTTCGTGGATTACGGGGGGATCTCGAGAAGTTCCCTGGTCGTGAGTTTTGAACAATATCTTGTTTCATGGACAAAGATAAAGATTCAAGAGCCGTGCAATGTTGCTCTAAAAATTTGTAAATATCTTCGTATTTTGGCATTAAATTAGAAGCGTGATTTTGTTCAAATAACTTACGCGTTCCCGGATCTAATCGATCCAAAAGCATGTTCGCAGTAATAAAGCACCAACTATGGGTCGCATATCCCATATTTTTTAAGCAATCAAGGTTTTCCTTGAACGTATCTAGCATTTTGCGCAATTCTAAAACGTCATCATTGGATAGCCGAGGTGAGTTTTCGATAGATTTCCAGTAAGAAACCGCACGCAAGCGCTTATTGTCATATCTGGAAATCAGCGTATCGTAGCAAAGTAAATAATTATTTCCTTCAAGAGGTATATTTTTAATTAAATTTAAAGCAGGGCCTCTTAAAATCGTACGTAAATATTTAAACTTCTCAATGTCCGAGCTCTTACGCGTATGTACAACCGCATTGTAAATCTCAATAAAGCTTGGAAACTCCTCAACATCGCCCGAAAAAGGAGGGACATTTAACTTAGGAAGAGAAAATTCTGGTTCCGGAAAAATAATTGTTTGATTATTTACCTCATTGTGGCTTCGATTTATTTCTTCAGCCTCCACCTCAAATAAATCATAGTGCAAAGCCTCAACCTCTACGCATCTATCCAAAAAATCTTTTTGTATTTTATTCTGAGCTTCCAGAGCTTCAGAATCGTCTGAAATCAAGATCAGTAAAGCATTATGATGCTTTTCAAAGCTCTTACAACAAGAAGAAAGTTTTTTAAAGTTAACTTTAAACCTTGTGTGAGCAGCTGGATTTGTTTTCGCCTGATTGGCATAGTGTTCAAGCACACTCAACTGATTGATTGCAGTCTGACGCAAGGCCTTAGCCGAGCTTACCTTTTTTTCGGTATCGTTTACCATTTTAAAAGGTTAAAGTGTAAAGTAAAGCAATAGTTAATAAGGGAAGCAAATTTAAAAAATATATCGTAGTACTTTTCAAATTCCCTCGTAAACCAAGATTCAAAGCAATATTAAAAGGCCAGCGGCTTTTAGCAAATATTGAGTAAAGAACAGCAAGTTTTTAGCAAAAAGTATAAATGCTAAAAAATATGCACAAAAAATTTAGCAACTGATAAGAGTTTCTATATTTGTGTAGGTACGCAAGGAAACGCAAGCCTTACATACATCGACAGCGCAATAAATTTTAATTTTGAAAAAAAATAAATTTTTCAAAATTTGTATGCAATTTGTATATTGCACAAATAAAAAATGCAATGCAAGTTGGTACGTGCAACGTACAATAGACACACCGTAGATAAAATGTAAAACCTAAGATATGCCTTGTCTCAAAAAGACGCAAAGTAAAGTCCTAACTTCAAACACAATTATGCAACTCTGAGAGCACCTATTACGCAGAACGGGAAATCCGGCTCGAAGGACCAAAAAATGGTCGGTCGAGACGTCTTTCGCATGAAAAAGTCAACAAACCAACCGAACTGTAGCAATAGGGATCTCCAGTCCAATAGTTCCCACTCTTAGGTTACACTTTTGTGTTTTTAGTTAGGAATAGTAGCATAGGGAATAAGTAAAAAATGTAAAGAAACGCAGCTCAAAAACACTTTGACTTACCCTTGGATGAAAGGAACTTGGTACATGGACAACTGCACAGTCGAATCCAAATAATTCCAATCAAAGTTGTAGCAGTAGCACTTCAAAGCAATCCATAAATGTTTATACACGACCGCTGTCTTAAAAAAGCACGCATGTGATTTCACTTGGCGATCAATATATATCACTGGTATGGAGAGTACCCCAAATATTCGCATGAAGCTCCCAAGACGGACGTTGGAGCACTGCTGTATATGAGCAATACAGCAGTAAAAAGGTATGTATAAAATTAGGGAAAACTTAAATTAAAAAAGGATGGAAAATGGATATACTCAAGGTAAAAAAAGCAAAAATAATAAAGTAAAGTCAATGCATTCTTGAGCATATAATTCACCGCGCAAATTCAAATTTTTACCCTTTTTGTAGGCAAGGCATATCTTAGTAACTAAATTAGTTTAAACCAAGAAATAAAGTAACTTTAAGTATAAAGTTTTAGCATAACTCTAGCAAAAAAAAAGAAAATAAAAGCATTCTAATTTAGATAAATGTCTCTAAATTTTATATCTTAAAACTAAACGCCGGGACGAAGCAAATACCTACTTACATAAATGAGAAACTCCCGGAAATGAGAAAACATGGCGAAACCTTAGCAATACACACAATCGAAAAAATCATCTGTATTTTGTGCCCAATCACGACGGGTTAATATTTCTTTAAGTCGCCAAGATCCGGCAGTATACGAGTTCCAGTCTAAAGGCTTCTAAGTATTGTGGTCAAGCCACCATTCTGAAGTTTCCTTAAACAACAATAATAATTCTTGGAGTCAACCGCTCTAAATAATCTATCTATTTAGCCTCTTCAATCCATCTTTGGACATAGGCCTCCCCCAATATCTTCCACTCTTCTCTGTCTTTTGTCGTGTTCATCCATCTAGTTCCCGCGTGTTTGTTTAAATCTTATTTGGGGTCTTACTTTATTTCTTTTATTTTTTCAAGGTCCCAGTTTACAATATATTTGTTCCATCGATCCTCTTTCTGTCTTATATTATGACAGGTACATTTCCATTTTGATTTAGCTACTTCTCGTCTAACATCCCTTGCTTTTGTTTTATTTCTTATCTTATTGTTTTATTTGGGACTTAGTTACCTTATCCATATTTAATTTTGTAAGTATCCAGGTCTGGGATCCATAGGTAAGTACAGGAAGGATTCAGTCCCGACCAAAGCCGAAAAACGTTTTTTTCTTATTTTTCTTTCTTTAATTTCACTTGTTGTTTATAGTTTTAGGTCCTTGCATTTTTTGCAATTTGGTATTTGAGAAGGATTCATTGGTTATACAATTTCGTTTTGTATATGTGTAGCTTAATTTATTGCTCAGGCCAATCTTACTCGTTTCTTGATTTCAGCTGTTTGGTTTTCTTTTTTAAATTAATAATAATTTGTCCCAGGTACATATATATTCATCTAATTACTACTATTTTCTCTTGGTTAATTCTAATCGTGATATCTTCATCTGTGTTTGTTATTATTTTAGTTTTATTGCAGTTCATACTCAAGCCAATATTTTTAGCTGCTGTATCCAGTTCTTCCAGCATTTTTATCAGTTCTTATCTGTTATTAAGGCGATATCATCAGCATATCTTAGGTGGTTCAAGTATTGTCCGTTGCTTATTTCTTTCCAATCTTACAAATAGTTTAGTATTGTATTGCCCTGTCTGACACCTCTTCTCAAACAAACCTGCCTATGGTTTGAAGTTATTCTAATTCTACTAGTTCAATTGTCTAAGGGAATGCATATACCAAATCCGGACAAACATCTTGTGAGTGTAGAGTTAGCGAATGGTGCGCTGTTTGCCCGCAATAAGAAAAATAAAAACTGCATTTATATTTGTTTAAACGAAATTGCGAAGACCAAAATAATAATTGATACGGAATCACGAAAAATAAGAGTTCATAGAAAAATTGCTGTAATCACACATCTGAAAGTCGAAAACAAGAGTACTCACCGATGTGCAGCCAGTTTTTTCACGTCTCAAAGGCCCCTGTCAGGATCTAATAATAACACCTAAATTTCTCTACAACTTTAAATCAGTAGATCAGGAACTAAAAATATGGTCGCAGATATGATCTGCAGAATCTGTTGTTATTCTTCAGGCAATAATCTATTTGATCTTCCCAAAGTATTAAGTCATCCAGGTGTTAATGGAATGGTGCATTGGGTTAGAACACAAAATTTGTGCCACGGTAAAACCAAGAATTAATTAAATGTAGACTTCAAAGGACGGTTACCATCGTCGTTAAGGAATAAATACTTGTCAACAGTAGTAGATGAGTATTCTTGATCCCTTTTCCATGACAGCGTCTACAATTATCAAAAATTTTAATCAACTTTTTACATTATTTGGAATGCCGTCTTATGTTCATTTAGACCAAGAAACAAATTTTGTCTGATGCGTTAAAAATCTATTTACAAAATCGAGGAATTGCGCAAGTAACTTCTCCTTATATTCCTGCAAGAAACGAACAGGCTAAACGGTATTATGTGATTATTTGGCATACAATTAGTCTTTCTTCAAAAACCAGAAAACTAGAATCAAGTCAATAGGAAGTTGTACTTGATGAATCTCTGCATTGTATACGAACTCTACTTTGCACTGCTACAAACTGTACTTTGCATGAGAGAATGTTTATACACTCATGAAAATCTACCTTCGAAAAATCTATACCTTCATGGTTATTTACTCCAGCCCCTGTGTTATTAGAAAAATTTGTTGGAAGAACTAAATATGACCCTTTGGTAGAAGAAGTTCAATTACTGCAATCAAATCCTAAGTGTGCAACAACAAGAAACCAGGAAGGAAGAGAACTGACTATTTCTTTAAAGCCCCTAGCACCACCGGATAATGGAGTTATTATCAGTCACACAGAACAGGCATCTAATATTACTGATATAAATAACTGGAAAGTATCAACTGACAGTGAATGTCAAATCGAAAATAATACTGACTGAGAGATTTTAAAAAGAAAATTAGTGATTTAGAATTACTTTCAAACACAGGATGTCCAATTGAGCATAATACCTTATTAAAACAAGCACCTTCCTGAAGACCAAGAAGAAATATTTAATTATTAATCTACCGCCATACCTTACAGAATATGTTCCACAATAGAGTGAGGAAAAATGTGTCCACTTGTAGAATTGGCATTGACTATATTTTATTAGACATTGTCTAGTTGTTGTTATTTATGTAGAATTTTGTTGAATAAAGCCTATTAAACGGTTTTCTACTACAAGCCTGTAGACTGGATTGCTAGGTTTACATTTGAAAAAGGTTAAAAATACTAACCAACCGAATCGTCGTGTTTTAAATAAATAAAGACAAAGCAAGTAAGAAATGTTGTTTATAATTTTGGTTATTTCACTGTCTATATTGGTATTAGTTAAAGGCATGACTTCTACTAGCGAAGAGGTCTGCCCCATTCCAATACTTACAGGCAGCAACAGTAAGTTATGTTCGTCGCTATCCCTGATCGGTCGCTATTTGTTTTTCCTTCCATTTCCTTCCAACTTTACAAGCGTCTTGCCTCATCCATCATTTTTGTTTTGATGGGTCCCTGTAGCTGAGCTATAGCTATAACTAGCAGCACGTGCCTAATAAAAAGGCTCTCTACAAATTATATTATTTACTATTTTTATCAGATTGTATTACACATTATTTTACCAGAATTATTTCGGTTTTTCTCAATATTTGCATGTTCTCTACTTAGTTTTTGAATATATTTTTTTAAATTTTAAAATCTTTTTTATTAAGCTCTGCTATAATCTCATTCGTGTTATTGTTACCGTTGGTGATTTCAACTCTAATAATTGTTGGTATTTATTGGATATGATGATATTGGTATTTATTGGGTATTCCTTGGATAAAGACGGTTACTTTGTAATATTGTCACCGTAAGAAGGGCCAAGGGATTGGTTTAAGGTATTGGCAGGTTGTTAATTACCTGTCACTGCTTTACAACTCCAAGTCTTTTTTGTTATTCAACAATTAATTTGATACTGCGCCGGTCGAATCGATCTAACGGAATTATTTCGATTCAAGCCGTCGAAGATCTTTGCTTAAAGTTAAGGGATGTAGATAAAATGATACCTATATGGGGCTAAAAGCTGTATTTTATTATTAAATCAAGTAACCCGAACTACAAAGGTTGGGACGTTGACTCTAAGGGACAAACACCCAAACTTACCTGCCGTCCTCAAGCTAGAATGCCGTTAACTACCTATATAATGTTCCTAGGTTTGATAAAAAAACCCGAAAAATAATAAACGAACGATGCTCCTTGATAACTGTAAGTTATTTGTTTCTTGAAAACCACAAAAGCTAAAGAAGATTTGCTTATAAAATATGATGTAGAATAATGTTGTGATTAAGACGGAACCAAAAAATCAAAATTGTCCAAATGTTGGTTTACGGCATTATCGCTTATGCACGTCAGCCTGAATCTACAGGATTTGTTGCCAGCTATCACCAAAACCACGGTTACCTCCCAAAAAGTGTCACCCGCCCATAAAGCGGTTACGTGAACGCGAGTCCCCGATTTAATACGTTTGGTAGTATCGCGCTGCAAGGCAACGCCTCGCCTCACCGTACTTTGGTCTCGCGTGCCTATGTAAAAAGCCCTGGGTAACGTACTTCGATTCTAGCTATAAACTTTAAATTGGTCTATGGGTTGTCCGTCCCAATAAATAATATGATGTCACCTATAAATATATGAAAACGGTGAGAAATATTAAAATTCCCTTAAGCCCATATGCTGTTAAGTTTTCTATTTTAGGGCTGGGTGCACCTTCTTGACTAAATAATCACTATTTTCAGTGATTGTTTTCTTATGACCGCCATCTACGATTTGTTATAATAGAAAAGGGATATTTTTGGGACGACTCTATTTAAAAAGATTTATTTCATCATTACAAATTTGTATAATGTGTACGTGATCGGGCAATGCTTTCTACTTACAGCCAAAACGTTTGACTGATGATGCCAGGAAGTGCCGACAGGAAAACGGCAGAAAAAATATATGAGGGGTTTGCTGGAGGTTTGGTTCTGCTAGCTAGCCACACCTCTTATTGGAAAATACAATAAAAACTGACTGAACATCTATGATCAGATCAAATATAGTCCGAACTCGTCCAGACTTTATATTAGAAAGCTTGAGTTGCGTGACGTATTTCTACGTTACGCAAGTGCCTTCGTCAAGGTCACATCAGCAGAATCTATCTTAGGGTGGTCTGCAAACGTTAACAGAAAAATTCGTTGCCTGCCAAAAAATAGGGACGATGGTTTTCGGGTGCAGTACAAAGGATCTTTTGAAAATATGTGCTCATTGGAGCAAAAAGAAAACAAAGTTTAACCTAGAAAAATACATTCCTCTTCTATCCGTAGAAATGGTTACATATAAACGTCAACTTAATCTAAAATTTTGAATAAAACGTAGAGCGGTAAACCGAATGTTCAGTTCAGCTTTACTTACAAATAAAATTTAGCTTTCTATTGAATGTTACAATTTTACCGATAAATGTTTGATTTATTTGTTTTAAAATCCTTGGCTTCCTGTTTTACCTATTTAACAAAATTTGCTCTATATTGAACAAATTTTTATTAAGTTAGCATAAGGTATCTGAGGCAATTAGAGCTAACTTCAGAACAAAACGGATTTTTTTTAAAACAAGGCAAAAATAACCAATGTTATATTTTTACTCAAAATTTCGTAAATGAAATTGAAAGTATATTTCGACCGTCCCTAAGAGAAAAGCCGCATGTAGACATTCAGTGGCGTGTCGTATAGGAGGCTAGGGGGGGCGAACGACCCCCCCCCCCCCTCCGCCCTCTGCGCTTGGCGCCCCTGGCGTCCTTTGAGAAAAAAATCGAAAAACTAAACTTAACGCAAAAACATGTGTTATTATTTTATAAAAAGGTTTGTAATTTATTTGACTCCCATACCTATATTTGCGCCCCTTAAGGTCTTTGGCCTCCCCCGCCCTTTTATCCACGACACGCTACTGTAGAAATTTTACGTTTTAAGAAAAACGGGCTTAAAGTTTTATATAATTTTAATGTCTGATTTTGAAATAAAAACTCAAAATAAAATATAAAAAAAAATCAAAATTATATAAGACAATATAAAAGTATAAAACTTTATAACCCGTTAGTAAACTAAACCCGTTTTTCTCAAAACTTTATATACGGATTTTTTCTTAGAAACGGCAGACTTGCAGTCAAAAGTTTATGTAAAAATTTTAATATGCTACAAACAAAAGTTGCTAACGGGATTTATTCGCGCCCAGATATCAGGTTAACAAAACGATAAAACTTGCTTGTTGCATTTTTACCTTCTTCTTAGGGCACGCAGCTGGGCTAGAGAAAGTTATGTTTTCTATGAAAAAAACATCGAAAATGTGTTTATTTGTGTGTGGATTTTAGAAATGTCGTCGTGACCTTTGTCCGTGTGTGTGAGCGTATGCTTCGCAGGTGCTTTAGTTTCTGAGATATTTACAAAAAACTGTCTTCAAGGCTAATATCTCGTGGAGTTCACTTGGTGTGTGCTAATTGTCTAGGAAGGTATCAGTAAATGGATCCATGACGGATCTGATACCTTTCTAGCCCATTAGCACAGTCCAAGTAAACTCCAGGCTTTCACAACCCTGAAAAAGGTTTTTGTAAATATCTCCAAAACCAAAGCTCCTACAAATTTTGCGGTTATAACACAAATTTTTGAGTAAAATTATACTATTACTGTCAAAATGGTAGGTAAATTTTAAAAGCCGGACATTTGCTGATTGCAAATTATTTTGGATACGGTATTTAGATGTAGCAGTATTTTATTGACTTATATGACCTTAAAAAGCTAGTTAAGAGGGACTTGATGTTGCCGGATTTTCCAATTATTGCATCATTAAAAACTTTGAGAGGTAATAAAAAAAATTATTATTGAATTTGGAGAAAAATACAGAGCAGAATACAAAGCACCACGTTCTGAAATTTAATAATTTTAAACAAACAGAAATATTCACGTAAAATTATGAGTAAATTTTAATAGTTATCTACGAAGCATTCTCTTCAGATTACAACTTGTAAACGGTATGCAGATGTCGCAGTATTTTAATTAACTGTGACCGTGAACATCTAGTTAGAAGTGACTTGATGTGGCCGGACTTTTAAAAAGATAGGTAGGTTTTCATTTATGGCTACTGGACCTAATTAGCCGCCGGGCGATATTTACCTTAAACACCTTACTTTAATTTGCCTTGCATGATTTAAGCTTTGTTTAACAGGTATATACGGACACAAAAAGCTTCGCCCTTCGAACACGCTTTCAATCAATTCCTTGGCAATATTTTTTAAGCTGTTAATTTCCTAAAGCACAACGCGTGCTAGGCGCGTATTACGCTTTCCGTGAAGCAGGCGTAATTACATTATATACGCTCTCACGCACGCATCGCATACGGCTACTATAATTCTTTGTTTCAACACGATAGAAAGTCGAAGATTTTAAAAGGAATTTTTAAATGTGAGGACATACTTAATTTAAAAACAATAAAGCTTGTGGGCAATTCCTCAAAACAGGGATATTAGTAGCTTGTATACTAGTTTCAGTCTTGTTGGACATCTTACGAGAGATTTACTGAGACTGGATATATGTCTCCTCAAAATGTAGTACCTTGACTGATGCTGCAAATCGGCAGTTGGTCTGTTTTCAGGAAATGTTCATGTTTCATTTTTCCTTTTCAGACATCATCATCCACATTCATCGTTCCTTAATACTTGTTACGCTCGTACCGAAGATGTCCAACAAGACTGAAACAAGTATACGAGCTACTAATATCCCTGTTTTGAGGAATTGCCGGCAAGCTTTATTGTTTGTTCATTAAGTATGTCCTCACAATATTCCTTTCAATTTTTTAATTTATCTCCGGGCTTGAGAGATTAACTGAGACTAATTATATCTGTCTCCGTAGCGATGTTAAATATTGCCTCAAAATATAGGCTACCTTGACTGATGCTGCAAATCGGCAGTTGGTCTGTTTTCAGTAAATGTTCGTGTTTCATATTTCCTTTTCAGACATCATCATCCCCATTCATCGTCCCTTAACACTTGTTACGCTGGTACTGAAGATGTCCAACAAGACTGAAACTAGTACATAAGCTACTAATATCCCTGTTTTGAGGAATTGCCCGCAAGCTTTATTGTTTTTTCATTAAGTATGTCCTCACAATATTCCTATCAATTTTTTAATTTATCTCCGGGCTTGATAGATTTACTGAGACTATATCTGTCTCCGTAGCGATGTTAAATATTGCCTTAAAATTTAGGCTACCTTGACTGATGCTGCAAATCGGCAGTTGGTCTGTTTTCAGTAAATGTTCGTGTTTCATATTTTCTTTTCAGACATCATCATCCCCATTCATCGTCCCTTAACACGCTCGTACCAAAGATGTCCAACAAGACTGAAACCATATACGTAATATTCCAATACTCCCTGTTACCTATTTACACAATGGTTGGCGTTTGATGCAAACATTCAGAAATAAAGATACGAAAATTGCACAGATACCAAATTTACATAGATAGAGTTTTTGTCAACTGTACGCCGATGAGTTGACGTAACGAATACAAGAATAAAATCAGGATATTTTGTCTCAAAGACCGCAAAAAGGATAGACTTATACCCTTTGATATTGCTATTTCAAATATGTTTATTCTGCATCGTAAGGTACCGTAGGTATTGCAATAATACGTACTACATAGAAATAATATGCATATGTCTTTCAAAGCAATCACGTCTTTTTTGCTTAAGGACCCCAAGGCTCTCATGTTTGCATCATGAATTGGCAGTTACCGTGGGTATTGGAATATTATGTATATGACTGAAACTAGTATATGAGCTACTTATAACCCTGTTTTGAGGAATTGCCCGCAAGCTTTTTTGTTTGTTCATTAAGTATGTCCTCACAATATTCCTTTCAATGTTTTAATTTATCTCCGGGCTTGAGAGATTTACTGAGAGTAATTATATAAATGTAGGCTACCTTGACTGATGCTGCAAATCGGCAGTTGGTCTGTTTTCAGTAAATGTTTGTGTTTCATATTTCCTTTTCAGACATCTTCCCCATTCATCGTCTCTTAACACTTGTTACGCTCGTACTGAAGATGTCCAACAAGACTGAAACTAGTACAGGAGCTACTAATATCTCTATTTTGAGGAATTGCCCGCAAGCTTTATTGTTTTTTCATTAAGTATGTCCTCCCAATATTCCTTTCAATTTTGTAAATTCTAGTACACGTTAGCTTAAATTTAAAAAACAAGTTTTCGTGGCTAATCGGGAAAAAGAAGTTTTTGTTTTTCCGTGGATACCTCAAAAGGTTAACCTCACGGGGGTCCAAGATCTAATAGATACCTAATAAGTATTGAAAGTTAACTTTTTCGTCCTCATAAGACTCCTCAGAACACTGCATGGTCAATGTGCCACCCTTACGAAGTTAATCAGACCATTTTGTCTCTCATCCCACGTCTATAGTAAAAAAACCCTCGCAAGCAGCGCCATATACCGAGATACTAGAGAAACTAGAACAGGAGCAGGCGAGTATAAACTATCGATCGATAAACCATCCGTGACCTACGAAAGCAGTTCTGTCTCTCAGGCCAGAGCAACGCTGTTTAGCGTTTTTCCAGGATCTTTTAACTCACACATTTTTGTAGCTAGCGTACAAATAAAACATCTGTACGTTGATGGTGCCATGGGTGATAACATAATAATGGCGGCCCTCGATTAATCGATGCTTGTTTTAAGTTCCAGGCCTATAGCCCAAATAAATCGAAAATTTCGCCGTTCACCGTTCCTTTACGTGCTTGATTTCCATGTTTTTTATAGCCAGAGTGAGATAACCATAATCCGCCATGTGCATCGGTCGGCTCTAACCAGGAAGACAGCATGATAAACCCGCGTCTCGGTCCACATTCTGTGCACTGTATAATTTAATAGTGCTATGTTATGTCGCCTACTAATTGCGAAAAATAGAAGGCGACATGTCTAGGGAATTCGACAGTACACAGAATCTGGGTCCTGGCTGTGAAGCGACGCGAACAACTGGTGGCATTTCTAACAAGGTTTAAGCTTACATGTGTAACACGAGGGACGATACAAAAGATGCTGCCAATCGAGTATAATAGAACATATTTCTTTATTTTGAATACCTATATGGAAAATAATAGTTTCGATCATAGATTATTAAACTGATTATAACAGACATTTATTCTGGGAGTTCATTAAACAATAAATTGAGCTTATGCAGAAGCTGCCACTAGGTGCCCCTAAGATCAGAGCTGCCAGAGGCCACAACATAATGAGAGAGGGCCCTGGTTCTCGAACGTATTTCTCTGCACCCTTAAACAAGAATTTAAAACTCAAAGATTACACAACTAGATATGCCACCCAACAAACTTAATAAAAGCAGCAGACAGATGGCTCTGCCGTATATTCATGTAGTTCTAATGATGCCACGGTAGAGCCATCTGTCCACTGGTGTTACTAAATTTCTTGGGTTGCACATCTAGGGGTTGTGTAATCATTGGTAAACTATAGTATTTATACTGTGCTTTCTCAAATGCCTGGATAACTTTACCGCCAGAAATCGATTTTAAAGGAGCGATTATTGTTTCTAGTATCTAACTAGTAGTTAACGCGTTTTCCAATTAGTTCCATGTTCTCCATAATTTACGAGTTTTCCACTTAAATTATTTGAGAATATTTCAAAATGAGGCCAAACACCTACATTTAATGTTCTGGATTATTATTTATTTTTAATTGTTAAACACATAGGATTTACTTAACAGTTATTCCCGCTTTGCTTCATCTGTAACTGACAATTGTGTTGTGTTTATAGCATTATTTTATTTTATGTATTTCATTTAGTTCACTAGCGCTACAATCTTTTTAGTTTTCAAACTAGCATAGTATCGTCGCGAACCTCAATTGCTTCCACATTCACATGTCGATGGAGTCTATCTTCATGCCTTTTTGCATACTTTTTTATAGTATGCTGCAGTTTTGATTTTGAATGAAAATCACTATTTCCAACATAGTAAGGTGCATTCACAATATTTCTTAATACTTTATTTTGAAACCTCTGTAAAACTAGAATGGTACTCTTTTTGGTATAACCCCATAGCTGAATACCAGTGTCGTTATTCTTGAAATCTCCCCGAGCGAGAACGCCTCGAAATTCGAACGAGGAGGAGGAATTAAGATAAATCGCATGCGCAGTTTGACTTTCATTCGATTTTGAGGGAGTACTCCTTCACACTCAATCAAGAATTCATACACATATGTCTATAGTGGTTTCAGTATTTGTCCATAAAGCGGTAACTTATTATGTATTGTTAAATTGAATTTCCTTCTTATTAGCCAGTTTATTTTTCTATATCTTATCTCAAGTTCATCTTTTTTTTTCCTTAACATAGACCTTCCAGTGCAATTTGGCATCAAATGTCATACCGAGATATTTGGCTTGATTTGAATATGGTACGGGAATGTTGTTAATTGTGATTTGTAAGTGATTTACATTTTTGCTTGTAAAATTAACATGAATTGATTAGGTTTCAATTAATTTTATACGCCAGTTTGTGGTCCAACTGTGAACTTCGGTGACTGCATCCTGAAGTTTTTCTATTGATTCTTCAATAGATTTTTCTACCATCAATAAACCAATATCGTCATCAATCGTCTTAGTGAGAACTGTCATCATAACTCTTGTTCGTTGTACAAAAACTTTCTCAGCGGGGCTCCAGTTTCCCCAAATAAAAATTTCGTATTTAACATGTGAGTAGAACATACCGTATTAGATTGGTTTTAATAGTTTTAAATACATTTCTTAAAGCGTAACCCACTCGCTCAATTTTAAAAACAAATTTTTAACATGCGCCTTGTAATTTAAATTTTTATCAATTTTTAGTTTTAATAATTTTGGTGTTTGTGAAAAATCGATATTTGTATCGTATACTGTTACTGCGTTGGTCATGCTAAGCTTGTAATTGGTTATTTGAATGATATTAATTTTTGCTAAGTTTAAAAACAGCTGGTTTCTACCAAAACATCCCTCTTCACATTCAAGAATTTTATTGCACTTCTCTTTAACAGTCTCACCTTTCCTCACTGGGATTTTAAGTGAGAAATCGTCGCAATAGGCTGTAAGCGAGTTCTGAGTCTCATAGAAGTCATTGAAGTAAATTATGAACAATGGAGGACCCAATATGCTTCCTTGAGGAATTCCTGTTAATTTAGTTTAATTATCTGATTCGTGTGACCCAGTTTTGTCTTTAATAATTACTCTTTGTTTGCGTTTGGTCAAATATGACTGACTCACTTGTGCTATCCGGATAAAGGAAAAATCCAAGTAGAAGCCTCTGTTATAATTTTCTCTCTGATTGCAGTTGAACAAAGGCAAACAAAGGCCCCATTACTGTCCCCTTCAGGCCCACATTGCAAGTTGCAAATTGTCCCTGTAAACCGGCCTGTATTGTTTATCTGTGTACCTTGTGTGCTAATTACAAATTAGAGATAAGCAACACATTACGAGTGGGGAGATAAATCAAAATTACGAGCTTGTGCAGGAACAAGGGAGGGGGAAAGCTCCCCCGATCCATTGTTGCATATAATTTGCGATATTCAGCGTTGCCAATGAGGTATTAATCAAGGTTCGGAAGAATTGAGGAAAAAATCCCTTTATAAGTTTTTAAATAATAAAAATAAGCAATAAGTAAGGGATTTTTTTTACCCAACTGCATCACGGCGAAATTGGGATATATATGTAAAAATGTATGTTGGTGTCGCGCTAGAGGGTAAACGGCTGAACCGATTATGACAAAAAAGGTGTCGTTGAATTGCTACTGATCCCCAAGGTGCTATGGGCTATATTTCTTTAAACAGGAGTCAACATGGCGGTCGCCTGATTCCATTTTGTCACATACATTTCAGGCGATTTTAATGAATTGTATTGCAAATGTCCTCTAATTTGCTATATATACTTTGTAGTCCTCCCTGCTCCCAACCATCTCTCCTGCTGTCATTCCCCCCCACCCTCTTCAAACACCATACTCGCATAATTTTGTCAAATATAGGGCAATTTCAAGAATTCTTTCTGCACAAGCAAGATTTTTTCCCAATACCATTTTACTTTTTCCCCCTTCCCTCACACTCACTCCTCGCCTCTGTCCTTCTTAGTAACAGTTGTATTTATAACTTACACAAATATAGAGATATTTCAAAAATTCTTTCTGCACACGCTTTAAGACTTTTCAACACCATTTTACTAGTTCTCTCCTCCCTCTCCCCATTCCCACCTTCACTCAATGGTTGTAGAAAGACACCTATCTACCATTTGTGCATAGTTTAATGTTTGAGACAAATGCATGATTCAGGTGACAATTATGTACCTTGATTTGTGTTACATACAGATAGAATTAAGAACATATTTCCGTGATCATCTATTCGGATCACTTCATTAATTAATTCCTCTTTGGTTTTTCTTACAGATCTACGGGTTTTTTTTATGAGTAACTCATACATTTTTAGTAAAAGTAAAATTCATACAACGATAGACAAGTGCAGTATTTTTTATTTTATGAATTTGCTGCCTTTTATCATCAAATTCATCAAACTAAGCAGGAGCAGCGCAGGAGCTAAATGAATCGCAAATGCATAGTGCTTTCTATAAGGCTGAAAAAGAATAAAACCAAAAAAAAAAATAAAATAAAATATTTTTATAAAATAAACTTTCAACTGCTAAATCTACTTGTACTTACTAGCCGCAGTTGGGTACAAAATTACCCAATAACCTGATTCATGAAAATACAAAAGTCGATTTCGAGTTGCGACGTCCTCGAGAAAAAATGACAATTAAACAATAGCTTAACGACCAGTAACGTTAAAAAAACAATGATTTCTAGAGTCATACGAGGTGTGACAATTAAATTTTAAGACTGGCCCCCGCACTAACAGGTGTTAAATATCCACGCCTCGGGCGGTTGGAGTTATTCACCTTGATGTGCGTTCTACTACCGCGCGCAATCTTGTCGTCTTTCCTCTGCTAGTTTGGCTTACCCAGTGGTTTGAAGCGGATCGTGCATAGCTCATTTGGCGGAATTACGACAAACAAAAAAATCGAGCAACATATTAATTTAAAGTAAAACTCAAAAAAACGGCTACTGAATGCTTTCGAATGCTAAAGGATGTCTACGGGGAGCAGTGTATGTCTCGTGCAATGATATTTATGTGGCATAATAGCTTTTTCGAGGGTCGTGAAGAAGTTAAAGATGATGAACGAGAAGGGCGCTCCAACACATCCAAAACAGCGATCCTCATTGTTTTTCTCTTATATATTAGGGATGTTTGTGTGTGTATATTTGGAAGTATTGATGTAGCTAAGGGAACGTCCAAGGAAAAAACGTCCAGATTTGTGGAAGAACAACGCGTGGCTGCTCTACCAGGACAATGCACTGGCCCACAACGCCCTATCCATTAAGCAGTTTTTAGCTAATAAGAAGAACCCCGTCGTTAACTACCCACCATATTCACCAGACTTGGCCCCTTTCGACTTCTACCTGTTTCCGAAAGTGAAGAAATCGTTAAAACGAACCCGTTAAAAAATATTAGAACATGTCAAGGAAAAAACGACAACACTTCTTTCTCTTCTAATAATTTCCAAAATTGCTTCCAACATTGGAAAAAAACGCATGCAAAGCAACATCATTAAGTTGTCTTGGTATTTAAATAAAGCAGATTTTTTACACCAGTCTCATAATTTTATTGTCATACCTCGTACATCACGTCTTGGTGGAATCCAGATATGATAATGTAAAATGTTATCTGATACTTGGTTTACACTCTGTTTATCTCCAACAACAAGTATGCATTAGGCCTTGTGAATTATTTTAAGGGGGATAGAGAATAAGCAGAAGGGTGTTAGCAATTTATAGGGGGGATCTGTGACTCTTGGCTTATGGAAATTATGCTAGGAGGAGTAAAAAGACAAACGTCCTTATCAGCTCTGCCGAGAAAGATTACACCAAATATTATATACAGGATGTTTCAGACCACCCGCACAGGCCGATTATTTTAAAAGGGATAATTATTTTTAAACATTTTTAAAGTCCTAGCCTTACAGGAAGTGTCAAAATTGTGCTCGACGTTGATTTTTTTTGGAACATGAACCCGCCTGTGCGGGTGGTCTGAAACACCCTGTATATATATATATATATATACATACATACATACATAACAAGAATGTTATATGGCAGTTTTTTATGGAACAAAACCTAATTTACGCTGCTGCTAAATTGCTGCGGTTGTGATGTTATTAACATTTTTTTTTTAATTTTTAGTTGTACTTTAGATACAACTTATGTAAAAGAATAAATAATTGTTCAGATAATAAATACTAGAAATATCTAACCCAAATCTGTAAAAATTAGTTTTTAATTAACATTTTGCTAATTATTGTATGAGATTACTGCGCTGTGTGTTTGATTAGATGTTGATCAAAATCTATTAATGCTAACAGTTTTTTGACAGTTTAAAAACTCAAAATATCCTACTTTTTTAACGGAGCATCGCATACAGATGCGGTTCTCCGAATATAGTAGAACAAATCTTTATCAATAATTTGTGTTCTAATCAAAAACTTCATAGAAGCTTTCGTTTCGTTCCTGAGATATTTACAAAAAAATATTTTTCTTTTAACTTGGAGGGTGCTAAAGTGTGGTCAATTTGTGCCACTTTTTAAAAAAGAAAACACAGATGATATAAGAAACTACAGATCCATCACTTCTTCCTTCATTTTGAAAAATTTTCGAAGAATTATTAGTGCAGAGAATGAAAACATTTCTGCATAAAAATAATATACTTTCAAGTGACCAGTTCGTAGTAATTTATCTACAAACACAGCAGCTTTCGATTTTACACAGGCAAAAATTTACAGAATGGTGCCGTATACGCAATACATGGTTTTCTACAAAAGAAGGGTAATTCCTGATTTTGTTCTGTCAATGAATGGGTCTACCGTTGAAAGAGTAGATCTACAAAAATGTCTAGGTCTTTTTCTAGACACTCAGCTAACCTGGACGGGTCACATTGAGCATGTGACAAAGAAATTAAATTCAGCGTACTTTGCCATTTTAAATCTAAAAAATATATTTTCCATCAAGCAACTTATGAGTGTCCATTACACGTTGCTTAAGTATAAGCTATTGTATTGGGGACAATCCTGTGAAATGGATCGCATTTTTATACTACAAAAAAGAATTCTGCATAAAATCTACTCACTAAGTCCAGTTGACTCCTGCAAGCCTATCTTCAAAAATAACAAAATTCTAACAGTCTACGGGCTTCCATCAGTATCAACGTTGCACGCATATCCAACACGGCAGAATTCTAACATTATCATTTCAAATTATAACATAGTAGTTATGTTTTGAATAAAATATCTATCGACCGACATCAAAAGCATCACATCTACTAGATTGTTTAAAAAAATATTACAGGCATACCTAGTCGAAAAATGTCTTTACTCGATTAACGAGTTTTTAAGTTGGTTTTCAGATTGTCTTTTACAAATTACTTGACAATGTATATACTTTTTCATAAAGTCTTGTACAAAAAATAAATAAATAAAATAATAAATATTGGGCTAGGAAGGTATCAGATCCGTCATGGATCCATTTATTTTATATGTCGATATTGACTGGCGTATATTCCAATACATGTTATACATTTTTTTCAAAAGCATGGTGAAATTTTATTATTTTTATTTTTTAATAATTTGGAGATTCATTTTTATTCTATGAATATTAAAATTAAAATACAGAAGAAGAGAGGCAGACAGACAGAATATTCCTACACATGTTATAAATTTTCTTCAAAAGCATGGTGAAATGTTATTATTTTTATTTGTAATAATTTGGAGATCTATTTTTATTCTATAAATGTTAAAATTAAAATACACAAGAAGAGAAGCAGACAGACAGACGTGATGGTGTGCTAATGAACTAGGAAGGTATCAGAACCATCATGGATCCATTTATCGAATATTCCTGCACATGGTTTAAATTTTCTTCAAAAGAATGGTGAAATTTAATTATTTTTATTTTTATTAATTTGGAGATCTATTTTTGTTCTATGAATATTAAAATTAAAATACACAAGAAGAGAAGCAGACAGACAGACGTGATGGTGTGCTAATGGGCTAGGAAGGTATCAGATCCATCATGGATCCATTTATTTTAAATGTCAATATTCACTGGCGTATATTCCAATAAATGATATAAATTTTTTTCAAAAGCATGGTGAAATTTAATTATTTTTATTTTTTAACAATTTGGAGATCTATTTTTATTCTATGAATATTAAAATTAAAACACACAAGAAAAGAGGCAGACAGATAGACGTGATGGTATGTTAATGGGCTAGGAAGGTATCAGATCCATCATGAATCCATTTATTTTACATGTCAATATTCACTGGCGTATATTCCAATACATGATATAAATTTTCTTCAAAAGCATAGTGAAATTTTATTATTTTTATTTTTTAATAATTTGGAGATCTATTTTCATTCTATGAATATTAAAATTAAAATACACAAGAACAGAGGCAGACAGACAGACGTGATGCTGTGCTAATGGGCTAAGAAGGTATCAGATCCGTCATGCATCCATTTATTTTATATGTCGATATTGACTGTCGAATATTCATTTCTACACATGTTATACATTTTCTTCAAAAGCATGGTGAAATTTAATTATTTTTATTTTTTAACAATTTGGAGATCTATTTTTATTCTATGAATATTAATATTAAAATACACAAGAAGAGAAGCAGACAGACAGACGAGATGATATGCTGATGGGCCAAGAAAGTATCCGATCCGTGATGGATCCATTTATTTTACATGTCGATATTCACTGGAGTATATTCCAATACATGTTATAAATTTTCTTCAAAGCATGGTGAAATTTTATTATTTTTATTTTTAATAATTTGGAGATTAATTTTTATTCTATGAATATTAAAATTAAAATACACAAGAAGAGAGGCAGACAGACTGACGTGATGCTGTGCTAATGGGCTAAAAATGTATCAGATCCGTCATGCATCCATTTATTTTATATGTCGATATTGACTGTCGAATATTCATTCCTACACATGTTATAAATTTTCTTCAAAAGCATGGTGAAATTTTATTATTTTTATTTTTTATTAATTTGGAGATCTATTTTCATTCTATGAATATTAAAATTAAAATACACAAGAAGAGAGGCAGACCGACCGACGCGATGTTGTGCTAATGGGCTAAGAAGGTATCAGATCCGTCATGCATCCATTTATTTTATATGTTGATATTGACTGTCGAATATTCATTCCTACACATGTTATAAATTTTCTTCAAAAGCATGGTGAAATTTTATTATTTTTATTTTTAATAATTTGGAGATCAATTTTTATTCTATGAATATTAAAATTAAAATACACAAGAAGAGAGGCAGACAGACTGACGTGATGCTGTGCTAATGGGCTAAAAATGTATCAGATCCGTCATGCATCCATTTATTTTATATGTCGATATTGACTGTCGAATATTCATTCCTACACATGTCATAAATTTTCTTCAAAAGCATAGTAAAATTTTATTATTTTTATTTTTTAATAATTTGGAGATCTATTTTTATTCTATGAATATTAAAATTAAAATACACAAGAAAAGAGGCAGACAGACAGACGTGATGGTATGCTAATGGGCTAGGAAGGTATCCGATCCGTCATGGATTCATTTATGGAATATTCCCACACATGTTATAAATTTTCTTCGAAAGCATGGTGAAATTTTATTATTTTTATTTTTAATAATTTGGAGATCTATTTTTATTCTATGAATATTAAAATTAAAATACACAAGAAAAGAGGCAGACAGACAGACGTGATGGTATGCTAATGGGCTAGGAAGGTATCCGATCCGTGATGGATCCATTTATTTTATATGTTGATATTGACTGTCGAATATTCATTCCTACACATGTTATAAATTTTCTTCAAAAGCATGGTGAAATTTTATTATTTTTATTTTTAATAATTTGGAGATCAATTTTTATTCTATGAATATTAAAATTAAAATACACAAGAAGAGAGGCAGACAGACTGACGTGATGCTGTGCTAATGGGCTAAAAATGTATCAGATCCGTCATGCATCCATTTATTTTATATGTCGATATTGACTGTCGAATATTCATTCCTACACATGTCATAAATTTTCTTCAAAAGCATAGTAAAATTTTATTATTTTTATTTTTTAATAATTTGGAGATCTATTTTTATTCTATGAATATTAAAATTAAAATACACAAGAAAAGAGGCAGACAGACAGACGTGATGGTATGCTAATGGGCTAGGAAGGTATCCGATCCGTCATGGATTCATTTATGGAATATTCCCACACATGTTATAAATTTTCTTCGAAAGCATGGTGAAATTTTATTATTTTTATTTTTAATAATTTGGAGATCTATTTTTATTCTATGAATATTAAAATTAAAATACACAAGAAAAGAGGCAGACAGACAGACGTGATGGTATGCTAATGGGCTAGGAAGGTATCCGATCCGTGATGGATCCATTTATTTTACATGTCGATATTCACTGGCGTATATTCCAATACATGTTATAAATTTTCTTCAAAAGCATGGTGAAATTTTATTATTTTCATTCTATGAATATTAAAATTAAAATACACAAGAAGAGAGGCAGACAGACCGATGTGATGCTGTGCTAATGGGCTAAGAATGTATCAGATCCGTCATGCATCCATTTATTTTATATGTCGATATTGACTGCCGAATATTCATTCCTACACATGTTATACATTTTCTTCAAAAGCATGGTGAAATCTTATTATTTTTATTTTTTAATAATTTGGAGATGTATTTTTATTCTATGAATATTAAAATTAAAATACACAAGAAGAGAAGCAGACAGACAGACGTGATGATATGCTAATGGGCTAGGAAGGTATCCGATCCGTGATGGATCCATTTATTTTAAATGTCGATATTCACTGGCGTATATTCCAATACATGTTATAAATTTTCTTCAAAAGCATGGTAAAATTTTTATTTTTAATAATTTGGAGATCTATTTTTATTCTATGAATATTAAAATTAAAATACACAAGAAGAGAGGCAGACAGACCGACGTGATGCTGTGCTAATGGGCTAAAAATGTATCAGATCCGTCATGCATCCATTTATTTTATATGTCGATATTGACTGTCGAATATTCATTCCTACACATGTTATAAATTTTCTTCAAAAGCATGGTGAAATTTTATTATTTTTATTTTTTATTAATTTGGAGATCTATTTTCATTCTATGAATATTAAAATTAAAATACACAAGAAGAGAGGCAGACCGACTGACGCGATGTTGTGCTAATGGGCTAAGAAGGTATCAGATCCATCATGCATCCATTTATTTTATATGTCGATATTGACTGTCGAATATTTATTCCTACACATGTTACACATTTTCTTCAAAAGCATGGTGAAATTTTATTATTTTTATTTTTTAATAATTTGGAGATCTATTTTTATTCTATGAATATTAAAATTAAAATACACAAGAAGAGAGGCAGACAGACAGACGTGATGGCAATATACACACTTTCATATTTTTAAAGGTAATTAAATTTAGTTTTGCCGCCTCTGCACTAAAACGTGGGAGAGAATATTATGGAAAAATACAAAAATGTCAGGACATTATTCTGGCATTATTACCATATCGTTGAATAAGTTTTCCAGTTTGCATTTTAACACACATAATTACAAAAACTATCTTGCTGTAAATATCAATCAGTTTGTACAGGATGTCCCAATTTCAATGGTCTTGAGGGGTTTCATATATTTCTTTCAATGGCGCACCCAGAACTTTGTCTTGGGGGGAGGCCCGAGACCATAATGTCGTATTTCATTCTATTTTTTGCTTTTATTCATGAAATATGTAGAAAATATCTAAAAAAATTTTAGGGTATAATCTAATACAGTCAGACCTCTCTAACTCGAACCTCTATAACTCGAACCCCTCTATAACTCGAACCTTTTAAGGGGTTTTGCACTTTTTATAATATGTATTTTAACCTGTTTAACTCGAATTTCTATAACTCGAACTCTCCATTACTCGAACTGTTTTGGTTGTGCCTTTAAGTTCGAGTTATGGAGGTTCGACTGTACTAATCTGGTCCCTGAACCTTCTCTGATAATCTAGCGGAATAAGCCAAAACACGCGATTTAAATTATAAACAAAAATCACACCGCCGTTTTTAAGCTATATCGGATTTTTGAAAACTCTGCATTTTGGGAGGGGCTCCATAACCTTTCAATTAATGTAAAATATTTCTTCATAGTTCTTTTAATAAACAATTCAACTATAAGATTGAATTTTATCTGTCATTTTTGTTTTTAAATATTACATTATATTTTTTTACTCTGCTACAGAATAGCGTCCTACGAAATAGCGCTGCTACAAAATGGCGCTTACAAAATAGCTTGCATGAAAATAGCGCTTTACAAAATAGCGCTGCTACTGAATAGGGCCTTAAAAAATGCGGCTGTTACAATATGGCGCTGCCACAAAATAGTGCTGCTACAAGTTAGCGTGCATCTAGATAGCGCGGTACAAAATAGCGCTGCTACAAAATAGCGCACATCAAAATAGCGCTGCTACATAACGACATCTAATAAAAACAGCGACATTAAAAAAAGCATCATGAAAAACAGCAACTGTTCAATTAAGGAGACTATTTCTAACAATACTTTTTCAAAACAAAACTCTGACTTCTTTCTCGGGATCCTAGGGGTGTGAAACAAGACGAGTCGAACCAAGCCGAACGAAGTTTCGGTTTGGTTCGGTTAGGTTTGGTTTAACAACATCTAGGATCCTGATTCAGTTCGGTTCGGTTTAGTTTCACAACCACTAGGATCCCGGGAAAAAGTCAGGAAAGTTTTTTCTTTTTTTAATATGTTAAAGAGAAGTTACTGGGAGTGTTTTGTAGCAGCGCTATTTTGAGGCAGCGCCATTTTCATGCGCGCTATTTCGTAAAGCGCTATTTTGAAGCAGCCCTGTTTTGATGATGATGATGGTTTATAAAAAAAAACTATCAGCAAGCAATTTACACCAAATTGTAATTTTTATAATTAAAATGCAGATTTTTAAAAAACATTTGTACCTTATCATTTAAAATCGAGTCCTGCATATGGGGGTCATTTTTTTAAAATGAAGATCTTTAAAGCCGTGTTAAAACTTGGTTTCTAAGATATTAGCCTTCAAACTTACAATGGAGCGGTAAAAAACTTTTTTATATACTTTCGTGAAAAAAAATCCAGAAACACGATTTATTTAATGTCAAAGGCATATTTTGCAGTGTAGTTACTTTGGATGCAAATATCTCAAGATTGAATCACTGGGTATTCAAATTTTTTTCGCGGTTTTAAAGACAATCAAGAGACTTTCAAAACAAGGTATCACTCGACCCACTTTCTCCCATTCTCGAAAGGAATGAGTGCAAAGATTTTTTGAAGCCAAAAATTGTCTTCCTAGAAAAAAACTTACATTAAATTTCCGAAAAGAGTTTGTTGCCTTTAAAAAAATCACCCTGTATAGATATCGATGTAAAAAAACAGAACTTTTGAGGCTTGTTGTTACTAAGTTTTTGTGTTCTGTTATATATAACGAGATGCAAAGGATTCCAGATCCAACACTGAGAAACCTACCATTGAGCTTCTATTTTCTATTCCTAGTTCTAAAATTCCTACTCTACACTGCTCGTATGTTACTAATGTAAAAAGTTTTGCTAATCTAAATTCAGTTTAGACAAGCAAACCTTCAACTTTTCGAGAGGCTTGAGCTTGCTGTTTATTTCCTATTTTATCAAGACACAAGCATCCATATGAATGAATGAATGTACGGTGGTAGCGGTTAGCACCCGTAAAGGACCAAACCTGGCACCTAGGCAGTAGCGTATATTTGCCCCCCGAACCTGAGATTTTTTGATATATTTTTCACATATTTCATGAATACAAACCTAAAATAGCATAAAATACGGCCTTATGGGGTCTCGGGCCCCCCTCAAAACTGTCTCGGGTCCACCCCGAAACATTTTTCTAGATACGCCACTGCACCTACACACGTCTTTCTGGGCCCGTTGTGCACCACGTACCTACTGTGTTCGACTCAGATAATAATTTAAATACTATCTATTAAATAGAACCCAGTAGACTTCAAATTATATTGTAGGTCAGAAACTTTCATGGTATAGTTGTAGTATTAGACCACTGGTGGGTCATAAACCTTTTGACATAATCAACAGGGTACAGAGAGCCACAATTTGCCCGCACTAGCTGCTAGCATATACCCCATCAAAAAAATTAACACAATCATTAAAAAAAAAATTACCTTCCTAGCCCGCGCAGCAACGGCTAAAGAAGATATTATTTTCGACAAAAATTTTTGTTTGAGCTAACGCCGAAAATGTGTTATTTGGGTGTATTTTGACCTATCTTAGCAATATCGTCGTTATTTTCACAAAATTTTTAAGTAAAAAGTGTTCGACACTCTGATGAGCTGATTGTATTTAGGTCAAAATCCATTAATGGTAATGACAGTTTTTTCGGAATATAGTAGATTACATTTTCTGTTTAATATTTTGTGTGATGAATAAAACCTTGGTAAGAGCTTTGGTTTCCCAGATATTGTCAGGATAGAAAATAATGTCCTATTAACTAAATGGCACAAGTTACGTTTATGTATATAGTTCAATTTGTATTAAAACGTGTAATAAATTATATACGGAATAAAAATCATATATGATCGACCGGGCATCAATGATGTTTGTACAGGAAACAAAACACATCTTGATATCTTATCAATGGCAAACGGTTTTTAATAAAAGCATATCCAAAAGAGTTTAGCAGTTAGTTGTAAGCTGAGAACGTATTGTACCACACGTAGTTAACAGTGAAGACAAGTACAATAGTCAGAAGTCGAGCGTATCTAGAAGATACACATTTTGCAAACAAGACGTATTTAATGTAAGTAGTAATTATAAGTATTGTTAAATAAAACCATAAAACCTAACTGAAACTATGTTACCTCACGATAAAACCCCCTCGTGACAATATTTACAAAAGACTGTTTTCAAGGCTGCATGATATATCATGGCTTCACTTGAAGTGTGCTAATAGACTAGCTAGATCCATAATGGATCCATTTATTTTATTTTAATAACCGTTAGTTTTTATTTTTTAACTTTTAAGCAACACAAAGACCCACCAAGGCTAATAAATTATTTAACATTTTATTTTAAGGTTTTGATTTATTTTCAGCACAAAAAATCAATACTATTACAGACTGTATTATTTTGTTACTTTAAAATCATATTTCTATGTTTAAGGTCATGCTAACAAAGCATGTGAATCAAGTCTACTTGAAGTAGGGAGCAACAAAACAAAGTCTGAATCCAACAGGAGATATATATGGGACTAGCCTCTCTTCAGGATTAAGAGATAAGCCTTTACCCTCTTTCTGTTTTAGTTTTCGGGGTTGCCCCATAGACTACCTAATAAAAAATCAACAAAAATTTTGTTACAAAAATTTTTGAATATAGGTAATTTCAAAAATATTGTCGATTCTTCCTATCATTCTATACTCAATGGCTAACAGTACCTGAGACGCCGTTTCAAGGTCACCAGTTAACCAATAGCTGAGCATACTCTGAATGGAGAACCATGAGCATGCGTGCTACGTCCACCATTGACTAAGTTTAAATAAAGATAAATGTTAATATATTATATACTATATATTTGTTTGCAAAAATATCCTCAAAGCGATTTGTTGTATTTATTTTTTAGTAAAATTATCTGAGACCTTTTCTTTCGTCGTTGCTGTGGGTTTTCTCTTCCTCCTGTTGAATGAGGATCCAATTATAAATAGGGCTTTGGATTTAAGAGCCCAGGGATTAATCATAGGGCCGAATTTCTCGAATAAGCAAAACACATTTTATACGAAAAAAAACTTACTTTTTTAGATATTTTCCAAACTTTCAATAAGTGCAAAAAGAGAAAAAATATTAATCTTCTCTTTTTCCTTTCTAAGTCATCCATATCGAAACGCTTATTCGCACGGATCCTGGGACACCTCTGGAACCCCAGAACAGGTATTATCATCCGGTTTGGCTTCCGGCAAAATTAAAAGAGTAGGAGTAAATTACATGTTACACTCGCTTAAGGGGTGAAAAATTCTAGAAATGTTTGCAGTACCCGACCTCTGCACCCACGCGATTCGAAATCCCTACTCTAGCAAGCAAGATTCCTAACACACTTATTATTCTTAGTAAGAAAACAATTTGTTTGTTCTATGGCTCGGCAGCAGGTCATGACAGTTCGTTAGATAACCCTACTTACTCTGTCTAAAAGTAGCCACCCGTTGCCCGAAAGCGGGATAATCGTCTTTAAAAGCCCTATAAATTTAACCCTTAAAATTTTAGCGCCGTATAGATGCAAAAGTTTCTAGGTTTAATCCATTTGGGTATTAAAGGACGGGAAAATCCTTACTTACATACATACGACCCAATTGAAATTGCAAATCAGAGCCAAAGTAGCAGAGTATATTTTAAGGGCGGGGGTGGCATAATACCAACCCCTAATGTCGACGCTTTAGAATAAATTTACCGTGCTCGGTGTGATCCTTTATCAGCTACTGAATTCAACATTTTAAAAATTAAAAACGACCCATGGTCACCTATAGACCAAAAGCCAGCATATAGGAACCCTCCCCCTACGTGGGAATTTTTGACACATATATTTTTCGGTTGCTATTGGAGTCTAGTTTTTTCTCTCGAAGAAAAACACCTTTATGCAATGAATTTTTCTATAAAAACAAATCGCAACGAAAGTGGA
The DNA here is from genome assembly GCA_963576565.1 of Aspidapion aeneum. Lineage (NCBI taxonomy): Eukaryota > Metazoa > Arthropoda > Insecta > Coleoptera > Brentidae > Aspidapion > Aspidapion aeneum. The sequence continues at coordinate 30,384,658 of OY755043.1, forward strand.
CATGGCTCAGCCCTAATGGAATAACGAAAAACGAAATTGATAACATACTGACGACTGATAAAACCATCGTCAGATATGTTACAGGCAGTGTTCACAGGATGGTCAGAACAAAAATCTTCATTGAAAGCAATTTCGAAATGAAAAGAAAAAGTAATAATAACAATGACTTGACATGAATAAACTTACACAAGCTAAAGCTATATACAAAGAAAGGCTAAAGGAACAGCTAACCCAAACCTTAAGATGCAAAAATGAAAATATAGATGAACTAAATGATACGCTGACAGGAGCTATGACCAAAGTAGAAAAATATATCGCACAAAAAGATAAAAAGAGAGAAAATCGTATATCAGAAGAAATAAAGAAACAGATGGAAAAAAGAAGGAACCTCGAAAAAAAAGAAAAAAGAACATCTAAAGAAAATAAAAGAATGAGCCACAACAGAAATATAAAAATGTCTAAGGCCGTCTCTAGGTAGATATGAAATAATTAAAATAAAAGATATGAGTTGCATAGAAATTAACGTTAAACAGGATATCATAAATCACACAACTATTCTATACAGAATTATACCTAACAAAAAGGAAACCATCGCGAGACACCATAAAAAATTCCAAACAAAAATGAAGAACATAAACTAAGATCAACAACCTGAAATAAGCAAAGCGTAAAAAAAGAGACCATTAAAGAAAACAAAAAATAACAAATCACCTGGAAAAGACAGAGTAACGGCATAAATGCTCAAGTACGGTGGTAAAGCTGTAGTTAATACCCTCCATACTCTTCTGAACAAATTACTAAAACAAAAAATAATCGCAAACAACTGGAAAAATTCATAAACATTATTCTACACAAGAAAGGCAATAAAGCAGACCTAAAAAAGTATCGACCTGTAACACTCCTCAATGTAATTGCACGAAAATATTAACAAACAACAAAATTTAACGGATATCAATCAAAAGAACAAGCAATACAGAGGAAGGTATCACGGTTCAGAATAAACCAAAAGAAAATAGAAGAAGTAGAGCAATATATATACCTGGGACAAATTATTAAACTAAAAATAGAGACGAGTAATATTGGCGTAGGAAGCATTCGGTAAATTAAGCTATATAGTAAAAAATAAAAAATATCCTCAGTACCTCAAAACGAAAGTGTATGTATGTATCCTTCCTGTACTTACCTGTCGATCCCAGACCTGAACACCTACAAAATCAAATATGGATAAGGTAACAAAAGCTCAAAGATCATTAAAAAGACAAATGTTACATGTAAAGCTAATAGATAGGAAAAGGAAGAATCGATAAACAAAAGTAAGGGATGTTAGTGGAGAAGTGGCAAAATTAAAATAGAAATTTGCCATTGGGAAAATAAAACAGTAGGGGGTGACCCCAAATGATGGGCGGACGATTTGAAGAAACACACGGGAACTAGATGGATGAACACGGCGACAGACAGAGAAGAGTGGAAGATATTGGGGGAGACCTATGTCCAAAGATGGATTGAAGTAGGCTAAATAGATAGATAGATTGGAATCTAGTTTTAGGATATGCTTGTTTGCCACTAGTCAACTACAGCATATAAGCACTTAAGCGGTAGAGAAAGAGGACAAAAGTAGTCAGAGGGAAAAACTTTTTACCGCCGAGATAAAAACGGTTCTTTTTGAAAAAAGAAACGCTTATATCTCAGCGGCTAATAGACCGATTTTCATAAAAGTGACATATTTTTAAAGAAATAGTAATCTTCTTTGGGCTTCAGTATTGAGTTTTTTACTTTTATTACTTGTGTAGTAATAATCCCCCCCCCCCCAGGGTATATGCTGTAACTGTTGAGTGGTAAACAAGTATATCTCTTAAAACTGCTTTTTTGAAAACGGTGAACTTTATTTAATAGTTGTAAGTAGTTATGTTTGCCATTTGAACTCAGTGCCTGTGTTATCAGGAAAATCTTTCGCAAGGATATATGCAGCCCGCATGCATGTTGCTATCTAATTCATTAAATATACCGAGCAAATCCAGTTACTAGCTCACTATTTAAAGAGATATCTAGCTCTATGTAGCATATAAAAAGCTAGGATTTGAAGTTTTGATATACTTTTGCTTGGAAAATTTGAATAAATAATAATAAGTGAAGAGCTTATTTAATTTAGTACATGGCAAGATATACTCTATCACAGACCTCTAAGTTAACGTTGACTACAATCAAGACTTTTAAAAAATTCAAATAGAAAATCTTTGCAGCAAGGACATTAATTTAAAACTGTTTTCCATGTTTCCTTAAGCCTTCTTTGATGTAATGCATGAAAAATAAAAAAGGGAATAATTAACAGACTAGACTTCTTATAGATGGTTCGATTGTCGAATGGTAAAAATGTCATTCATAGAAAGAGTTACGAATTAAGAGCTATTCAAGAGAATTAAAAAAAATATATTACTCTGACTGAAATTATTAAATTATTTTTATATTTGAATAGCTTAATAATTCAATTTGTCAAGCTACAATTATAGTAGAAGCTGTCTATTCTGAGCTCGAAATTGATATCAACCTACACATAAGACTTTCCATATTATTCTGCCTCAACTGATATCCCGATATTCCATTTCTGATTCCAACCTACGACGCTTGAAAAGGCCATATATTACTGACAAATGACAGACTTTATGACTCAAATAAAAAACTGTTTTTGAGGTAGTGTTTTACAAAAAATAAAAAAAACACAACAAGAACCATATTTATGAATTAGTCAGTCAGCGGTATCAGTAGCGCGCAGGTACAAGGTTCCTAACTAAGAATACACACAGCCATTGCCTGACTTGTGACCGTGAAACGGCGCAATAGGTACTGTGATTCGCTGAATAAAAAATACGTACAAGAAACAACAATCTTCTTGTAAAGGAAAACAATTACTTTTCCTGTCAAAGTTATGGCATCACCGGGTTATTAGCAAAATCTACTGGTAAATCGCCCACGATCTGTTACAGTCATTTAAAGCGCCCTTAGGGCCCTCTATATTCCAGAGAGACACTCAGTGAGCCCCGCTCCCTCGGGAGATGACAGTTTATTGGGATAAGCACTTAATAGACGGCAACAGGTAGAGTATACACATCTTTCCGGGAAACGAGTGCAAGTAGGCTTATTTTAAGAAAATTTCAAATTTTAAAGTCTAATTCTTACCTAATTTCAAAATAATAGTCAGTGAAACAGCGAAACAGCGGTAGAAAATAAAAGGAAACATAATTATTATTTGGGGTATGGTCCTTTTAGCAAAACTTTAGTTTTTATTATAACAAAAAAATTATCGTTTAGATTCAACACTTAGATGTCGTTATTCTACTGACCCTTTACCCTGAAAAATATTTATTCTTTGGTGCTTGGCTAGAAGTTAGCGTGGGGAAGGAAGCGCGAGAAAAAACCGTGAGGGATTGAGGAGGAAGCAGGGCGCTAACTTCGTTATGGCGTCGCATCGTCCTAATTCATAAAGAAAAGAAGCTTTTGTTATTCAAGATAATGATAATCCATAAGGAAAATTATTTAATTTTGCGTCTTGATATAGGCCGTTGGAAATAAAAAACTTTAATTTTCTTTGCTAGAGTTTTTTGTCAATATTTGCCCCTCCCCTTAAGTCAAACACACAAAGACTTACGTTTTATGCTGCTACCATTAGTTAAGGTCACTATATCACGGAGTTCCTTCTGAACTTCGTGATATAGTGACCTTACCTTTAGTAAGTTACAAAACACTAGGGATGGGAATCACGGGACCTTTTTAACGTTATCAACGTTACCATTATTGAAATATAACGTTATTACTGAAGATTTTTTGTTGGTGCTTGGAGAAAATTTGACCACAAAAATAGTTGCCTTTCAAAAAAATAAAAAATGGATTTATGACGGATCTGACACCTTCCTAGACCATTGGCACACTCCAACTGAACTCCAGGCTATATCAGCCTTGAAAAGAGTTTTTTGTAAATATATCAGAAAAGAAAGCAACTACAAAGTTTTTGGTCCAATACAATTTATTGAGAAAAATGTGTTTACTACATTCCAGAATATTGATGCGAATTTCAAAATCTAATCAGATTGTTAAAGTGTCGAACACTATTTTTTATGAAAATCTCATGAATATCAGTTCAGGGGTTTAGGAGGAATCGTGTTACGGACAGACATAACTTTAAGTTAAATAATACGTTTAATTGGCCGGAAAACTTATTTTTTTATATGGTGAATTATTGGGAACAAAATAACATAAAGCTGCAACCAGATTTATTTGATAGCTTTGATGGCTTTATTAAACACACATACCGGCCACTAGAGAAACTTAATGAAAAGAACGCCGCCATCTTAGATTTTCCGCAGTTTTTTATCTATTGGATTTTTACTCACAAACTGGTCCCAGCTTTATGTTATTTTTTTCCCAACAAAACTATATACCATTAGGGTGAAAGCTGTTCTGACCACCACTCTGAGACGAGCGGCTCGTGGTAGTTGTAGTAGTTGTCAAAATTTTAATTCTTACAAAAACTCCCTAATGTTATACACAATAGTCTAACATAAATTCCAGTGTAGAAGCTTTGTCATAAAACTAGTAAAAACGCAAAATAACTTTCCTTATAATGCAACTTCTTTTCCTGTCGCTAGCGTGTGTGCCTGTATGTGCTTGGCAAACTTTCGGAAATTCCAAAGAAAGTTTGAACTTTTTTAAGAGTAATAGATAACTTAAAAAAACATTCAAAGGCATCTATGTAAAAGTGTGTTACATTTGTGAGAAATGCTGTTAAAAGTAATTCTTACAAATTGAGACATTTTGGGGGGTGTAAAAAAGTTGTTGCACTTGTCAAAAATCAATCAAAATACAGAGATAAAACGCGTGCCGACGTAGGCTGTCACTGGTTGTACTGCAAAGCAGGTGTGCGAGTCGGCGTTTGATGTCAGCCGCCGGCTCAAAGATCCACCAGCCAGTAACCCGCTGCAAAACAGGTGTGCGATTCGGCGTGTCATGACGGCCGCCGGCTCAAGTGCAGCAACTTTTGTTTTAAATGTGTAAACTTTGCCAATTGTAGATCTCTTGTGTGTATAAAATAAATACAAATATGTTTTAAAAACGTTACAAACTTTAATAAACACAAAATAAAATACTGTTGCGATTTAAAAATTGTTACAAGACTTTTCTTATAACCCTTTAAACAAAAAGGACCCCAAATAATAAAATAAAAACTTTAACTTACCAAAATAACAAACTGCAAAAATTTCTACAAATAGACAAATCGATTGTTTGTTTACAGATATTTAATTCAGAGGTTTTAGTTTAAGGTCAATAAAACTTTGAATGTGACTACCGACTGGTCTCCTCAAAATTTGGTTTTTAGTGGAGGGACGTTGGACCTAATTAATCCATTATCCCTTCTTTAAAGATATTGTAGGAAGTTTACGTTACGTTCTGGCTAATGGGAGGTTTCTTCTCGGTTAACCATTACAACTCTCACTTAACTTTTCAGTAGTTTGTCTCGCATCAACCACCTTCAGTGTGGTAGGCGACACCTAGATGTTTACCATTGTAAAGGGAGGCGGAATCACTTTCTTATCTCTGCAAAACCATGTTTTGCGCTTTTCGTTTTTCTAAGCTGGTTTCGTACAGTGGCACAGTCAAGGGTAATTTGCATTCCTGACAAAAACAGAAAAAATAAAATATTAAAAATGTATGAAAGTTATTTTATGCATCTTTGGTTATACAGTTGCTCACTTTTTTAATGTCATCCTAAATATGATTAAACATCTCTGGAAAGTCCAGAATTTTAGCGGACTTTAAAAACTGCTAAAAAAGGTCGTTTACTAAGTTATGATACTAATTTTAAACCATGCGGTGTTGCCCAGAAACGCACTATTTCTTTGTGTTCTACAAATTTAGGAAACAACATGATGACATTAAAAAACTGGGCGAGTGTACTTTAGGTTTCAGCCGATGAACGAAAATACACTGATTTAATTTACACAAATATTAAGACAACGAACAATAAATCAATGTACAGGGTGATTTTTTATAATTGCAAGATCGCTATTACTCGGTTATTATTGGGAGTAGAAAGTTCAAGCAAAAACTATTCGGTTTGGTAAATTATGGCCACTTTAGGCCCACCATTAGTATTTTTTTATAGGTTATAATATACAGGGGGCGACAATCAGATCAATTTTTTTAAACGGAACACCCTATATATTTTTGTATTTTTAAGTTCCGCAAAAAATTAGCTTTACAGATATATGTAACACTATGGCTCTTATCTTTGTTAGTTTTCGAGATATTGACGATTGAAATTCAGAAAATTAGCAAATTTTAAATACGGTGCGGAGTATTTCCTGTGACAAGTCACAAACAATATTAAGATGTGTGGATACCTAATGACAAGATGATTATTTATATTTATCAAACTGTCAGTCTAGTATAAGAGCCCAGTAGGATTTTGGGCTTGAATTGCAAACCGATACTCACATATATTAGTCGATTCGTCATAAGACCGTGTCCCAAAAAAAATGAAGATACCTGCGAAAATCCTGCATAAACAACCCGCCATCTTTGTTTAAAGATGGCGAAAAGGAGTTTGAATCAAATGTACGTAACTTTTTTATTATTACATCGATTTTACTCAAACGAATTGTGATCAACTTCCACTGTAATGGGCTCTCCAAAATACTATCAATACTTTGTTTTTTATTGGTCTCTATACTGTAAATTCTGTAATTTCCTCAAATACACTGGTTTTTTTTATGTTTTTTGATTTTTTAAAGAAAACTATTGGTTTTACAAAAAAAACATAAACAGTAGAAAACATGCAGATTGTTAAGATGTATTCATTGTGGGTCTAATATTTCCCGTAGGTTAAGCGGTTTTTGAGTTACACTAAAAAAACCACGAAATTGGCCTATACCTACCCCTGGGAACAAAATTTTCAAGTTTTCACCAAAGTCATGAAAGTTACTAAAAAAACCATATGGATCGAAAAAGGATGTCAAGCTGAATAAGAAACGGCTATTAGTTTTAAACAGAAATTGATACTGAGGTAGATATGGCAGCTTAAACATGGCCGAACCGCAATTTACAGTTTAATTTTTGAAAGTAATTTTTTTATGTAAGACGAACCCCTATGGGGTCAATGTACAATGTACAAATGTACCCCCGCTAAAAGACCATTTAATTATCTTCAATAAAGGATAGACCACTTTTTGTCGTAAAGTTAATAGTTTTCCTGAAAAAAAACAAAAAATATGCGGCATACATAATTCGATGTTTTCGTTCCATATAAGTAAGACAAGGGCATGGGTCCATTAAGGGAAAAATAATTTATGCACAGATAAAAGAAACCGCAGTTACATATTAAAACTGAGCATCAAAAATCTTACCAAAATTTGATTTGATAATTTTCTGTTAAATTGACAGGTGGTCACGTGATTTTGACAACTTCTTAACGGTTTGAGCTAAAGACTTGGTTCTTTTTTTGTATTGTAGACAAAAATATCCGATCAAAATTAATCACCACTGGCATGTTTTTAAATTTGCAAAAATATATACAGGGTGCCCCAAAAGTCCGGGTCCACCCAAATATCTGCTAAACTATTGAAGACACATACTGGACAGTGGCGTGCGATTACTTTTTCCCCGTCAATAAAGTAACGAAATGTCATGCCACCTTGTTGTCATTTTAGGCTGGGTCGCAATTTTTATCTTCGGAACTAGATTTTATCTTGATCGGCACATTGTTTTGTTTTAGTTTCGTGCTCTATTTCTGAGATATGACTCCCTTTATTATCGCTGAATTAGACATCTTGTTCTTTTAACTGCTGAAGACACCAATATTTAAATTTTGGGTCATATGTATGCATACAAGATTGCAATTTTAAGAAAAATATTGGTTTACAGACGCAAAAATGAGAAAACTTAAAAAAGCAACAAATTAAAACTTTGTAACACTTACGGTGTAAGCCTCGAGTACTCTCAATAGACTAAAGGCAGGCACCGACACACCCTTATAAGGTACTGAGACACTCAGTTACTGGGGTCATTTATCTCAATAGTTACATTGATTTAAAAGTTCGTAGCACTACTTAAAGGTTAACTGATTCAATATCTTGTTTTGAATAAAAATAATTGTCCTAAACTAAAAGTGACGAAGAAATTAATTTATTAATTTAAAATTTCTTATAAAGGCTTGTCTATCTAATAGTAAGTAAACTTACATGTTGCTGGCAAACACAGCGACATGACCGTAACTATGGAAAAATATAAAATTTAATTATTGGTATATTTGGACTTCTAAGTGATCGAACTATTTCCTCCAAAGTCAAAAACCACATAGTTTTATTTTATTTATTGAACAGAGTTATTATGTAACATAAATGCTTTAAACGCGATTATCTCAGTTTTGCGTATAAAGCAATTACGGTCATTCGCTGAGGACACCAGTATGAGTATAAACTCATAAGATTTGTAAAATAGGTACAGGGTGGCTATTTAAAAATGCCACTGATTTGCGAATCATGATCTAAAACTATTTGGGACTGCACCTTGGCAACCTAGCATTTGTTTTGCATGCGTGGGGTTTGCTCTGAGATTTGACCATGAGAACGGTCGCAATGCTGCCAAGTTTTGCTCAAAGTATGGATCTTTGGGAAAAGCGCACGCTATCTAGTCAAATTTTCAAATTGAGCCACCTTGACTTTTTAAACAAATAATCTATAATTTAGTAACTTTAAACCAACAAGGTACAGCGAGAAAAAGTAATGGCTATTTTAAACAATCAGAAGTCCAGTGTGAAGCGCCCTCTAGCAGCTATAGTAAAAAGGTGTCAATAGTCGAGTTTCGAATCCCAAAAGACTTCTGAAATGTTCAAAATATATGAAAAATTCAATTTCTATTTTTTAACTTTAGCACCCTGTATCTCGAAAACGGAGCAATTTCGGACTAAGGTAAGTGACTTTAAATCGGCTTACTTTGACCTCAGGAATATTGCGTAGGCTATTGTAGTTATAGACCCTTTTAGAGACACAGAGTCTGTGTAAGTTATTTTACCAATATTTCCACGTTTCTTCTTTATCTTCCTTAGGAGATGACAATATGAATAAAATGAAATATGTCTCGAAAATTCCCACGATGGGGGAATGTTTCATATTTGCGGCTTATGGTCTATTCGAGGGGTCTTTCAAAAACTAACATGTTGACGTAATTGTCACTTGTCGAATAAGCTATTGTTAGATAAAACTTATAAAATTTGTCAAAAATGGTAAAAGAATAAGTTTGACAGTCGAAAGATTTTGACACAATTTTGGTTTTTCTAAGACCTTTCAAACAAGATATCTCTCATTAGGGTTTTTGTTTAAACAACAAACTTGTCAATTTTGACAAAAACTGAAAAAGTTAAGTTTTTTACAGATTTTCCCTTCACAAAAATATATCATTCAATGTCATCGATCATTGCCAGATATGGTTCAGTTATCTTCAATAGTTTAGCAGATATTTAGGTGGACCCGGACTTTTGGGGTACCCTGTATATATTTTTGCAATTTAAAAACATTCCAGTGGTGATTAATTTTGATCGGATATTTTTGTCTACAATTCCAAAAAAGAACCAAGTCTCTAGCTCAAACCGTTAAGAAGTTGTCAAAATCACGTGACCACCTGTCAATTTAACAGAAAATTATCAAATATGTCTTTAGTAAGATTTTTGATGCTGAGTTTTAATATGTAACTGCGGGTTCTTTTATCTGTGCATAAATTATTTTTTCCCTTAATGGACCCATGCCCTTGTCGTACTTATATGGAACGAAAACATCGAATTATGTATGCCGCATATTTTTTGTTTTTTTCAGGAAAACTATTAACTTTACGACAAAAAGTGCACTTGCCTTTTTTGAACATAATTAAATGGTCTTTTAGCAGGGGTACATTTTGACCCCATACGAGTTCGTTTTACATAAAAAAATTACTGTCAAAAATTAAACTGCAAATTACGCTTCGGCCATGTTTAAGCCGCCATATCTACCTCAGTATCAGTTTCTGTTTAAAACTAATAGCCGTTTCTTATGTAGCTTGACATCCTTTTTCGATCCGTATAGTTTTTTAGTAACTTTCATGACTTTGGTGAAAACCTAAAAATTTTGAACCCAGGGGTAGGTATAGGCCAATTTCGTGGTTTTTTGAGTGTAACTAAAAACCGCTTAACCTACGGGAAATATTAGACCCACCATGAATACACCTTAACAATCTGCATATTTTTTACTTTTTATGTTTTTCTTGTAAAACCAATAGTTTTCTTTAAAAAATCAAAAAAACCTAAAAAAAAAACAGTGCATTTGAGGAAATTACAGAATTTACAGTATAGAGACCAATAAAAATCAAAGTATTGATAGTGTTTTCGAAAGACCATTATAGTAGAAGCTAATCACAATTTGTTTGAGTAAAATCGATGAAATAATAAGAAAGTTACATACATTTGATTCAAACTCATTTTCGCCATCTTTAAACAAAGATGGCGGGTTGTTTATGCTGGATTCTCGCAGGTATCTTCATTTTTTTTTTGGACATGGTCTTATGACGAATCGACTAATATATGTGAGTATCGGTTTGCAATTCAAGCCCAAAATCCTACTGGGCTCTTAGACTAGTCAATATTGTTTCAGTTTGTTATTTACAGTCTATATGTTAAATACTCCGCACCGTATACCTATTTAAAATTTGCTAATTTTCGGAATTTCAATCGTCAATATCTCGAAAACTAACAAAGATAGAGCCATAGTGTTACATATATCTGTAAAGCTAATTTTTTGCGGAACCTAAAAATACAAAAATATATAGGGTTTAAAAAAATTGATCTGATTGTCGCCCCCTGTATAATATAACCTATAAAAAAATACTAATGGTGGGCCTAAAGTGGCCATAATTTACCAAACCGAATAGTTTTTGCTTAAACTTTCTACTCCCAATAATAACCGAGTTATAGCGATCTTGCAATTATAAAAAATCACCCTGTATTTCGTTCATCGGCTGAAAATCAATAAAATCAATAAACACATTCATGGATATTACGTACATTTTTCGTTCTGTGCCCAGTCGTTTTTTACTGAACAAACGGACTGGATCAACAAGTATCCGATCTAGTTCCTAAATAGCGGCCTTACTATCGGCAAAAAAGTCAAGGTTATTAAAAAGGAAAAATAGTGTTTTTATGTGGTATAAATTTTAAAAAAAAAGAAATAAAATTTCTTGAAAATCCTGTTCTCTTAGGAAAAAGTTAGTAGCCTAGAGAGCCATATAGCAAGCAAAATAAAAGCCAGCTTAAGTATAATCTAACTTATGAAAAGCTCGGCGGCGGACTCACAACACATAACGGGGCATTATGAGTGTTACGCAAAACGTTTTTAGAAACCTAGTAAATCCACAATATACTAAACAAGGTACATAAAGGTAAACCTAAACTAAAAAGACCAAATATTATAGCATAAATACATGTTCAAAAAGTCGAAAAGTGAAGCGCTCATAGCTGGCTTTGGAAACAATGACCAATTTAAATTCGCGGGTGCGAATTTTCAAATGCGCATGCTTTTGTTTTGTCATGTAGGCACACAGTTGTTGTGTGGCTGGAAGCCATATTGACATTTTGCGGTGTTTTGTGTTTGTTTTTTTCCGTGAAAAATGGGAAATAATTCATGTAAAACATGTGCGGTTTGGGGAAGAAGTAAGGGAGTGCTATTCCATAGGTAACTACGTGTACTTTTCTTTATACTGTTATTAAAGTTAAGAGTGAAGCGAAGAAGAAGAACACTCTTAATGGTGTCCGTAATAAATCTGCACAATTAGTTTTATAAAAACTACAATTTCAATCCACAATTTGATAAATTTTTACCCAATCAACTAGTTTTTAGAAAAAAATAATAGACATAACCCTAAACATTTCACAATTGTCAAATAATGTTATGACGTAACGGAGTATGTTCCAAAACCACCAAAACTGACGCATGTGCAGTAACCAAAATCATGTCTACCCGAAAAAGGAACATTAAGAATTAAAATAAATAGGGGTCCTGGTTTCAAGAATCGCGTGTGAGAATACATGGGTAAGCCCCATATATACGCTCTAACGCATTTGTATTAGCTAAAATATATCTCACTACTATCAATAGGGACCTATTGCAATAGTGCCAACAAATTGTGCCGGGCACTATATTGACAGTTTCTCATTATAAGAACAGCAGTGTCCTTTCAAAATTAGGCATTTGTGTATTATACGAGCCGGATTTAATAGTGACTCCACTATTAATGGAAAATAAACGACGGGATTTATAAATTCGACTTTGGTATGTCAATTTTGAAAGATTAACTGTCAGTTTGTAATTCGAAACTGTCAATATAGTGCCTGGCACAATTTGTGCCTGGCACTATTGCAATAGGTCCCTATTTAATGCCTGAGCTCTTAAATAACATTTTGGAAAACTATTTCATGGAATTTATTTTTGGGCTTATTTAAATTATTATAACCATATTATGCTTATATTGGTGGGTGTTATTACCGGCACCTATCCCATTTTAAAGCCCAATGTACATACAAAAATATATATTTTTTTAAAAATTTCATATTTTTTCGGGAGGTTATAACTCTATTCATTCATTGAAAATTGCTAGAGAAATCTTGGCTAATACTTTTGTTTTAACATAATTTGGTCGTAAAAATAATATGGGCTTTATACCTCATTACCTATCTTAAGAAAATAAGTCATAACAAGCGCCAACGATCTAAGGTCTTTGTTTCCTGGTTCAACGCGGCATTTAGTCATTCTTCCGTGTCACTTGGGGAATATTTTTTTTGACTGAATTGAACACTTTATCTGCAGTTTTAGTACTCAAATATAAGTCTTTCTCATTGACTTCTATACCCTACGGGTAGACCCGGCATGGGCCAAAATTGCCATTATATCAAGCTTTTATCGCAATTGACCAAATACAAGTAAGAATTTAATGAGCAAAATAGGGATGAAAATAGAATTTCGGTTTGGTGAGTCCGGAAACATGCAACATCGCAAAAATATTCTATTTGCTTGTCTTGGATAAAAAAGGGCAGTGGCGGCGCAAAATAAAAATTTTGAATTCCACTAGAATTTTTTTATCAACAATTTTCTGTTTGAATAATAAATAATTCATAAATACTTACTTGTGTGTGTTTACAAAATTCTCTTCAGTAAAAAAAAGAGTAAAACTAATTTCTAAGCATGCTAAGTGCAGTGGATGTATTAAAATTATTGTTTTCATCTTAGAACTTTACAAATGTTGTACCTTCCAGGTAAAATATTTTCTTTCTTTGAACAAGGGTCTTCTTCAACTCTTCTTTTCTTGGGTGGACTACAAGTTATGCTCGAGTCAGATGAAATTTCGGAACTAAAAATTTCAATTCGAAATGGGACAACCGGGCGCAGGGCCAACTCGGCGCCGCCAACAGGGCGCCACGCCGGGCCTAATGGGCGCCGGGCCAACTCAGCGCCGGACTATTTTTTTTTCGATAGAATGTGCAGATAAAAACAAAATAAATATGTTATTTATACAAAACTTTCAACATCTATTAAGTCGAGTGTTGAAATTTGGTAGGTGTAGTGTTCTGCGACTTGAAACACCGCCAAGTTCCATATTCGATACATATCGATGCATAAATAAGAAAGTCCGCCATTTTGGATCCGCCACTAATTTTTTTAAGGTTGTTTTTCATCTGCACATTTTATCAAGAAAAAATATTTTAGTCCGGCGCCCAGTTGGCTCGGCGTCAAGTTGGCCCGGCGCCCAGTTGGCCTGCCGCCCAGTTGGTGGCGCCGAGTTGGCGGCGCAGTTGGCGGCGCCCAGTTGTCCTAGACTGCAACACATTTCAGGGGTCTGGTACGTTTTACCACCTTTCTTAAAACTACGAAGTTTTTTGAAAAATGATAATTTTAGACCATTTTATAGTGATTTCTAAAAAAAAAATTGCGGACTATCGTTGATTTTGTTAAAAAAATTGAAATTGAAACATTCTTAAAACCCCATTAAAACCCATACAAATTGCTACAAAAGAAGCATTTTCTCATTTCAAACTGAAACAAAACGGTCCCTGACGTCTATCAGCTGTCAACAAAAACTTGAAATAACTAAGGTCACTGATCCAAATCGGGTCAGTTTTTTGGTCCTTTTATGAAAATGCACAATTTTTAAAAAGCATGAAATTCAAAACAAAATCAAGAAAATTATGATTCCTACATTTTTACAAATAAAAATTAGTTTAATTGAACATTATATCAATTTTTATTCCTTAAAACACTAAAAATTATTAATTATTTACTTTTTTAAAATTTATCGAAGGTCTAACTGAACAAAAGCAAACTGAACCCATCCGTATCGAAATTAACCAAATCAAACCGAATCTAACGGTTCGGTTTGGTTCGGTTCGATTTGCTTAAACTGAACCGAACCTAACCGAATATAGCTAAACCTAACCTAAACAATCCTAGCGGAACCTAACCGAACATACTCAAACTGAACCAACCTAACCCAACCTAACCCAACCTAACCCAACCTAACCCAACCTAACCCAACCTAACCCAACCTAACCCAACCTAAACCAACCTAACCCAACCTAACCCAACCTAACCCAACCTAACCCAACCTAACCCAACCTAACCCAACCTAACCCAACCTAACCCAACCTAACCCAACCTAACCCAAACTAACCCAACCTAACCCAACCTAACCCAACCTAACCCAACCTAACCCAACCTAACCCAACCCAGCCCAACCTAACCCAACCTAACCCAACCTAACCCAACCTAACCCAACCTAACCCAACCTAACCCAACCTAACCCAACCTAACCCAACCTAACCCAACCTAACCCAACCTAACCCAACCTAACCCAACCTAACCCAACCTAACCCAACCTAACCCAACCTAACCCAACCTAACCCAACCTAACCCAACCTAACCCAACCTAACCCAACCTAACCCAACCTAACCCAACCTAACCCAACCTAACCCAACCTAACCCAACCTAACCCAACCTAACCCAACCTAACCCAACCTAACCCAACCTAACCCAACCTAACCCAACCTAACCCAACCTAACCCAACCTAACCCAACCTAACCCAACCTAACCCAACCTAACCCAACCTAACCCAACCCAACCCAACCCAACCCAACCTAACCCAACCTAACCCAACCTAACCCAACCTAACCCAACCTAACCCAACCTAACCCAACCTAACCCAACCTAACCCAACCTAACCCAACCTAACCCAACCTAACCCAACCCAACCTAACCCAACCTAACCTAACCCAACCTAACCCAACCTAACCCAACCTAACCCAACCTAACCCAACCTAACCCAACCTAACCCAACCTAACCCAACCTAACCCAACCTAACCCAACCTAACCCAACCTAACCCAACCTAACCCAACCTAACCCAACCTAACCCAACCTAACCCAACCTAACCCAACCTAACCCAACCTAACCCAACCTAACCCAACCTAACCCAACCTAACCCAACCTAACCCAACCTAACCCAACCTAACCCAACCTAACCCAACCTAACCCAACCTAACCCAACCTAACCCAACCTAACCCAACCTAACCCAACCTACCCAACCTAACCCAACCTAACCCAACCTAACCCAACCTAACCCAACCTAACCCAACCTAACCCAACCTAACCCAACCTAACCCAACCTAACCCAACCTAACCCAACCTAACCCAACCTAACCCAACCTAACCCAACCTAACCCAACCTAACCCAACCTAACCCAACCTAACCCAACCTAACCCAACCTAACCCAACCTAACCCAACCTAACCCAACCTAACCCAACCTAACCCAACCTAACCCAACCTAACCCAACCTAACCCAACCTAACCCAACCTAACCCAACCTAACCCAACCTAACCCAACCTAACCCAACCTAACCCAACCAAACCCAACCTAACCCAACCTAACCCAACCTAACCCAACCTAACCCAACCTAACCCAACCTAACCCAACCTAACCCAACCTAACCCAACCTAACCCAACCTAACCCAACCTAACCCAACCTAACCCAACCTAACCCAACCTAACCCAACCTAACCCAACCTAACCCAACCTAACCCAACCTAACCCAACCTAACCCAACCTAACCCAACCTAACCCAACCTAACCCAACCTAACCCAACCTAACCCAACCTAACCCAACCTAACCCAACCTAACCCAACCTAACCCAACCTAACCCAACCTAACCCAACCTAACCCAACCTAACCCAACCTAACCCAACCTAACCCAACCTAACCCAACCTAACCCAACCTAACCCAACCTAACCCAACCTAACCCAACCTAACCCAACCTAACCCAACCTAACCCAACCTAACCCAACCTAACCTAACCCAACCTAACCCAACCTAACCCAACCTAACCCAACCTAACCCAACCTAACCCAACCTAACCCAACCTAACCCAACCTAACCCAACCTAACCCAACCTAACCCAACCTAACCCAACCTAACCCAACCTAACCCAACCTAACCCAACCTAACCCAACCTAACCCAACCTAACCCAACCTAACCCAACCTAACCCAACCTAACCCAACCTAACCCAACCTAAACCAACCTAACCCAACCTAACCCAACCTAACCCAACCTAACCCAACCTAACCCAACCTAACCCAACCTAACCCAACCTAACCCAACCTAACATAACCTAACCCAACCTAACCCAACCTAACCCAACCTAACCCAACCTAACCCAACCTAACCCAACCTAACCCAACCTAACCCAACCTAACCCAACCTAACCCAACCTAACCCAACCTAACCCAACCTAACCCAACCTAACCCAACCTAACCCAACCTAACCCAACCTAACCCAACCTAACCCAACCTAACCCAACCTAACCCAACCTAACCCAACCTAACCCAACCTAACCCAACCTAACCCAACCCAGCCCAACCTAACCCAACCTAACCCAACCTAACCCAACCTAACCCAACCTAACCCAACCTAACCCAACCCAGCCCAACCTAACCCAACCTAACCCAACCTAACCAAACCTAACCTACCTATTGTTAATAAATATAGTAAAAGTTGTTAGGTTTATGTCCAGGGGGTAACCATTGTCCATAATCGTCGGAAATCGAGTTAGGATTAGTGTATGCGACCATAAACATTGAGTGGCGAGTGAGTGTTTGGTCTTCAATTTTTTTAGGGAAATTTTTCAAAATCTTTTTTTGCGCACTCTGGGCACCCTAATAAACCGTAATCTGGTCACCCTAATCCATCGCAATCAAAGAAAATGGGTAATCGAAGTGTCACAAATTTTTTGTTGGTTTCTATTCTTCTTTTATATTATGTAGGACAAAATTATTAATTAAACTAAGTGACCTTATTAAGTAAGACAGCATGATAGTCAAATGACATTAGAAGGACATAAACATATGATACCGGCCTGTAGACCGGTCGCGGTGGTCATATAATAATAAATATATACTTTCGCGATGAAAGACCAAAATTTAACTTAAAATTACTGTAAAGTCCGCAAAAAACATTAAATTTATCGAAATTTATAAAAACATAGATCAGTGTGTGTAACAATTCATCAAGATGTATGAAACTCGACCGTGACATGTCAAAAGTTTGGTTCGAAAAAACAAAAACAACTGGATAAAAATCGGTATGTAAGAATTTAAAAAGAAATCATTTTTAAGAAAATCAAATACTTTTTGTTAATTTTCATGCAATGCAAAAAAAGTGACACTTTCTGAATTAAAATGTGTGAGGGTAAAATCGCACGGTCGCAGAAACAACTATCTATCGTGACGCTACTGAACTTTCTCGTGTTTTAGGAAAAACTATCTGTCAAGACGACTTACCCATGAAATGTTGTTTTTTTTATGGATTTTTTTTCTTCTTTTGCACAAAAAACAATTTTGGACCATGTTTAAACTTAAATAGTTACTTCTAAACTTGTTTTTAAACGTTTTAAGATTTCTTTTTGTAATATTCCCGCACAAAATTCAAAAAAAATCATTTCCGTACTTAGACAACATTGTCTATCAGTTTTCCCTGTATACACGGACTAACAGGTAGAATCACTCAAAATACGGCAGGTGGATTAAAGGTAGCCAGCTGCTTTTCTGTCGCACTTATGCCGTCAGTGTGAAAGAGATAAAAGTACCCTTATATTATCTAGGGTATTATTAGCATGCAAAATCACCCTATCTTTGTCCGTTTCACATGTTCAATAATGTCTATCTCTGTTTTTATTGTAAAAGAAATACCCGACCATAGGAACCAAATTGGATAGGGTCAATAAAAAATGCCTTGTCTTTCCGTCTCTAACGCCCTTTTAGGGCGTTATACAACTCAATGGTCTTTCTATATTTGTTATTAAAATTTTTCTCTTGTTAAACATGTTAATACTGTTCTACAAATCATATGCTTGGTTTAGTCAGTCCGATGTCCGATGTCTGCGCACTTTGTTAGGAATTACTTTCAAGTATTTTTGCAGGAGAGAAAAATTAGGCGTCTCGGCCAAATAAAGCTCACTACGAAAATTAAGCCTATCATTAATCACTTAAAAATAGACCGGTGTACTGTGGACTATTTGCGTTAGATTCATTTAATATTTTTGCAACTTGCCATTTCTAAAACTTTACATAGATCACTTTTGTCAAATTTAAAGGCAACTTCACTAAGAACTCAAATCAATCTGCAACAAAAAGGAATATATTTCTTCGATAGTCAAAACGAAAGGGTATAATAAGAATCAATTCGAATTTGAACTACTTCTTTATGACAAGCAAAATTTAAAATAATATATAATAGGTAAGTCTTACGTTTGACAACAAACTTAAGTATTAAAACTTAAAATAAAGCGTTTCCTTCAGACAAAAAATAATATTATCTGAAATGGTTTGCTTGTCAAAGATATGTTTAAAAAATAGCACAGAAGTGCTAAAACTTTATTAATATTGTAGTAGAAAAATTTGGAAGGTTCTTTCAGATATCTCAAGTGATAAAAGACAAAATGCAATAGTAGCAAAAAAAATATTTACTATTAACCCTGTTTCTTATTTCCCCATTTTCCCCTATGTCAAATAAAATGGGTTCCGCTCAACACTGCAGTGACCTGTGCAGCCAGCGCCAGCCGATCGGAATTGTAATAAAAACTCGCTAAAACACAATTGCGCACGTTCTACATACGTCAAAATTCTTAGGTTCCCGTCCGTGAGTTTGCAGCGATTCACGGAAGCCGTTAACTACATGAGTGTCAACAGTGTCAAATAGCGTCTTAATCGTTGGCCGTTTTTGGCATGACCAACAACTATCCAATAACTTCCCAAGGAAAGCATCAAACCATCGCGTGAGCATAATTCAATATATTTTTACTCAAAGCAGTTGTTTTAGTTGGTTTCACACAGCTAATGCTCTACACGGAGCTATTGCTTGCATCAACCTGAGATTAGCCCAATAGTAAGGCCGAAACCGGTTGTAGATTGGCATGGATCACATTGCCTGCAGCAAATACGTTAGAGCATAAATACATGTTCAAAATGTAGTAACGTAACATAGTATGTTCCAAAACCACCAAAACTGACGCATGCGCAGTAACCGACATCCTGTCTATCCGACAAAGGAACATTAGGAATTAAATGGGGTCCTGGCTTCAAGCATCGCGTGTGAAAATACATGGGTATGTCCCATATTTATGCTCTAACTTATTTGACCTTCAGCTTGTTAGGATGTGTTGCAAACAAGGATGAGTCATAAGGTGATCGATGTTGGGGAAAGTCAAAGTCACATAATTATAATTGTAAGCAATTTGGAGTTACGCGTTATTTTAAAAATTTTCGTTGGTGAAATGAGTTTCGCAAAGGCGTTAACTTTGAGCTTTTTCAGCGGTTTTTATTGTCTTGATTTACTTTTTGGACCGTGTATAAATAAAGTGTAAACAACGGGAGCTTACGCCTCCAAGATTTAGAAAAATAAAGTTTTGAGAAATAAAAAGAAGTTGAAAGTAAAATGAATGAAACTAAATGAAGTTATGATGATTGTAAAATAAAATTAGAAACAAAAACATTTTTACGGTTTTGAAGTAGTAGCAGTAGAAGTGTGTGGTAGGCTCTAGGCCTGGCGACTAACCTATGAGGTGCCCTTTTCGCCAACCCCCGTACAACCCCAATAATGAGTCCTTCGTTCGCTAAAGGAAACTGGCCGTCTTCTGCACAAAGGCCAGAATGTCGGGCCACCTCAGATTCAGAAGTTCCTCCATCTCAAAGGCATCCTCTTCGAATACCTCTCTTCTCGCCTTCTTGTATGCTTCACATGATGAGAGGAAGTGCGCCGAGGTCTCGTCCTCGGCCCAACATTGCCTGCACGTCGCGTTCTCCTTCACTCTCATCTTCGCCAAGTGTCCTTGAAGAATGCAGTGCCCGGTGATGACTCCCACTATGGCTCCTACCTCTGTTCGTGTTCTACGGAGCAGCCAGGCCCTACGGGACCTGCTGTATCCTCACACACTTCTTCGGCTGTCTGGCATTTCCTGTTTTGCTCCATTTCTTTTGTATTTCTTTCTGGGCCCATTCTATTAGGACTGACTTTATCTGCCCTCTTGTGAGTCCCAGGAAAGGCCCTGGCCCGACGCATTGCTGCGGGTATCCACCCCTGGCGAGTTCGTCCGCTTTCTCGTTTCCTGGGACTCCCATGTGGCGTGCGACCCATACGAGCTCTACCCTTCTTATTCCGGCCAACTCCTGTAGTGTATCCACGCACTCCTACATCAAGCCCACGGACATGATTGGTTTGCACACTGGGTGGCGAACGACGTCGCGTCGGTTAGTTATAAAAAAACCAAATATTTTTTTTACTAGTAAAAATTGACTTAGAAACCTTGTGCGGGGCACCGGTCGCACTTCCCTAGTTGCGGCACTGGTATGGCCTCACCAAACTTCAACTCGGTGCTTTTTCTGATGAACTGTATAGTTTCAAAATATGAATTTTTAAAGAAAATTAAGAAATTTGATTTTTTATCACGACCATCTTATTGTTTTAAAAAACTGATATCCAACATTAAAGCGGTAGAGTGTTTTTTAGGATATCAGCGGATTTGTGGTTCTGATGAGGCCCCAAAAGTAAACAACCCCCTTTTTTTGGGATCCCTTCGAGTCCCCAAATTCAAACCACTTTTTGAAGGCCCCGAAATATATTTTTTCTATAAGCGTGCGGAAAAGTCCACTTTTCCGCACGCATTTTAGTGTGGAAAGTGCCACTTTTCCGCACTAGTGCGGAAAAATATTTAAAGTAAATTTGTTACGATTTTGAGGTGTTCTATAACATTTAGACCATTCAAAATACATTTGTATCTTTCCTACCACACGAAATATCCTAAAAATATTCAAATTGACTAAAATTCTGCTATATTTTCAATATTTTCGATAAAATAAAGTTTTCAGTAAAATAGGTTCAAATTATAAGTTTTTAACCTCCCCGGTATAAATATCGTCATTGTCAATGTCAAACAACAATGAAGACTAGTGGTTTTAGATTTGGCATCTTAAATCACCATAGCAACAAAGTACAAACAAACTGTCAAAACAAAGCCAATTTTGCAGATACAAGCGTCTTTTGAATTTTTCAAACAAAAAAATCAGATTTTCAATGGATTCTTCGGACGAAGATCTACCCCAGTCAGTTCTAGAAGCCGCTAGAACGCTTATAGAAAAAATAATGTACCTGCAATCGCGTGCGGAAAAGAGGCACTTTCCGCACTAGTTAGGTAAACTACTATTTTTGAAGCCCTTTTAGGGGCCCTCGGTAATCGCCGACCTGGCCAGTCCGGGCCTAAAAGTCACTCAAACTCACATTTTTTGGTAAGGTTATTTTCTTGCTAAGTTCATTGGCTATTCACTAAAATAATTTATGTTGTCAGCGGTCAGTGAGAAGTGCAACATCAAACCATATACGTAATAATAATATTACGTATATGCATCAAACACGTTTGTCAATCACCCCCTGTAATTGTTGCTGCAGATATTTTTCGAACAACGTTAAACACCATTCCTTTCCTCAGAAAAAAAAATAAAAACAGATTTTACTGAAAATTTCACTAATATTATTATGTCACATCTAAGGAAAACTTGGGCACTTAAAAATATTTTTTCTATAAGCGTGCGGAAAAGTCCACTTTTCAGCACGCATTTTAGTGTGGAAAGTGCCACTTTCCGCACTAGTGCGGAAAAATATTTTTTCCGGAAAAGTAAATTTGTTACGATTTTGAGGTGTTCTATAACATTTAGACCATTCAAAATACATTTGTATCTTTCCTAGCACACGAAATATCCTAAAAATATTCAAATTGACTAAAATTCTGCTATATTTTCAATATTTTCGATAAAATAAAGTTTTCAGGAAAATAGGTTCAAATTATAAGTTTTAAACCTCCCCGGTATAAATATCGTCATTGTCAATGTCAAACAACAATGAACACTAGTGGTTTTAGATTTGGCAACTTAAATCACTATAGCAACAAAGTACAAACAAACTGTCAAAACAAAGCCAATTTTGCAGATACAAGCGTCTTTTGAATTTTTCAAACAAAAAAATCAGATTTTCAATGGATTCTTCGGACGAAGATCTACCCCAGTCAGTTCTAGAAGCCGCTAGAATGTGAATAATAATAATTGATTTGATAAAAACGTTTTGAATATAAATAATTTTCTGAATAATTTTTAGTTTTTTCCTCACGCTTATAGAAAAAATAGTGTACCTAACTCGTGCGTAAAGTGTCTTTTCCGCACTTGATTGCTGGCCAAACTCCGCTATCGCGTCGTTTGGAGGCACTTTCCGCACTAGTTAGGTAAACTACTATAGCAAATGCTTAGTTCTAACCCTTTAAAAGTTACCAAGAAAATAATAAAACTTGTATTCTAATAAGATAACAATGAAAAAAATTCGGTTAAATCAATGTTTTTGATAATAAAAGCTAAAGTCGGGTCCTCATTACCGAGCCACGAGCCTCGAGCCTCGAACAATTCGCTAATGTAGACGTGAAAAAGGTATGATCGCAGCGCGCAACAAGCCATTCGCAACGAGCCAATAGGCGGTCGTCGTTCAATGCGCTTCAAATAAAAAAAAATACCATGAATGATGAAAAAGTATGGTTTATTTAAAAATTACATGAATAGACCTGTTATATGGGATCCAGAAAATAAAGACTATTTAAAAAACATTTAAAAGAAGATGCGTGGTTTATATGTTACTAGCCTATAACCAAATGGCTTTGCCAGTAAGCCCGACCAGTGGCGGATCCAGGATGTCCGGGGGGGAGGGGCCAAGGAGACGAAAAAAACACAAAATATATTTTTTTGCGGGATTTAATAAGAATTAGCTTTAAAGTTTTCCACTATGTGCAAATAAAATGTGCCGCAGGCGAAAATTGGAGTAAAATCAGTTAAATTTAATAAAAAGAAATTGCGGCTTATGCATTGGTTATTTTTCTTCTGGAATTAAAAATTATAAGTTTTATGTCAAGGAGGGGGGAGGGCCAGGCCCCTCTGCCCCCCACCCTTGATTCGCCACTGAGCCCGACTCGCACAAGCAGCAGCGTAAAAAAATTGCCTGAACCAGACAAAATAACCCAGAGAACATGTATAAGTATTAGGTCATTATTGAAAAAGGGTACCCCTTTCATGTTACCATCCAAAATTAAATTAGTGTTTAGTATATTAGTTAT
The DNA here is from genome assembly GCA_963576565.1 of Aspidapion aeneum. Lineage (NCBI taxonomy): Eukaryota > Metazoa > Arthropoda > Insecta > Coleoptera > Brentidae > Aspidapion > Aspidapion aeneum. Next base: position 30,408,420 of record OY755043.1, read on the forward strand.
TTTTCTTGTACAAATAAAATTGCCTCCAATATTACTCTAAAGCACTAAATTTAGTTTGATGCTGAAGTTGCTATTTGTTGTTAACATTTGTGTAAGACTAGCCCAAACGTCATACTCCGTTATCATAACCGGATAGAGGTTTGCAATCACTAAAATAAAAAACCTAATATATCATACGAATTTCAACATTATATTGCTCTAAGTCTAGTTTAATGTTTATATATATAAGTATCGCCGTCTGTTAAAAACAAATATTATTTCCTATTTTTTTTATAAAATAACATATTAAACGCGTACCCTGGAATAGCGTCATTACCGTTATCAGTATAATATATTTTTTTAAAAAACGTGTACCCTGGAAGAGCGTCATTACCGTTATCAATATACCGTTTTTTACGCGTGCCCTGGACGAGCGTCATTACCGTTATCAGTGTGTAATTCCTACATATCTACCGCTAGAGGCGTCTTAAGCGACCGCGCGCGAATTGTTTGTATTCCCTCAACATCTCTCAATACAGAGATCGCAACGCCCGAGTAAAGCCACATCTGTTATATGCAGTTTTTAGCGTTAATACGTGCATTGGTTAAGCTCGTCCGATCATAAGTTATAAATACCGTTGTTACTATAGTGAGGTAAATAAAATATATTTATTTTTCATTTTATATATATTTTATGTACAAAATTTCTTGTACAAGTCAAACTGCTTCCAATATATTTATTTTTCATTTTATATATATTTTATGTAAAAAAATTTCTTGTACAAGTCAAATTGCTTCCAATAGTGCTCTAAAGCACTACATTTAGTTTGATGCTAAAGTTGCTATTTATTGCTAATATTTGTGGAAGACTGGCCCAAACGTCATACTCCGTTATCATAAGTTTGCATCCACTAAAACAAAGTAACCTAATGTATCATACGAATTCAATATTATATTGCCATATAAGTCTAGTATAATGTTATATACGTATGTATCGCCGTTTGTTAAAAGCAAATAATATTCTTAACTTTTTTAGAAAATAACATTTTATACGCATACCCTGGTAGAGTGTCATTACCGCTATCATTTTGTAATTCCTAAATATCTACCGCTAGAGGCGCTTTAAGCGAGCACACGCGAATTGTTCTTATTCCTTCAACATCTCTCAATACAGATCGCAACGCCTGAGTAAAGCTCCTCCTGTTCTGTGCAGTTTTTAGCATTAATACGTGCATAGGTTAGCTTGTCCAATCATAAGTGGTAATTACCGTTATCAGTAAAGTGAGGTAAACAAAATATATTTATTTTCCATTTTATACTACAAAAGTTATCACCCAGAAAGTAAAAAGCAAAAACTCTTTTTACAAAACAAGCGGAGCGATAAAACATACGTATAATCATTTTCGTTATCATCATCATTATCAATTTTAATTTAAAGTAATATGCTCACAGAAAACGTATACGGGATCCCGTTATGAGTATTTAAAGTAAATTTTTGAAAAAATCCTTGGAAACATTATTTTTATTTTCTTAAAATATTTATATCTATCGACTCCTAGTTGGGGGTAGCTTTGACCTCTTGACTTTAGAGAGGGAAAGTGGGTCAAGTGATACCTGGTTTAAAAGAGTTTTTTCTATTCCTTTACAGCATTGATATTATTTCAAAAATTAATAGATTAGTTTTTGAGATATTCGCAATTTAAGTAAAAAAGTAAGACTAACAGCTTACTATTTTCTTACAAGTAAACTATTACAAATAGATTTAGCAATTTTTTTTTAATGTTTTTTTTATTTAAAAAATGTATTTATGTAGGTAAACTTTTTCAAGAGATGTGTATTTATGTCTCAAATTTACTGGGTACTTTGAATTTAAGGTTTCGATATCGCGCTGCGAGCCGCGAACAATGCCGTCCACATTAGCGAATAGATCGCGTTCGTTGATCGATGCTCGTGGTTCGTTAATGAGTACCCGGCTTTAGATCCAAATTTTTGATCCTCTGTATAATAATCTGGAATCAACTTCAAAATATTTAGAATACATTTTTGAGTTAAGGAGATAAAAATATTTGAGTTAAATGACTACAAAAAAAACAGAAATATACAAAAATGTTTTCGAAAAAAAGTAAAAATAAAAAAGAAAGAAAAACACAAATATTTTCTACTAAACAACAAACTAGTTCATACTCAAACCAACTTTTTAACTATTGCTTATGTCCCATTTAAGCGGACTGAAAGAGCACATAAAAAAAACTCATAAAAACGTTCATAAAAACTGCCGGAAAACTATAGAGAAAAGTTTTCTCTGGGCTCTGGAAATATATGTATAGAGTAAGTGCCTTGTATGATGGGTCTTAGAATAATATAGTGGCAGAGAGTCATTTAATAAAAAAGGGAATTATTGGCCGCAGAAATTTTTTTGAAAACATTTGTTTTAAATACATTTTTATTAAACAGCAATTTTTTCAAAAACGGTTTGTTAATAGATTGTAAACGTAACCTAATCTATCCAAACTCCGTCCTAACGCTTTTCCTCCAAATTTTTTTTTACCAATTGACAGGTTAGGATATGTTTGCGATCAATTGACGAAGTTAAGGCAACACTTATAATTATTTTTAGTGGGTGTCTGGACAGGTCAGGATACGTTTGCGATCAATTGGCAAAGGTTAGGATAACACCGATTTCGAACTCTCAAAAAGAGGACAGGAAAGCTAGTTTAGGGAAATAATTTTTTTCATTACTCGAAAAAAAAAATATTTTTAGTCAAAAAATTGATTTTGGAAAAATAACTTTTTTTAAAAAACATTTTTCCGAACGGCAAATTTTTCGACAGAAAAGTTTTCAAAAATACTTTTTTAAAATTCATTAAAAAAAAATCCGAACTTAAATTTTTTCCAAAAACATTTTTTCCGAAAACTTATTACCAAACAAGCTTTTTCTAAAACGTTATTTGAAATTTTGTTTTATAAAGGAACTTAATCTTACGTAAAGTTTAGTATACATCAACAAAAAGACAAAAAATTTTCGTGGCTAAGCGGGCATAGAAAGATTTTGTTTCTCTTGTATTTTGCCGTGGGTAGCTGTACTTATGTAAAAGCAAACGGTATCGCAGACATTATTTATTTATTTCTCTTACCAACCTCGGAAGATGAGATTCATATACCGTCTCTGTCGCTTTACAAAAGTGTCACATTGACCATGCAGTGATCTGAAGAGTCTTTTTATTTACGGGTACTAAACTTCACGTGTATAGTATTTTTGGCTCACGCTCCGCTGACTCGACATAAAATTTTGTGAAGGCGGAAAATAATGCAAAATGCATTGACCCGACCTGAAGGACAAATTATGTCACGGTCATAAGTACTGTTTTTCATTTTATCTGCCTGCTTCTATTTTTACTCTGGTAGTTTCTTTTGTATTTGTAGATGTCGCCACTTATGTAAAGGCAAACGCTATCGCAGGCATTATTTATTTATCTTACCAACATCATAAGATGAGATTCATATACCGTCTCTGAAGCTTTACAAAAGTGTCACATCGACCATGCAGTATTCTGAAGAGTCTCTTAAGGACGAAACAGTTAACTGTCAAAACCTGTACACACATAGGTGTCCATTAGATATTGGACCCCCGTGACTGTACAGCTTTCGAGCTGCCCACGGAAAAATACAAGAGAAACAAAATCTTTCTATGGCCCCTCGGTCGCGGAAAATTTTTGTTTGAACTTAATCTTATTCTCCATATTCTTGTTCTAAAGTTTTGCACACACACACACACACACACCAAGGCAGAATCGAAATAAAAAAGGAATGAAAGATGGAATGATAAAGAGGTGCCCTTTCGAAATTACACTCTATATCCGTTGTTAGAGACGACCATAAACAGTGCAGAATAAAAGGACCATGAGGAAAACATTTCGACATTTCTGACGTTGAATTTACGAGTGTTTATCCGTTTTTGTGTTGCATTTGGTATTTGGAGCAACGAACTGTTGCTTTCCTTTTGTAATATGTATTTTCAGGGTAAAAACCAGGACTAACCTAACCTCAAAACGAATATCTGACATTCTCGTATACAGGGTTCGTCAACGATCGTTTGGCGATTGAAAATATGTGAATTGAAGTAAGATCGCTATTTAATTAAATGGCACTAAGAGAGATAAATAGTTTAGCGCTGTTGTCATGTTAGCAATTCAAGAAAATGGTTTTCTTTTCGCGATCTAATGACGTTACTCTTACTGGCTGAGTAGGCCAAAGACGGCGATGCATAAAATCCTTAAAACCCCTTGATTTTATTTGCTGTAGCGCCATCGCTTAGATATCATTTGAACTGTATGACTAATAATCAATACTGCAAATCCGTAATTAAGTGTACAGGTAGAGGTTTCTAACATGGCAAAAATATTGAAAGATGTTACTACACGCACAAACAAAATATTCCACAAATTCAACTTTATTGATAACAAATTTCTTGGTCTTTATGTGTACCGATTTATTCTCAACCAGAGTTAGAAACCAATACTTTGAAAAGTAACTATTACATTAGGAATTACTTTACTAGAATGTACTTAGAAAACGGTGTAATTAATTAAAACAAAAAAATAACTTAATTATAAATTTCCTACTTGCAAAATAAAAAAAAGTATTTGACAATTATATTTTTATTTATTTATTTCACTTTTTTATAATTTACAAAATGTGAAAATGCTTAATTTAGGAGCCCTCTTTCTTCGTAATACATTCCAAACTTACCCCTTAAATTCAGTATAAAACGTGGATTACTTTAAATAATAAAAGCAACATAGCTTTTTACAAATAATAACAATCACTTTAGTAATTCAATTGCATTTTTGTAATTTCATTGTAAAATAATTTTTCAATTATTTTAAAACCTTAAATAATTGCAATTACCATAACACCGCATTTCAACTTATTGTTTTTTTTTCAAGAGGAATGGACCCTCTATTTAAGGGGCAAAAATAAAATTTTAAAAGGAGTAATAAAACGTGACAAACAATTTTTTCTGCAGACTGAAACCAGTAGAGGGGCAAGAGGTTTAGGGCTGTCGTATATCCCTACTCCCAAAAATGTTGTCCCCTATTCTGTTTCCTGGATAGTGTATGGTGATTTTTATCAACTTGACTTCGTGAGCCGCCGCCTGCAGATCGAACGCTTGAGCGGCATTTAAGCGTGACTTTAATAAAAGAGCCAGGTTATTGTGTAACAAAAAATTATTAAAAAATTGAATTTTTCTCGATTTAATGTTTCCTGATTAAAGCTGAAATACCGAAATAAATAATAATTACTATTTCTTCGTCTTTTAAAAGTGGAAATCTTACTTTGATTGCTCCTGTTTAGTAATAAAAAGCTATTATTGAATTTTGAGTCACAGCGGTAAACGCTCCTGAATATGCGCGTCTTTGGTCCCTCACTGACTTCTTGCTTTCCATAAGTTCATCCTTTTTTATACGCTTTTCATAAAGGCTAAACGCTCGAAGTCGAGCCCTGTATACCGCGTGAACAAGTCTATATCTAGGGGGCTTAAATTCCATAAAAGGATAAAAAACAGATAGAGTTATAGCATGTATTAATAAAAATTAAAGACCGCGATACGCCCGATTCCCGTCGAAAGCATTTCAGAATGGCCACCTAACCTTGATAAATAACTACAGGCGCAAGTCAACACAGTCGTCAAACGGCGGACAACCTGAAACATATGTTTACGGCGAGAGTTATTAAATGACTTGATTTTTAGTCCATCATAGAAGAGATGGACCATTTAACACGAGAAAATGTATATTTTTTATTTTATTAGGTTTTAGATCCGAAAACACCGAATCAGCGAATAAAATAAATTGGCTGTTTGAATACACACGATAAATCAAGAATACTTTAAAATTCAGCTTGTTTGTAAGTACTTTTAGGAACAAGCAGAATTTTAATGTATTATTCTGGTTATGTATCACCCCGTTTGTCACTTACATAAAGCTGATTAAATTAAATTGACCGTTCGCGAATTGAGTCGCGGCTTACACTGATATTTTTACGCTTTTCTCTTCTCCTATGAAATCTTTATGGCCCATACAAAAATCCTACCCCTAGATAGAAGGCTGGCCATGCCTTATAAAGCCGAAAAACTTCAAAAAATCACTTTACCATGTTTTCGACGTTCTGGATCCGATTTCTGTTGGCAACATTGTTTTTTCTTGTTTGTGCTGTTTGCGTCACTGAAATAAAAACAAAGCGTCGTTTTGTGGACGTCATATAAAAATTTCGAAAAAAAAATGTGGAATCATAATTTGGTCGAAAATAAAATCATGGAAAGTAAATGTTTGTGCTGTTTGCGTCACTGAAATAAAAACAAAGCGTCGTTTTTTGGACGTCATATAAAAATTTCGAAAAAAAAATGTGGAATCAAAATTTGGTCGAAAATAAAATCATGGAAAGTAAAATAGACGAAAATCCGTAAAAATGTCGAAACGTAAAAGCATGGAAACATAAAATCATCGAAATGGAGTTTAGTCTATTTGCAGAATAATTGAACCGCAAATAAATCGAATCATAAAAAGGCCGAACTGTAGAAAAGTAAAAAAATCTAAAATAAAAGAGAAAAAAGCAATTCAAGCGAAACGCATTTTTATCGAGTCGTAGAATTGTCGAAAATAATATAGTCAAAAATAATTTAAACGAATCGTAATTTTGTCGATCCGTAAAAATGTCGAAAATAATAAAGTCGAAAATTAAACGCACGATACGTAATGGAGAAGAGACGCAAAATCATCAAAAAGTAATTATGTCGAAACGTAAAAAGGTGAAACCGTAAAAAATTCGAATCGGAAACTCTCTATACTATAACGCGGATGCAAAAAACTTCCCATGTTACAAAGTGTGCTGTTACATCATACTTAACTCACCTAATTGCCTAAACCTAACAGTGGCGTGTCGTATAGGGGGCCAGGGGGGGGGGCGAACACCCCCCCCCCGCCCCTCTGCGCTTGGCGCCCCTGGCGTCCTTTGAAAAAAAAATAGAATTAATAGTGTTATTATTTTAAAAAAAGGTTTGTAATTTAGTACCTATATTTGCACCCCTTAAGGTCTTCGCCCCCCCCTGCCCTTTTATCCACGACACGCTACTGAAACCTAACCTGTCAGCCAGTTCAACGAATTTAGCCAAGAAATTTTGCTAAATATTTCAACATCCCACCTTTATTTTCGACTTTTCTACGGTTCGATCTTTTTGCGTTTTAATGATTTAGCGTCTCATCTTCATTGCGTTTCGCGCGTTAAATTTTCGACTATATTACGATTCGTTTAAATGTTTTTTGCCAATATTATTTTCGACAATTTTACGGATCGACAAAAAAACGTTTCGCGTAAATTGCTTTCTTTTATTTTATTTTTGATTTTTCGAATTTATTACGATTTAGCCTTTTTATGATTCGATTTTTTTTACGGTTCGATCATTCTGCGAATCGACTCAACTCTGTGTCGATGCTTTTATTTTGGACAATTTTACAACTTGACAAAACTACGTTTCGTTTCAATTATTTTCGTCTATTTTACTTTCGTTTATTTTATTTTCGACAAAATTACGGTTCAACAGCCTTTTTTTGAACTTTTTTCGATGTTTTTGTGGCAAGTTTGACTTACGTGAGATAGGGTTTGGACACTCGAACATTTGAAATTCCATCGCCATCCATCCGTTGGACCCTCGTCTTTCCGCACCCAACTTAACGCTTAGCTCCACCATCTTCTCTATAAATTAGCTGATCGTTCTTTTATTTTTAAGAATTTGCTTTTTTTGATTTTTTATATTTTAATTTTTTGACTAATTTAAAATAATCAAATTAAAACAATACCTAATTAAAAGTATTAAAAATAGAGAAGTAACAGAGCCAGATGAATAACCTTCATCAGTACCTGGAAGTAATTAAAAAATCAACCTTCAACAAACACTTAATAAAACAAAATAAATGGATCCATGACGCATCTGATAATTTCCTAGCTAGTCTAGCACCCTTCAAGTGAAGCCTTAAAAACGGTTTTTTGTAAATGTCCCAGAAATTATAGCTCCTACGAAGTTTTTGGTAATGACACAAATTATTGAGCAAAATGTAGTCTACTAGATTCCGAAAACCGCATAATGATTCAATGCTCCGTTAGAAAGTTAGCATTTTAAAAAAATTTTAATTGTCAAAAAATTGTCATTAGCATTAATAGATTTTGACGAAAATCTAACCAGCTCGTTAAAGTGTTGAACACTATTTTTCCTGAAAATTTTATGAAAATCGATTTAGCGGTTTATGAGCTATCGTGTTTAAAATAAATGTTTGTCGCTGATTAAAATAAGGGTTATTTTATATAATATAAGAGATTACATATTTATTTTAAAAAAAATTAATAAATAATATAAACTTAAATAAAATTTTTATATAAAGTTATAGGCCTAGATTTTTCAAAACAACATCGGATTTGGCACACACTAGGAATTAGTCCGGCCAGAATAAAATAAGGTTCAAAAGAGATGGCGTGAATTAGGCCTTCAATCTCACATCACATCACTTATATTTTACTCCTCCTAAACCTTTTTTTGCTAAAACACACCATACCTTATTTTTCTTAAAAAGAAATATTTTTTTAAAACTTTTATACTTATTATATTATACATGGTGTCTCTAAAAGGTCTGTACAAAATCTTAGCACATATTCCTGAGGTCAAAATAAGTCGATTTAAAGCAACTTGCCTTAGTTCGAAATTGCTTCGTTTCAGAGATACAGGGTGTTCTATTTTAATTGAACCAAGTGAAACTATTTTCCCAGAAATTGACCGAAAATGATTAAACGACAAAAAAAACTAATTTACTGTCTAAATTTAATCCTTAAAGATAGCAGTAAAATCTTTTGATCCAAAATAATTTCAGTATTCCGTTGTGGCATCTAACACTAAAAACGGAAATATCTCGAAAACGGCTCACCCTAGCAGATTTTATTAGAAGTACCTTTTTTACTTAAAAAAGTTCAGGACATTACTTTATCAACAAAAAAATTTGAAAAATGCACTGAGAAAAAAGTTATGGTCATTTTAAACCATAAGATGATCATTGTGAAGCGCCCTCTACCGGCCACAGTGAAAAAGTGTCAATATTTAGGTTTCGCATCCTAAAAAACCCCCGAGTACCAATTTTTAAAGTAATGCGTTAAGAAATTAACATAAATTTTAATAAAATTCATTTTGAATTTTTAAATTCACCACTCTGTATCTCTGAAACGGAGAAATTTTGGTAAAGGTAATTTGCATTATATCGACTTATTTTGACCTCAGGAATATGTGGTAAGATTTTGTACAGACCTTTTAGACATCCTGTATAGTTACATACCTATTTCATTAAGTAGGTGCGTACGAATTTAGAAACCTAAAAAAATACCAATTCCCTTTCTAAAAATTGCAAAAATCCAAAATCAATCGTTATATCTTTAAAATTGGAACTTCACACAGTTTTATTAAAAACTTAAAAAAGAGTAAATGATACGCCACTGTTTCTTTTTATAGGTGTAGAATGTGTATGATAACAATAGAAACCCGATAGAAGGGTGTGAATTGTGAACGGGCCGGTGTCGCTGGATTCGATTTGGTTAAACGTGTCAGACGACCACCCAGTAAATGCTGTAAACAGAGGGAGACAGATTGCGTTAAGCCATCTCTTTTGCGCCTCTTTTTATTTTGGTCGGACAGTACCTACTTGTTTATAATGAATCAGGCACCAAGAAAGGTTACTAATTTAAGCGACGATTTGTGCTTCCACTTTCAAGTATCTACTTTAATTATTTTCTGAAATAGTTAAAGAATTAAAGAGAAAATGGAAATTATTTAAATTTGAACAAGGCCCTAAAGCCTTTCGCTTCGGCTCGGCCGGGGCGAATTCGCATAACTACAAGCAAAACGCCTTATATTTAATTTTAATTGCAAAAGTCTCGTTATTTCTTTGCTGTAATGAAGTTGACACAAATCCGGAACATTTGCCATTATAAAGCAAGCAATACACGACGAAAATTACTTCGTTAAGGCCAACCAGGGCTATTAAAGCGGACGGGCCCCGATCCTCCACTTTGTTGACGTCACATCGGGGGCTGATTTCTTTTTTGAGGGTCACGTCCCGCCACAGCGATTGTGGAATGACGCTTCAAGAATATTTGATTTTTTTTAATAAACTTGGTTTAAAGATTGTTTTTACTACATTGTTGCAAAAACAAATTTTTTTTTCGTGTAAATTGTGATATGCCTATTTTAAATTTGTTTGTTTTAACCTATGTAATGTAATGAGTGATTACAAATGAATGACTGTTCTGAAGAAGGTCTCTGACCGAAACGTCAATAAATATTTAAACTAAAAGTTGCTATTTTATTTATGGACCACATTCCCAAAAAACCAACTAAATTTAAAAAAAAAAAAATATATATATATATATATATATATATATATATATATATATATATATATATATATACATACTGTAGCCTAATTTTTTATACTGATTTTAAATAATAATAATTTGTTTAGGCTCCAGCAAACGAACACTCAGTTTTTTCTTAGGAGAGCTGGGTCGTAGGTTTTTTTTTCACTGAGTTGAAATACCTGTACATAGTAAATGTTTTTGGACGCCACTCATTTTTTTTATCATGTGTAAAATGAGAAACACAAGATGTGATGTGATGTTCTCAAAACCTCCAATGGAGAAGAAATTGAGGGTCAGTCCACGTCATTCGCCCTGACTCTGGACTGGACGCTAAAAGGCAAATCGCAATCTCACCAGAGAACAGGATATTCTCCGACCAAAATATCAAGTGGGGCTATTCACAGTTGATGTAGACGGCCAGTGCATACAAAAATTTGAGCGTTTTTTTACGAGCTAACCACGCTTATATTTACGTAGCGTTTTATTGTTCCATAAAATGAAAATGCTACAATACCTCTACTTGGTCTATGTTTTCTTGGTTTATTCTGATCGGAATGTCTTAACCTGCGTTTGTTATGATTGAGGGTGCAAACGTAAGTTGGGTTGAGTTTAGGTTGGCTGGTTCACCACTTACACCACTCATTCGAGAAATACCCAAATTTTTGAGATAAGAAATTGAAAACGTAATTGTAAAGTTCATTGAAAGGAAATCAGAAAAAACGATGCATATAAAATATCTAAAGTGCACCTACCTTAGTTTTCATCTAGTTGCAGTCGTTTTGGTCGCTTGGAAGATAGGAAAAACGGGAAAATTGTAGCACTCACGGCGTTTCTTGTGCTTCATGTCGGTTTCCCGATTGCGACTCCTCGCGCAGACTCGCGCGTGTCTCGGTGCGATGATAAATCATATGCATATACCCCGCGAAATTTGAAATGAAAAATAATATTAAAATATAAAGGTAGCCAAAAGCTGGCAAATAATTCTTGCACCAACAATGATTTTAGTTTTAGTCTAGTTCATATTGACGCCTATATTTTTAGCTGCTGTATCCAGTTTTTCCATCATTTTTATTATTTCTGTTTTCTTATCTATTGCTAAGGCGATATCGTCAGCATATCCTAGGTGGTTCAAGTATTGTCCGCTTACATTGGTGGTTAAATAGTTTAGGGGATATTGTGTGACCCGGTCTAAGACCTCGTCTTATCCGGATTGACTTGTTTCCTTCGTGGATTTTGATTGATGTAGTTGCTCTATATATTGGCAATTAAGTCTGTGTATCTGTGATCTATTTGGCAATTAATTAAAGATGCTTTTACTGCTCAATGCTATTGAAAGCTTTTTCAAAGTCTATAAACGCAATATATAGTGACATGTTGCATTCGTTGGCTCTAATTATAGTTATTACTTGTGTGGAGTGAACTAAATTCATAAAAATATGAAGCTTTGTTCGGTGAAATTTACAAAAAATAAACCACTCCACCTTAGCCAGACTAACTTAAAGAATATGCCATAAAAAACAAAAAGTTTTAGGTTGGAAAATATAAAAAAAACTTCGTGGCTTCATATTTTATTTATAATATTTTATTATAGGATCGAATAGTTACCTGATATTGTTTTTTCGACAAAACATCAAATTAAAAATTAAACATTCATTTTAAATTACCAAGCCGCCACTGTGAGCAAAACTGCTTTTTTCAGTCGCAGCTTTTTTAAAAAGCAGCTTTCAAAAGCTTTTATAATGGACATTTTATTATTTTACCTAAAAAAAGTCGATGGGCAACTAACAAATTACCCAATTTTTTTTAATTTCCTCAAAAACAAGGTGATTAAAAAAACATTTTGACAATACTGATAGCGGAAAGCTGCTTTGTCCTTCAAAAAGCAATTTACAAGAAGGCAACCCATTTGTTGGGTGATACGTGCCATATCTACAATCAAGGCCAACACAAAATACAGGCCACGGCCCTGAAAAAATCAGCTGTTCTCTGGGGGCTGACTTTTACATTGGGTCTTACGGGAGGTCAGATGTTTTTTTAGAATATTTTCAAAATGGCACTACAGATTTCGGCCAAATGTCAGTGAAATATTCTTAGACACCATCCCGATATTCTACCAAACTTTTGTAAGGATGCAAGATGATTAATAAAAGGTTAAAATCTTCAAGATTTAGCATTTCTTACTTTGAATTCAAATTACCCGCCATATACCGCATGCCACATTCGCGTCTGCTTTAAATTAAATTTTTGTGTGAGCTAATGAAGCGGATCTGAAAAATTAAGGATTACTATACATTGAAAAAAAATTGTTCTGCAAGAATATACTAAAAACAATCTCAAAACCGGCTTTATTTTTAAAAAAATTAAATATTCATGAACCGTCATTCTAACTTCAATATTTTATAGACATTCAGCTGTGTCGTGATGCGACCATCAAAAAAAAATCAGCCCCGGATGTGACGTCAACAAAGTGGAGGATCGTGGTCCATCCGTTTTGATAGCCCTGCAAACACAAGATGTGTGAAACTTGGTTGCTATAGCCGCCACTGGCATATTCTCGCCTGCTTAAATTCACTATTAATCTTACGGCCAAACAAAAAAAAATTGCTTGGTTCGTGCCAGTTTTACAGTTTTTGTGATTATTTAGGATTTATACAAATCAATAATTTTTTTTGATGTTTGATTACAAAACAACATCCTTCGACCTAAATACCAAAAAATATTTTTAAAATTTTATGAACCGATCCGTGCTTTACAAGAATATTTGTTACAATTTCAGGTGCATATTATATGGGGTGACTTTGTGACAAAAGAAACTTAACATAAATACGGCGTCTAGCCGATTGTTGCAAAAATAAACTTTAGTTTTAGATTAATTTGTTTTAAATAAAAAAAAACTAAATCACTTTAAGCGTAAGCACTTGTAAGAAAGCTGTCAGAAAGTCACCCCAATTAATTTTTTTCTGATATAAAATAAAATATTTCATTCTTAAAAAAACCAAAAAAAAAATTTTGTAATATTGCCTGTGACAAGTTCCTGGCGGCCTTCTGTAGAATCGTGGCATCGTTACAAACAATAAAAACATAGTCACAAATTCACCCCTCATTTTGTTGAAATTTTATTAATTATGACTTCACGACCTTCGTAATTGGACTTATTGAAATAAAAGTTCTTTAATAAATTGCCAAAACTATAGCGAAGAATACACATAACTTATATCTTGACTACAAAAAATAGTTTTTGTTGGATAAGATACGGAAAACGTAAAATATTCAAATCTCTTACCAGTTATGTATATAAATGGCCCGCACAGCTGTTTGCCGACTTGTCCAACGTTGACTGAGGTCTAAACGAAACCGGCCGCTTCTTTTGAGTCCGCGATAACGTGTTTCGTAGGTTGATACACGTTTAAATTGTAACCGATTAAATGACGAGTCACAAAGTAACCTATCAGGCACAAACTCATCACGTTCTACGGTAGGCAATTTTTTTTATTCGAAGCACCTAGCAAAACGCGATTTTTACATTTGAATCAGTGGCGTACGCAATGGTGGGCTGAAACCCCCACCCAGAGCCACTGAATATTAAATTAACATGTATCGATCTGCGCCCAAGCCACCCCCCCCCCTCCCAGGATCCATTTCTGCGTATCGATTCGCTGTCAAGCCCCCCACCCTAGGATTAATTTCTGCGTAGGCCACTATTTGAATTAGCTTACTTTATTTGTGCAAGAGTAAATTAGCGGATTTTGGGACGCTAAAATTATTCATTTATCAAAACTTGTCATTCTGTGAGACTGCCCATTAGGAGAAAAGAGAAACCTTATTTTTATGACCTATGGTTATGACAGTTTACAAAAATGGTTTGCTTGTCACAAACACAAATTTTTTTCAAATTTGACCATAAAATAACAAAACACTACGAATCACATTGGAGTGACAGATGACAGCGTCTTTATTTTTTCCATAATTTTTATTTGTCTAAAAACTATTCCTTTGTTATCTTTAACGCTAATGAAATTAACATAAAATCAACTACATTTTTCGTTATTCGTAACGTCCCAAATACTTTGATTTTACGTTGTATTTATGGCAAGAGGTGCCTGTTGAATAGTGTACGCTTCACTTTAGTTTTTCCTAGGCAACTACTTAATGAAAATTAAATGTGCTGTTGACTCTTTTCCACTAATTGCTAAAAGAAAATGTGTTTACCCGGAGTATTTTCTCTTTCAATTTGCACAACGATTATACGAACGAGCTTACAGAACAATGGCGTACTAAATTATGTCGAGTTCAAAAATTGTTGCTGATATATTTCTTTTTTGTTTAGACCTTTTGAGATCTTTTTCTTTGCATAGTCAAATCAAATATTACATATTTTTGTTGCGCATTTTCTTTTATTTTGTGGTTTTCATTACTCGTTTTTATTTTTAAATGTGTAATTATGACTGTTTTTATTTTTTATAATACGGTACGCCAATGATAATAATTGAGTTGTTGCTGAATGGTAAGAATTATTTCATTATAGAGTGGTTTACGTACCATACTGTAAGTTATAACATAGAGATGACGGCGATAATTAAAAACGGAATAAGTATTGAATTATATGTAAATATAAGGATTTTAACAGCAAAATGTAACAATATATACGTTTGGTAAACAATTAAAGAATCTCTAACACTACATTCATCATAATTGACGTATTTTTTAGTTTTTTCACGAGCTGTCTGCTGGCTGATGGTTTCTCTGTTGAGACGGAGCCAAGAAAACCAACCCTGACCTGAACGAGCTGTCTGCCTAACCTGAAACATTTTGGTCCAACCCCGGAAAGGGGACTAGTGATAGGGAATACTATACCTCCTTCAAAAGCTTATGCAAAAAAAAAAAGAACGGATTAATTTTTTTGACATATGTCAAGTAAAATGTCAGGAAATGATTTTTTTCAAGTTTTCACCTGTAATACTTTATTTGAAAGCTAATAAAAACAAGAAAAGCAACAGTATATTTTTTTACATGACGTATATAAATGTCAAAAAATATATTTTCTAATTTTTTTATTCCATTTCATCTATTACTTTTTAATTATTTTCACATGTCTCCATTTTTGCATAATATTTTGAACGAGGACCACAAATAAAAAAATTTTAAACCTTTTTTAACATTTTAATTACGTCTGTAAAAAAATATAATCCGTTGTTTTCCTTTAAATTAGGTTCTCTACAGGTTAATATAACCAGTATCGTTTAGTATCTTTTGGTTGATATTATTTGCTTAATCACAGCCCCCTTAAATTATCCAGCTTGATCCTACTTTGAATGGCAACAGTTTCGAATGCTGACATATCTAAAATGTTGACTATTTTGAAAAGACAAAAACTATAGGCTGACAAAAAAATAATGGAAATGTCAGCCTTCGACAGTGTTGTATTTCAAAGAAGGATCGGGCTTATTAATTTGAGCTGACTCACAGTGAAACGTTTGGCTAATCTAGGTGGACATGGTTAAGTACTGTAAATGAACATTTCAACTACCCACAATTAAAGTGCACATTCCATACATCCTAGATCCAAAATATTGTTTTTGTATCCCTTCCGGTTGTCAAGATATTTGCATTGAAAGTTGCATCTTAACAATTATCTGCTTAGACATTTCAATCTTATGTGTGTATTATTTTTTCCGGCTTAGTAGGCGCTAGAGAAAAACAAGTGCTAGAAATCTTTAGAGTGGCATGTCCTTAAGACTAGGGTCGTATTTCGACTGTTATTGTTGCAAAGTTTTATTTTCTATAATTTTTAAAATTCGCTGGTGTTCTGGTAAGGAAAATTTTATTTTTATATAGTTTTTGTTGGACTGAAAGTTTAGTTTGTTAGAATTTGTTGATGTTAGTTTTATTATTTTCTAATTAACTGAAATCTCTACTTTATGTCGCAGTATTGAAATTTTGTCGAATTTTGACGTAAACTTGAACTTAATTATTTTTTTTACCTGCAACTCTAAAAAGAGAAAAGTATTATTTGCGTTTAAAAACATTTTTTTTATACCTTTACAAATATGCCCTTTGGAGATTTTCTAACCTAACTAGTCATTCTTCGTGCAATTTTCTCTATCAGGATGGGTCGATGTGTCTATTTGTCTACAGGGTGTCCAGTTAAAAGTAACTACATTTTATGGGAATTTCTGAAACACTTACGATATTGGTTAAAACGCAAAAAAGTGGCGCTATTGCGAGCCCAATCAAATCCTGTGTCGAAGTTAAAAATATCTACAGGGGGTTTTAAAATAATGCCCAAAAACTTAAAAATGTGTTATTCAAAAAATATAAAATATTGTCGCCATCTTTTAAAAAAATTGAAGAAAACTATATAAATTAGACTAGGCCAACCAAATGACGTTAGCGATATTTTTAAGGACTTAAAATTTTTCAAAAGTCATAATTTTTAGTTCTTCTCAATATTTTGAAAACGTATATACAGCAACTAATTGGACTCGGAATAGCGCCACTAGGTATTCAAAGAAGTTGAGACAGAGGACCTTTTGAATCTGAGGTGGCCTGATATTCTGTCCTTTGTACAGAAGACAGGCAGATTCGTCAGCGAAGGAAGGACGCAGTAGGGGGATGCCCGGGGGTTGGAGAAAAGGGCGCTTCATGTGCCTAGTCGCCAGGTCCAGAGCCTACCCCACACTACTACTACTACTACTACTACTACTACTTTTATCTGAGTTACCCTGTATCTATGTGTATGGGTCCATTATTAAAGCACGTAACGGTCAAGGGGGGAGGGGGGTTATTAAGCTTGCGTTACACTTTCATGATTCTTTAATGTATTCTTTCTTAAAAATGCATTACGGAAGGGGAAGGAGGGGTTACGTAATTTAAGAATATGCCCTATGTATATCGGTATAATGGGTTTTTGAAACTCTCGAAAAGTCGGCCTTCATCGAATTTTTCTAAGCAGTAACGTTTGACTGTGGAACAAGCTTAAAAAAATCCAAAATATTAAATTTTAAATGGAACGAGTTATTATATGTGGTTTTAGAGAGATGAATATATATTTTTCAGATTGAGCAAATACTTAAGCACAGTTTAGTTTGTAAGGTAATAATAAAAATATTTTTATACACTACAAAAATTTTATCTCTATCCTTAGCATATATTATGTTTTTTTTTGAATTTTTGTCAAGTATTGCGCAGGGAACTTAATTCTGTATGAAGAACTTAATCCTGTGTCGGTGTGCTTCCACTGTAGTTATATATTTTTGTTCAGACAATGCTCGAAATTTCAAGACAATAATTTTTACAAGTCTGGTTGGATAGCCTTAAAAAAATAAGGAAACACACATTTTTAATTTTCTCACATTAAACACCTTTAAGGATAATGCCACCCGATAAACATTTCCCATTATAATTTTAGGGGTTCGTTTCACTTCGGGTAAGGGGTGAGACCTTTAAAATTTTTAATGCGTTTAAGAAATGACTCTCTTTCATATAGTGATGGATGAGACCCGAATGTTTTTCTTGATCGTACTTTACCGCCTACAATATATACATGTATATTGCAAACTGTTTTATTTAAATTCCTTCTTGCAAAAACTAGAGCGAATATATACCGTGACTTTATTGCTGTTTGTTGACAATTTTCGTTAAAAACATACAATATAGGTACAAATCTTAAGATCGTTAAAATCTGAATCACCTCATATAAGACGTAGCTAATATTGCAAATACTAAATGTTTTTATAGATTTTATGTTATTTTTAAGCAAAAAAACTCAAGCATTAGATAGTGTTACTGTTGCTTAAAGGTTGTCCACCTAGATCTTCAAAACGTTCCACTGTGGGGCTGTGGCTTAATGTTAAAAAAAACCCACAGAAGACCGCGCAGCGCCAACTCAAAGTTTTGCAGAACTTTTTGACATGATTCAAGTCCTCTGTTCGAAAAGGTAACTTTTCTGACAAATATTTACAAAACTGTCACCAATTTGCGTGCCAACATTTCCATTTTAACCCTACTTAGTTAAATTTTCCTGAAAATGTTTTGTTTCGAAAATGGCGCATTGGTTATATCTTGTTCCTTTTTAAGGGAAAAGCTATACTGCTTGGATAAAATCTGTGGAATCCGGGTTTTTGCCTATTAAACAAACTAGAGTACCTGAATTTTGCTTTACGGTGTGTGTCCATTTAAAAATGCGACTTATTTGCGAACGAAGCACGGCAATAATGCTTTGGGCTAAAACCTTGGCAACCCAGCATTCTTGCAACGTTGCCAAGTTTGCTCAAAGTATATATCTTTGGTTAAAACGCGCGCTATGAAATGATTTTTTTTTAATGGAGGCACTATGCAGCCATTTTTAATTATCCTCGATTTTAATAGATGAATAATCAATTTTTATCGTCCTCACCGATTTATTTTTCGTCGAAAATGTAGCTATCTATTAATTAAAGATGTTTTGTGGGTTCTGTAGCGAAATAGCGCATATCAAAATAGCACGTATCAAAACAGCGCTTTTCAAAACAGCGCGTGTTCACAATATCGCAAGTTCAAAATAGCGCGTATGAAAACAGCGCGTGTTCAAAATACCGCGTAACAAAATAGCGCATATCAAAATAGCACGTGTACAAATTGGCGCGTATCAGGTCTGCTTGTGTATATTCACCTAAACAGTTTAGACAAGGTCAGGTAAGGGATAGTTACCTAACCGTTAAATAAACCCATGGTTTGCCATACTTAACATAACTTATATAGTTCGACTAAAGGGTCCCTTATTCGAACATATTTTTTCAAAAAAAAAACTTGACTTACACTTCTTTTCTGAGATCCTGGATGAATGTGTCTTCCTAACCTTTGTCAATACGCACTATTTTGATAAGCGCTATTTCGTTACAGAGCCGTTTTGGTGTCCTTTTGTGCCACCATAGCTACTGAACGATACACCGATTTTTATTAAATTTTTGAGATATAACTTAAATAGCAATTTTTTTAAATTCTATTTTATACGTAAATCGACCATCGCGTCGCCGTCGCGTCGGCGTCGTATCAATATGCACTTTTGAAATTGTGGTGTCATAGCTATTAAATTATGAACAAGTTCTTGTTATTGCTAAAAAAATTAATTTAGTAATTTTTAAGACAATAACTTTATTTATTAACTGGCGAAAACGTCTGTAAACTAGGCACTCTACAAAACTCAACAGTCTGCGATGTAAGAAGAAAAACAACTTTAGGCAAATCTAAGGAAAGATAAAAGAAGGCCATTACGAAAGAATGGCGCTGCTGCCAAATTAGACCAATAAAGTAAGCAAAGAAAAATGGACGTTTTAAAAATATCTCGGATAACGAATACCTAACCAAGAAAAAAGCGTTTACCAATAAAATATTGCCTAAATCAGAACCAACTTTAAGAAACTTTAAACAAAATACCTACCAAATAAAAGATTGCATAGAGTTTTTTTAATAATTTAAGATTTTGATTCTATTAGTGAGTTACTACTACTATTTCGGTTTAGAACGTTTTTCTACGTTTTCTGACGCTTATTCTCCACCTCCTTCAATCCTGACAATCATCTTCTGTCACGTTTTTTTGACTCATTGTTCTTAAATTAACTGTTGCCATTCTAGTTTAAGAGGACCTTCTTTTCTGCGCCCTATTGGTTGCAATTCTAGGACCTGCTTTTGTAACCTTTTGTCGTTCATCCGTTGTAAAAATGAAGGATGATCCTTTCGCTTATCGGTTGAAAATATTACAATGATTTTTGGGTAAAAATTTGCTCCTGAGTAACAAACTTGACGGGTTTTTGGATTTTTTCTAAAAATACCTTACGTTTTTGGTGGACCACCCTTGATGTTAAACAATTAAAAAATCAGGTATTAAATAAAAATATCCCTACAAGTGTGATTAGTATCTAAATAAAAAGTCTGTACAATCCTTTTTAAGCATAAAAAATGCAACAAAACCTTTGTAAATAAGTTATTTATCCCACAAGAATACACGCATCATATGCTAATACACAAGTAATCAGCCAAAGAAAGAAATATGGGTATCCGAAAAACGTGTATGGCTTCACCCGTTTATCGACCAATATTCCGAATAGTTCCCATGAATTTCAAGTGCACAACGACAACCGATCGACGTGGAGTTGAGGAAATGAAAGCGCCCGGTATTGTGATTCTCATCCAAGCTCGTCGGAAAACGGCAGCGGGCATTTATTAAGTCCCCGACACGGCCGTACCATATCAGTTGTCTTTTAGTGATGTCATCCGTTATGCTTCCCTCGATTCCCATTTTTTTTATGATATCATTGATCTTCTTATTGCATCCATTTCGACACTTTCCATTTTTGTTTTGTATTTTTCTATCCGCGACAAGTCTCTATTCCATACAACAGCGTGCTTTTTACCATTGTTTCATATATGTTAAATTTTAACCCCTGAGTGCGCCCATGCCTTTATTATAGATTATGAACCGTCACTGTCACTGGGTGTTTAGGTGAGGTAAGCTCAACCCTCAAGCATCGTGCTGTTAAGATATTGTAAAATGAAGCCATTATTTTAAAGCTTAACTTCCTAAAATAGGAGTATAAATCCTCGCCATTTTCCAATAATCCGAAATCAAACTTTGCAATTAGGGCACTTGGCGAAAACCGAAATGCCCGTATTTATGTTAGTGCTACGGTTTTATGGTTGAAAGTTTCTTGCCTATTTCACTGGCCGAGCCAAACCAAAATGGCGGATTAAGTTTCACTTTGGACAATGTATTTATAGTTTATTAAGGCACACAACGTTTTGGATTAACAGGGGCCGATGCATAGCACTGTCGAAATTACAAAAGTCGAAAATCGGGACAGCTGCCCTTTAAACGCATAGCCGCGCGCCACTCCTCAAAAAAAAATAATAATGATTTTTTATTTAATTACCTATTTGCTTGATTTATAATTTTCCCTTTTGCCTCGACGCATACTTTGACTACAGTACAGCTCTGACACTGGCTCTGATCGCCTGCTGACACGATTTAGACCGAATCGATGAATCGGTAGCCGCTCGGCTTTCTCGGACAACAAGCCATCTCGCGGCCTGCGTTATAATGGAAACAATGGGGTGTGAGCGGAGGGAGTCATACCTTTGTTTTAATACTAAGAAACTCTCAAATATTTTGCGCCCAGGCCACAGAATATCTCGGGATTAGGTCCACTTGTCAATATGTTATGGGCCAGTCTGATTAATATAACATGATAAGAACTGCAAAAAAACAATCGTTCAAACAAACACCAATATCTTGAGAACTACTCAAGCCATTTAAATAATGAGTACCTCGGTGCGCGTGACGGATCTAGATCATTTACAAAAAGCGAACTTCTATAATTCCATTTAGATCTTCATATTGGATTTAAAAATATCGGAAAACTTCAATAGTAGTAGTAGTAGTAGTACTGGGAAGGCCAATTTTGGTTTAGCGACTAGGCACACGGCGCGCCGTTTTCGCAAACCCCGATTTGTCCGTACACCATATTAGATAGTTTAAGTTGAGCTACGTATTTTTACGTAAAACTGCACGTTAAGCGCTCTACGTTTTGTTCCAAATTTGAGTTTAAGTTGAATGTTTTTACGTTACCATAACAAGTCTACTAATAGCAGAGAATATGGAATTGGGCACTGTGTTTCTTTGATGTTACAATTTTGTTTTTTGTCTTTTCAACTACAGTAGGTTATTTGCAAAGAATCGTTTGTACTGGAAGCGGAAATTATCGTCTAGGCCTCATTTTTCGATCGGTCAACCAATTCTATTCTTTGGTAACGTTAAGATGCCCGCAGACTGCCGTGGGCTAACGTAAATACGTAAGCTCCTAACGTGACCTTGAGGACGGTGTGACGAAGTGCGCTTGCGTAACTGTCAAATCTCATGCTTACGTAAAAATACGTAGCACAACTTAAACTATCTAATATACCAAACTGATGCACATGCCCCTTAGGAGGAAGTTTTCTTTCTCTAAGGGCCGGTTTCTCAATAGAGGGTTAGCCCTGACCCGGCCCTAAGAGGACTTAATTTTATACTTTATACTGCGTAGCAAGTATACACAGTGGACCCACGCATTTAAACCCCTTCTGAAAGGTGGTCCTGCTATATGTTAGACTTGGATATATCTAACATCGTTATCTTCCCAGCAGAACTTGGTTATAGATAGACTTCTTTCCTGGCGCCATCCTGGTACCGACTTTATAGCCCTTATAGCAGGCTCCTAGGTTAATATCCCTGGTTCCTCAACTGGCTGTGCGTCGGCTCCTGGACTAAACCTGCGTATATTCTCGATGTTCAAGGTCACTATATATTTTGACGACTGTTAAACGCTGAAAAGGAAGTGAGCGGCAGGGCAACTTGATTTTTTTTGTTTTAGTGTCGTTTTTCGAGACGCGAACCTGGTACCCTGTGCATGTGAAGGCGACGACCATAACACGGCACTACCCTGCGGCCTGAAAACTTTATTTATCTTTAAAGAGCAGTCGATATTTGCTTTACCATACCTTTTATTTTCTTGGCAAGGCAATCGTATAATCTGTAAAACAACGGTTGAAACAAAAATTATTATTTCGGAATTGACTGCACCGATTTCAATGTTGATACCTTGTTGTACGCAGACCGAGCTTTTCTATAAATTTTAAAAAATGCAAAACTTTGATGCTTTTTACTATTTTTGGATTTTAAGACGCAGACAAAAAAATGTCTGTTTAAAAGCCTGATCCATTTACAGCAAATCTTAGTTTGCTTCAATAAAATTGGTGCTATCGTTGAAAAACTATAAGAATAACAGTGGACCACCCGGATATAAGGAGGAGCCCAGGCCGCATATTCATATCTATCATCTGGAATAGCGATTCGAACGAGCCCGAGCTCAGTTCTTATCCATCACATGTTATATTCATATCTATCACTTGATATCGCGCATCAAGCGAGCTCGAGCGCAGCTCTAATCCATCACATGTTATCAACGCGTCTTCATAACCAGCATGTGTAATCGCGATATTTCAGTACATTGAATATTTTTTAAATGCCTACTTAGATATCAAAAACGCAATTTTCACAATTTTTGTGTGTGTCTGTCATCACGCAAATATTGCCAAGCTGACTTTGATGAGGTGGTAAAAATAATACGAACCGAACCGAACCATTGTTCCGAACCAAAACGAACCATTGTTCTGAACCGAACCAAACCGAACCATCGTTCCGAATCGAACCGAACCGAACCCCAAACAATGAATACAACTTACCTCCTTTTCTTCTTCCGTTGACAAGTTCACTCGGAATGAACAATTATCAATGTGATGGTAACTATATGTTGAGGGTAAAAATAAGCTAATCTTTTTTGCAAAATAAGTCAAAAGCACATGGCTCGCTACACAGCTGAAGGTGAACTAACATCTTATTTTCGCGATTGCGTGTGCTAGTTATGAAGGCGCGTTGCTTAACAAGTGATAGATAAGAGCCTAGGTCCGGCATACGTTCGGGCTCACCCGATTCGCTATTCCAGGTGATAGATATGAATATGCCGGATCCCCTTATGTGCATATGTATGCTAAGGTCCCTTGTGTTATACAGTGTAAATATTACTTTAATATCCAAGGTCGAGAAACAAATAAAGGCCTCATCTTTATCTTAAAATAAATGGATCCATGACGGATCTGATACCTTCCAAGCTAGCCTATTAGCACAAATGAAGCTATGATAATCAGCCTTGAAAACATTTTTTGTAATTATCTCGTTTTTGGTTATAACACAAATTATTGAGCAAAATTTAGTCTACTACATTCTAAAAACCGCATGTTAGCATTTTTTAAATTCTTTAATTGTCAAAAACTGTCATTAGCATCAATGGATTTTCACCAAAAAATAATCAGCTCGTTAGAGTGTCGAACACTATTTTATAGTTTTTGCAAAGTCACTTGAATAACCCCTAATACGGGGTTCTATCGAAGTTATCCAAATTCATATAAAATCTTCCTGGTATAATTTCAACCCTACCGACATTGAAGAGGCGCGGTTCTTTGCGGTCCACCACAAAGTATTTGTTTTCCGACCGACCGAGCCCAGGTGGATGAACGGCACCTGATTGGCAGATTTTTTTGAGATGCGCTAATAATTGCTTTTAGGTGTGCTTTTCGGGACCCCTTTAGTCGGCAGTATGCAGAGTAAGAAAATAAATCAGTGTCGTTCCTCTAGGTGTAGGGATATAAAGTTTTATTATCTAGTTTTATTTCTTTAGCTTACGCCATAATTAAATTAAATAATTTTCATGAATATATCTACCGCCGCCCATGTCACTTTTATCTTTGTTCAACTGACTTTGCAAAAACTATTACGATGTATTTACGAGCTATCGTGTTACGGACAGAACAAAAATACACACACACAGACAGACGTCACAAGGATATTGATAGGACAGGTCAAAATACACCCAAATAACACATTTTCGGCGTTATCTCAAAAAAAACAAATTCGTCTAAAACAATACCTTCTCTAGCCATTGCGGTGCGGGCTAGGAAGGTAAAAATCAGATCTTTTTAAGGGTCGTTTTAAAGATCGATTCTCATGCCAGTATCATTATTCTTGAAATCTCCTTATTCGAGTACTCCTCGAAATTCGAGCGAAAGTGGGCGTTTCGGTTCGGTTCGGTTCGTATCAATCGTACTCCCGAAAAACGTGTGACATTTTGGCGACTTCACACCGGCACCGGGGAGATCTCGATATGCCGATGTGGTGACTTTTGTCAAAAACTGTGAGATAGCCTAAAAATGTTTGTTTTGGTGACGTGTATGTGTTGTTTTTTTTAGGTTTTCTCTGTTCTGTGTTTTCCCCCATATATACTTTTTTTTCTGCTTTTTTTTTCGGTTTGTGGGTCCACAAACCAAAAATCAAGAAAATAAAATTTTGAGTTAGGTACTTCCTTTCAACCACATAACTCTATTGTGGTGCTCTATTTTGTTAGTTGTCTGTCAAAATATTTTGCTTTGTTATTGGTCAAAATTGTCACTTGTTGTTATCTGAAAATTTGCAACTTTCTCTCATTTCATATCACTTTTCACATTACAAACCAAGAAACTGCATTTATGCAATACTGTGAGAAACGAGGGAGTGCTCACTCGTCGTCACTCACCGGAGAGTACTTACTCGGGGAGATTTGAAGAATACTGATTCTGTAGTAAAATCACGCAAACGTTTTTACTTCTTCATTTTGTTAGGTCAGACGCAGTTTACATTTTAAAAGGTGATAGTAAGGTGGTTAGGTACCCTACAAGTTAAACTTTATCATTATTTTTAAAACTTTTATTCGAAATTGAACAGTTTTGTTTAAAGACAATCTAAATCTAAAACAACTTTGTTTGCAGAAAAAGTTTACAAATTTTCTTCCTGAGAACTAAACTTGCCTGAATTAAATCAAATATTTTTTATTTACGTTATGCGACGAGATTTTTTTCCAACGCTCTTTTCAAACATAAATACGTCCGTCTCACGGAAAAAGTTTGCCTAAAAGATTTTCGTCAATTTTTCAACTTAACAAACAGACAAAGTTTTTGAGTTTCTTTATGTTTACGTTAACAGTTTAGTGTTGTTTTGTTTTGCAAGGATTTGGGCCAGTGTTTACTTAAATATTTTGCAAAGACTATAAAGACTGTGACAAAAATAGATTCAGACAGCAATAACAAATATTTTGAGCAACGAAACGCGTAGAGCAGAGCTTATTCCAGTAGAGCTACGATTATGGAAATTGAATGTTAAATCGACTCCATCATGTAGGCGAAAGGTTTTATTAAAATCCACCAATTAGTTAGTTTAAACGAGGGTTTTCTGCTAGAAGGGGAATCCGTCAAACCTAAAGAGACGTGAAACCTTATGGTTTGGGTGACTTTGAGGTAGAAATGGACGATCCAATCCTAAGTAGGAGTATGAACCGAAAACACTCCAGTTTACATTCTTTTCAGTGTTGCCAGTTCCAGGAATTTTACGTCCTAGGCACGGATCTAATCTAGAAAAATATACGTGTTCTTGTGCGGAAAATATATTTTGATCACCAAGAAATTCCTACAAAAATTAACTACAACTAAATAATAGTTGCAAGTAAATATAGATTTGAAGATGACAATACTGTTAAGAAAACTTTGTGCTTACGTCCAATACACATGTATTTTTCCTGTATAAATACCTAACATATTTATTGGACTCAAGTATATATTTTGATTAACAATATTTGTTTTCTTTCTGAGTACCATGTGTATTTTTATCGTGCTTCAAAGCACACTAAACTAAATTATTTCTCAGTCTACGATCAAATTTAAATTTTAATTATACCGTTGTTTATTATACAAAATAAAAGAAGCGTACCTATTTTTGATTGCCATAATTTATTGAGCGAAATTTAGAGCGGCTCTATATTATGTAAAACACATCGTCAAATATAATATAGAGCCGACGATATAGAGCCTCT
This sequence comes from Aspidapion aeneum, assembly GCA_963576565.1. NCBI lineage: Eukaryota > Metazoa > Arthropoda > Insecta > Coleoptera > Brentidae > Aspidapion > Aspidapion aeneum. Next base: position 30,435,317 of record OY755043.1, read on the forward strand.
ATATCGTCGTTTTGTTAGCTCTAAAACAAGAGCCAATAATATTTTATAGCCTTAGAGCCGTTTTAATAACGCCAACAGAATAGAGCCGATAAACTAGTTAAGATTAAACTATGCTCTAAAAATTTTTAAACAGCTTTTTAAATAATTGAATAGTAATCAGCGGCTACTCCTCCATTAGGTCATTTGGTCAATGACCTCCCAAAATAAGGTTATAACCATCCGCAAGAGGTGACTTCCGAACCACGGTCTTGTATGATTGATCATTAACTTTGCCTACTTTGTTGATGCGCAAACTACGGCCGAAACAGGCGTTAGGTTCGGTTAGGTAAGATGACAGACCACCAACTAGCAACGTCAGCTGGTCTTACGTAGACTTACCAGTCTCACTCGTTTGACGTCACGGTGGATAGAATAGACCGGTGTTCGGATCTTGTATATATATATATATATATGTCGAATTTTCCACGTCACTCGTGGTCCAGCTGATTTTTGTAAACAAAAGTTAGATCTGATATGAACAACGGAACAACTAATATTTTTTGAATTTTTTGAAAACTAAGGCAATTTTCCTACTGTTTTCTAGTACATCCTTATAAAATGTAATTTTCTAGAAGTATTGTCGTTATTTTTTTTTAGCCCGCTTTATTTTTTATTACACAAAACTTAAACTACAAGTCAAACTGAATGTGATCGTTTAGAATCAAAGGTGAACCGAGCACTTGGGAAGTAAACAAAAATGTAGGTCAGCGGATGAGTTTTGAAGCTGAAACGAACACATTATTTTATTCGAATTTTAATTGTTGTGTAAAGAGAAATGAAGCGGGCTAAAAAAAATAACGACTGGTATGTCTGAAAAATATTATTTTATAAGAATATACTAAAAAATAGTAGGAAAATTGCCTTAGTTTTCAAAAAATTCAAAAAATATTAGTTGTTCAGATCATATCTAACTTTTGATTACAAAGTCAGCTGGACCACCATTGACGTGAAAATTCGACATATATATATAAGACCCGAACACCGGTCTATTCTATCCACCGTGGTTTGACGAATGTTTAGACAGGCGGCATTCGCTTCGAAGGAGCAGTGACCTCTAATAACCGAGGTCACACCTGGTCTGATGAGTCTATCAGCCTCATCATAACCTTATATGTCCAAATAACCCAGAACCCAACAAAGATATACTCGATGTCGAGACGGTACTGCAAGATTTCAGGCGTTGCGGGATCAAGGCGGAGGTTAAGAAGATTGATAGCTTCCAGCAACAAAAATATCTCCGCCTGAAAGAAAGTGCAATAATCAGGAAGCTTGTAGGACTCCGACAGTCCTAGCTCTGTGGAGAACACTCTGGACCCTACACTGTCGTTCATTTGTAAATGCTGAAATGACGGCATCGTTAAAACCGCCGACCCCTTCTCTCTGCTTGGAAATATAGCAAAGCAGTTCTTATTGAACCTTAAGGTTGGTACGGCGTAGTCTGTTTGTCACTGTAATTTGCTGCATGGAAAACTGCTGATAATACCGCTATTACCGATTTTTTTTTGCATTCCAACTCATGGCTTCTTTTAGCCAGCTTATCCTCTGCAGAATATAAAGGGGAGGTAACACATCGCTTCTATTGCGGCACTCGGAGTTATCCGCATGGCTCCTGTTATTGCCAGGCAAGCCGTTCTTTGGTCTTTGGCTAGTTTTTGGAGAAACAAATTCTTCTCTAGAGTCTGACACCATACCACGTAGTTATTCGCCTCATTATCGCTGTGTATATCTAGTGAACGATATGTAACTTAATATCCTATTCAGTTCGTATTGCTTTCTTACATTCATAAAAAGCAGCATTAGCCTTCCTAGCCCTTTCATCGATATTTTGTCTTCATAAGAGTTTTGAGTCTAGTACACAGCAACTAATTATTTAGTCTAGTATTAGTCCCAGATACTTCTTGGCCTTTTAGTGTTAGAGTGTTATCCCCTGTTCGTGGGAGTCGAAAGTTGCCAATAACTCTCTCCCTGGTGAATAATACAAGATCTGTCTTACCTGCGTTCAGAGAAAGACCACTCTGATTAACCCAACACAGGAGTTTGGTCAAAGCCATATCTGTGAGGTCTCTTAAGGTATTCAAGACTTTGCCCGACCAGTATCACTACATCGTCGGCATATACATTATGATGATCTTAATACCAGCAACCCCCAGAATGACCAATATCTTTGATTATTTAACTCGACTTGTAAACATTGCTAATATTTTATTAAGTGCTCTTAGCCAAAGAGTAGGACATAGGACTTCTTCCTGTGGAGTTCCTTTTTGGACGTACCTTACTACTTCCTGGTCTCCTATGTTAGCGCTTATCTGTCGGCTCTTTAACATGTTGTCTGACCACAGGCAAATGCAATCTTCTATACCCGAGTTCTGCAGACCCTCGAAGATTGCCTCGGTCCTGATATTTGTAAAGGCCCCTTCAATATCGAGAACAGACGTAACCCCTACCTCCGGTGAATCTGTATGCTCAAATGTATAGTAGGTTCGATGATGTAAGTAAATGTGTTTGTGTTACGCTAGAGGCTAAACGGCTTTGACAGCTTTTTTTAAACGGAAATCAACATGGAGGTCTTCAGACGCCATTTTGTCACACGATGTAGGCTTTAAGGCATACAAATTATCTAAATTGAATTTATTATTATGATTTTATTGAAATTCCTTTGGCTACCCATGGCAAATGTCCTCTAATTTGCTATAGTTACTTTGTAGTCCTCCCTGCTCCCACCCATGTCCCCTCCTGTCATTCCACCACCCTATTCAAAAACCATATTCGCATAATTTTATCAAATATAGAGCGATTTCAAAAATTTACTAGTCCTCTCCCCCCTCCTCGCCTCTCCCTCTCTCCTCCACGCCATCATTATTAGTAGTAGTCATAGCTATAACTTTCACAAATATTAAGCTATTTCAAAAGTTCTTTCTGCACATGCTAGAAGACTTTTTTCCAACATCATTTTACTAGTTTTCCCCTCCCTCTCTTCTCCCCTCCCTCCTTATTAGTAATAGTTGTAGCTACACCTTTCACAAATATAGAGCGATTTTAAAAATTCTTTCTGCACACGCCTTAAGACTTTTTTTCCAACATCATTTTACTAGTTTCTCCCTTCCTCTTTTATTCCCACCCTACTTATTAATAGTTGTAGTTATACCTTTCATAAATATAGAGCGATTTTAAAAATTCTTTCGGCACAACCTTTAAGATTTTTTTTGACACCATTTTACTAGTTCCCTACTCCCTCTCTCGTCCTTCACCTTCACTCAATGGAAGGTAACACTGTTCGCGTCCGTAGAAAATCTACACGTACTTCTGGGTAAAGCTAAATGAATTGTAAATACATAGTGCTTTTTATAAGGCTGAATAAGAATTAAACCTAAAAGTTGGAAATAAAAAAAACATCCAACTGCTAAATTTACTTGTAACTACTAGTCGCAGTTGGGTACAAAATTACCCAATAACCTTATTTATGAAAATACAAACATGTCGTACATTATTGGTATATCTATCAATTTTGTACTCAACTGCGACTAGTACTTACAAATAAATTTAGCAGTTGGGTGGTTTTTTATTTAAATTTGTTTTTATTAGAATGTTTTTAAAAGCAACATTTTCTTGAATGTATTTCCGGTCACTGTCGGATAGCGGGATGCCGATATAGTATGGGCCATCAAAATATCTTTAAAGTGTTTTAACGGCGTGCCCGGCTCTTGTAAATCGATAAAATTGTTGATTCACCATCGCTATTAAATTGTTTTATAGCCTCCCGTCAGAACAGGATGTTGCCAACGTTATTTAGTTCGTTTTAGATTGTTACAAGTATTAACCAAAAAAATTGACAATTTAGAAAATTTTAAATTTAGGAAAAAAAATTGAGACGAAGAACATAGATTTGGAGGTAGGAGACAAGAATCAGGGCTGTTGTCTCTCGGAAATATAATTTAAAATACAGTGCGCACATAAATAGATCCCCCCTCTTTTAACCTTTGAACAAAAGGAGATATCGACTTCTGGTAAAAAGTCTTTTTAATGCGACTTTTTTTAAGCATATTTGGGCTAAGTGACAGTTATCTCAAACTAACCCAATGTCAAAAATTTGACATAACATCAAAATTTTTAAATTGGAAGCGGGGGCATGGGATACCTCCTTTGAAAGGTGATTTGATTCTTTATACAACACATTAAAAATTTAAAAATCGGTTTCGTTTCCTAGGAGATATATTTATTTTTCTTCGCGGTCGATTCAAAAAATTTCATCAAGCAAAAAAATAATTTAAATTGATTTATTTTATCATAAATTGATTTTTTACGCTTCTAAGTTATGTCAAAACCTAAAAATAAGTTAAAACATTTAAATAGGAAAACGTGCTACGTGATTATTGTTTTAAAACTTTTAAATAAACAAAAAAGTTGAACTAATTTTTTTTGCATAAATCGTTGAATTGTGTTGTTAAGATAAATAAATTGGTAAAAATTTGTTTTTAAGGCACAAGCTTTTATAAAATGCACAAAAAATTTAAAAATAATTTTCTAACAATCTAATATTATCAGAATAATAAAAGCGATGGCAGACTGATGGAAATTTTGACGATGTTTGCACGATAAGATATCCGTATCAATTAAATATCACTTTTTGCAAGAATCAATCTAGCAGAAAAATGCAGAGGTACCAAACCCACCCAACCCGACCCAAGATACCCCAGCATTTCTCTGACATAGGTATGGCAATGGCATAACATTGCCGCACATCAAACATATCTTTGATGACCTGCTATGTTGAATATTCTTTAAGTGTTTAGATCACAAATTTAGATTAACTTATGCTTTGATTTGCGGCCATCGCTTTTATTATTATGATAATATTAGAATGTTAGAAAATTATGTTTTAATTTTTAGTGCATTTTATAAAAGCTTGTGACTTAATCTAATCTACTCTATTAAATGAAAATATTTTTTCAATAACAGAAGAGAAGAGTTTATTCTAGATTATAATGAAATCGCTGATCGTGAGTTGTTTGGAAACTCATTTTTCTATTGGGGGAAGGAGAGGGTAGGGGTAGAGGTAGAAATATATTTTGAGGGCTGTATTGCCATCGGACCTTTATGCATATACCAAATTTTATAAAGGTCATTTGAAGTTAAGTGTGTCAAAAATGGATTTTTTATGGAAGGGGGTGGGGGTAGGGGTGGGAGGACATTTTTTCATTATTGTTGTATTGTCATCGGACCACTATATGTATACCAAATTTCATCCAAATCGGATAAAGGGAAGTGTGTCAAAAACGCATTTTTCTATAGATGGGGGTGGGGGTAGGAGTGGTAGGATTTTTTTTTTCAAAGTTGTATTGTCATCGGACCACTATATGTATACCAAATTTCATCCAAATCGAATAATATGAAGGGTGTCAAAAACGCACTTTATAGGGGGGTGGGGGTAGGGGTGGGAGGATATTTTTAGGATTCAAAATCACCATAGCTCACACTACTATAGTATAGTATATGTGTGAGCTAAAATGTTAAGATCAAATTCTCACGCAAGGAGCAAAACTGTTCATTCGTTAATGGGCCAAAAGCGCTCATTTTTACAAGCGACTACGCGTTTGCTTTTAAGTCGTTTCAGTTAGAGCGTAAATTGATTAGTTTTACCTTTATAAAGTAAAAACATGAAAGCACGACTTTACTTTCTTTATGGGAGCAAGTAAAAGGAGGTTTAAAGCGTATAGAGCTATTTAAAAACAAGTATTGTCCCAAGGAATTTTCTATTTATGAAAATACCTATCCATAATCATATATTAAAAGAAATTGGTATAAGAAGCCTATTTTAAAACGGAATTCTTAATAACCGGACATTATCAAAAACAAGACATAATCAAAGTCGAAGTAAATATATATGACAAAAATAGAATCAAAGTTTTATATGACGTCTTTTATCAAACCGGAAAAAATCATAAAAAGGGGCTTGTCTTGTATGCTATTCAGCAAAAGAAGAGCGGTTCTGATATTGCTATGCAATTGAAGCGTCCTTCACTGCAACCTTTATAGCCCATTTTAGCAGCCATCAAAGATGAGCGATTTTGAATTGGCATTATACGACACATCATTTTGATCCTTACTACATTTTATATAAAATGGCATTGGACCCTTAAAATAAATTTCATAACGAGGATAATTTAGTAGCATAAGGGCAAAGGATAAATATGAAAAATAGGATAATAAAAGAATTTTACCTCAGGCTGGATTTGAACCAGCCACCTTTCGCTATTCAGGCAAACCTTTGTGACTTAAAATGAAATTGTGCGCCTATGTCATACTTGGCGTTAAAAGGCAAATCGGAATTCCATTCTTTCATTTGCACATTCAAAACACTCTTCCTTTTCTTTTCATGTATAATGGTTTCGTCTCTCTCCTTGTCACACTCTTGGTATCATGGAAGTTGGCGGCAAATCTAAATTGGCTATAAATAATATCTTATTAATTCCAAAAAATTATATAAAATGGGTACCGATTCGCCCCGGATAAATTTCTTATGTAATTATACACAGAGTGCAGTGGCGGCTCGTAAGGTAGTGCCATGGCGCCAGGGCACTATCCTATTTTTTTGCAAAAACACGTTTCTTGTTCATTGTTAAAATAAAATTAAAATTAAATGAAATTTGGTAACCCTGTGCAATTCAAACCCAAAACAGCGTAGAACACGCTGCCCAATGAATATCTGCCACTTTTCTGTTGGCTCCTTCGAATAGAGATAGATTTTCTGAGCAGCCTATATGAGCGACAGAGATAGGGCTAATGTTAGACATTTAGCGTTGTTTAAATAAGAAAGATCAAACAAATTTTGTGCCTGGCACAGACCATCAGTTAATCGTCTTACTCGTATTGTTTTTGTTTTATTTAAATTAATTTAGCAGAATTTTCTAATAAGTTTTGAGTCATTTCATGTCGAAAATGTGCACGGGTTTGTTTCTTAAAAAACATTTTTTTTAAATAAAATAATCAACTGCTAAATCTTGTTACTAAAACTAAAAACTACTATAAATTAATAGGTAACCTGTATTGTAAGACATGTTTCAACTTTTAGTTTTGATACCCAAAGCGCACTTACATTAATTATAAAGTTTTGTATTTTCATGAATCAGTTTATTGGGTAATTTTGTACCCAAGTGCGACTAGTAGTTATAAGTAGATTTAGTAGTTGGGTGTTTTTTTTATTTAAAAAAAAATTATTTCCAACTTTTAAGTTTAATTCTTATTCAGCTTTATAAAAAGCAGTATGCATTTACCATTCATTTAGCGTGAACTAAAAAGTACGTGTAGATTTTCTACGGACTCAAACAGTGTTATCGTTCATAGAGTGAAGGTGGGGGAGAAGAGAGGGAGGAGGGAATCGCTCTATATTTGTGAAAGTTATAGGTACAACTATTACTAATAAGGAGGGTGAAGAGAATAGTGGGAGAGGGAGGGGGAAACTAGTAAAATGGTGTTGGACAAAAAGTCTTAAAGCGTGTGCAGAAAGGATTTTAAAATCGCCCTTTATTTGACAAAATTATGCAAATAGGGTTTTTTAAAAGGGTAACGGAGGACTACAAAGTACAGTAAATTAGAGGACATTTGAAATGAGTTATCAAAGGCATTTCATTAAAATCGCCTGAAATTTGGGTAATTTGTACGTCTTAAAGCCGATATCTTGCAACAAAATGGCGTCTAACGACCGCTACATTGACTCCTGTTTAAAAAAATATAGCATATAGCACTTTCGGTATCAGTAGCAATTTAACGACACCTTTTTCGTCAAAATCGGTTTAGCCATTTAGTCCCTAGCGCGACACAAACATACATATTTACATACATACATACACAGGGTTCGTTAACGATCGTTTAGCCATTGAAAATATGTGAATTGAAGTAAGTAATAGTTTAGCGCTGTTGTTAAGTTAGCAATTTAAGAAAATGGTTTACTTTTCGCGATTTAATGACGTTACTCTTAGCGGCTGAGTAGGCCAAAGACGCCGATGCATAAAATCCTTAAAGCCCCTTGATTTTAATTGCTGTAGTGCCATCTCTTAGATATCATTTGAACTGTATGACTAATAATCAATACTGCAAATCCGTAATTAAGTGTACAGATAGAGCTTTCTAACATGGCAAAAATGTTAAAGGAGGTCACTACAGGCACAAACAAAATATTCCACAAATTCAACTTTATGGATAACAAATTTCTTGGTCTTTATGTGTACCGATTTATTCTCAACCAGAGTTAGAAACCAATACTTTGAAAAGTAACTATTACATTACAAATTACTTTACAGGAATGTACTTAGAAAACTGTGTAATTAATTACAACAAAAAATAACTTAATTATAAATTTCCTACTTGCAAAATAAAAAGAAGTAGTTGACAAATATTTTTTATTTACTTCTTTCACTTTTTCATAATTTACAAAATGTGAAAATGCATAATTTAGGAGTCCTCTTCCTTCGTTATACATTCCGAACTTACCCCTTAAATTCAGTACAAAACGTGGATTGCTTTAAATAATAAAAGCAAAATAGCTTTTTACAAATAATAACAATCACTTTAGTAATTCAATTGCATTTTTGTAATTTCATTATAATTGTAACATAATTTTTCAATTATTTAAAAAACTTAAATAAATGCAATTACCATAACACCGCATTTCAACTCATTGTTTTTTTTTTTAAGAGGAATGGCCCCTCCATTTAAGGGGCAACATTTTAAAAGGAGTAGTAAAACGTGACAAACATTTTTTTAGTTTAGGGCTATCGTATATCCCTACCCCCAAAAATGTTGTCTCCTATTCTGTTTCCTGGATAGTGTATGGTGACTTTTAGAAACTTGACTTCGTGATCCGCCGCCAGGAGATCGATCACTACTTGAGCGGCATTTAAGCGCGACTTTAATAAAAGAGCAAAGTTATTGTGAAAGAAAAAATTATTAAAAATTGAATTTTTCTCGATTTAGTTTCCTGATTAAAGCTAAAATAACGAAATAAATAATAATGACTATTTCTTTGTCTTTTAAAATCTTAATTTGATTGCTCCTGTTTAGTAATAAAAAACTATTAATGAATTTTGAGTAACACCGACAAACGCTCCTGAATATGCGCGTCTTTGGTCGCTCACTGACTTCTTGCTTTCCATAAGTTCATCCGTTTTTATACGCTTTTCATAAAGGCTAAACTTTCGAAGTCGAGCCCTGTATACAAATCCCAAGCGAAAAACATTACCCTTCCTTTCGCCGTGCTGCAGTTGGGTAAAAAACAGAATTAGAAAACCCAAAAATAGTACTAGTTGGTAGTAGTAGAGGCATGATTTTTAACGACTCAATTTTTTTTGACTGACTCAAAATTCTGGCAATACCATATTGTATTGACACGAGCCGCCGCTAGTGAGGAGTAATAAATAGTCTCTCATTAACGGCTCGTAGTATTTTTGCCTATGTGGAAATAAAGACAATTCTTTATTTGCACTTTACGTAGTATGGAAAAAGTATGTGAATGAATAACGGGAGTGTGGAAATACTCGTGCCGAACTCAAAGTGTTTTCATAATGATATTTCGGAGTTCACCGTCGCGGAAAATACGTGTAAGAAGATTTTAGCTCGGCGCAAAGTCTTAGAAGGTTTTGGTAAATGTAATTTTGTGCCTGCTTACAGACATTTTGTCTCTTTATGTTATTATTTCGCGTAAGAAGGCTTCAGTAAAAATAATTCAACATTTCATGGCAAAAACATTGGCTTAAAAAACATATATTGTCCGGCCAGAATAAAATGAGGCCTAAAAGAGATATCTTCAATTAGGGTTATCTTTCTCTGTCCAGGGGCGTGCTATAATTTTTTAATTTATCATTATTAGGTATTAATTTTATATTTTACTCTTCCTAAGCTTTTTTTTTAATGGAAAACTCCATAGCTTATTTTTTTTTAAAGAAATATTTTTTCAGAACGTTTATACTTATTATATTATATAGGTACCTACCTATTTCATAAGCTAGGTGCGTATGAATCTAGAAACCTTAAAAAATACTTTATAAAAATGGCAAGAATTCAAAGCCATCCTTTAAACCTTTAAAATTGGAACTCCACACAGTTTTATTAAAAATTAAAAGAGTGTAAATGATACGCCACTGTTTCTTTTTGAATTTTAGAATGTGTATGAAACGTGCTTAGTCATCCTATTTGAGCCCAGCAATAATAATAGAAGCCCAATAAAGGGTGTGAATTGTGAACGGGGCGGAGTCTAATTGAGCCAGAAGTAACAATAGAAACCCAATAAAAGGGTGTAAATTATGAACAGGCTGGATTTGATATGGTTAAACGCATTAGCGAGTCAAGGTGGGGCAGATGGCTTGTCATTTGCCCCATCCTGGGTATAGCTCATTTAGTAATATGAGAATTAAAGGGGAGCTATAAAATTTAAAATGCGAAAATAAAATGCCAATACAAACTTTTTTTCTAAATTTGACGCGTCGCGCCACAGTACTACATTACGAATTGAGTGCACTGTGACTTTAAATTTTAAAAAGACGTTTTATCAAGGTTTATTCGCAATCCTCGCAAGTTAATATTAAATTAAGTTTAGGTTATTCAGTTAATTAAAACAGCATTTATACTATTTTTCAATAAATATCTGATTGTACATTTTTTTGGTTTTTTGCCCCCACCCTGATCGAGACCCTGACTGCGCCCATGGTTAAACGTACCAGACGAGTACCGTTTTCTTTTGTTATATTAAAACTTTGTTTATGGTAAATTTGCTAAAAATGAAGACCACCCAGTAAGACAAAAGAGCTGTAAACAGAGGGAGATAGACTGAGTTGAGCCATCTCTTTTGTGCCTCATTTTATTCTGGCCGGACAGTTTTAGGTGTCTAGCGGTATGACTCACAATAAGGAGACCAAAATAAGAAAAAGGTTATAACATGAGGTTCAACATCCCCCTGTTTTCATATATTAGGTTTTTAAATTTTGTGGAGTGGGGATAAAATGGGTTTTAGGTAAAAAAGAAAATCTGCTTCTGCCAAATGATGATCTGACTAACTATAAATAAATAAATAAATGGATCCTTGGCGGATCTGATACCTTCCTAGCTAGCCTATTAGCCCACTTCAAGTGTAGCCATGATATTATGTCAGCCTTGAAAACTAAAGCTCTTACAAAGTTTTTGGTTATGACATAAATTATTATTACATATTGAGAAAAATGTAGTCTACTATATTCCGAAAACCGCATATTGATACAATGCTTCGTTAAAAAGCATTTTTACTACTACTATGTCGGTTTAGAACGTTTTTCTACGTTGTCCGACGCCTATTCTCCACCTCCTTCGATCCTGACAATTATCTTCCGTCAGGTTTTTTTGACTCATTGATCTTTGGATTGACTTGCCATTCCAGTTTAGGACGCCCTCTTTTTCTGCGCCTTATTGGTTGCCATTCTAGGACCTGCTTTGGTAATCTTTCGTCGTTCATCCGTTGTACATGACCGTACCATATCAGTTGTCTTTTAGTGATGTCATCCGTTATGCTTCCCTCGATTTCCATTATTTCTTTTATGATCTCATTTCTTATATGATCTGTTCTAGATATTCTCATTGATCTTCTTATTGCATCCATTTCGACTCTTTCCATTTTTGCTTTGTATTTTTCTGTTACGCGACAAGTCTCTATTCCATACAGCAGCGTGGGGGGATTTGGTAAATACATTCCTTATTATTTGAGGGATTGTCTGGTTTTGTTTTAGTTCCCGTGTGAGTGTGGTAAATCATATGTAGGTGAAACGAAACGCCCTCTTCAGGTTAAAGTAAATGAACATCTAAAAAGTACCCAATTAGGGGATATTGAAAAATCCGGTTTAGCAGATCATACATGGTCAAATGATCACAGGATTCAGTGTTCAGAAGCTAAAGTTTTACATAAGGAGGCGCATTGGCGAAAACGAAAGTTTATTGAAGCTGCGTTTATAATGCAGAATAAAGAAGTTTTCAGTCAACCAAGCACAGACAACGGTTAGAGATACTTACTAACCGAAACGTCGTGTTTTAAAATAAATAAAGACAATGGAAGTCCGAAATTTTATTTCTACACAATCATTGTCTACGAGTTTCAAACTAACACATTTTTGGCGTTATCTGAAAAAAAACATTTTTCGTCGAAACTAATACTTTTTCTAGCCATTGCTGCATGGGCTAGAAAGGTAAAAATGTTCGGTTCGGTTCGGTTCGGTTCGGTTCGGTTCAAAAAATATCAACAAAATTATTGAGTTTAATATGGCATTTATAAAAGTTAATAACAAAAAAAAAGTTTTTCTTAAAAAAATTGTCCCTATAATTTTTTTAAATTATATCTGATTATTGTTTTAATTTTGATCCACGGTTTCATCAAATTTTGTATTGTCGCTGTATTATATCCAAAAAAGTTTAAAAAATCGTCAACTATGCTGCTCTGTATCTCAAAACCAAAACAATTTTTCGAAAAATTGATTTCAATTTAACGTTTTTTTTTTCAAAAAATTTTTCGTTAACCTTGCTTTCACGACCTCCTTTAAAGAGTTTAAAATCGATGTTATCCTAACCTTTATGAAATGATCGGAAACGTATCGTAACCTCTCCAGACACTCCTGACCGTTTTCCTCCAAAACAAATCCTTGCCTTCGTAAAATGATCCAAAATAAAAGTTTAATTTATTGCGTTTATTGTTTTAATTTGTAATACGTTTAAAACAAAAGCTACACAATGTGTAAAAACTCGTAGCCAACTCTTTTAAAAAGCTTAAATAATACGTCATTTTGGTTTCATTTGTTAAGAAGTAAATCCATTATCTCAACATATTTTTTAAAATCGACCAGTGTGTGCCACAAGCAAGAAATTCATCAAAAATGATAAGCTAAGGTATTGTTTTTGCAAAGTCACTTAAATAACTCCTAATACGGGGTTCTATCGATTTCTTGAAATTTTGCTTCATTCTGCCCTTCAAAAGTTAGCCAAATTCATATAAAATCTTCCTGGTATAATTTCAACCCTACCGACAGAAAAGCCGCGGCTCTTTTCGGTCCGACAACAAAGTATTTGTTTTCCGGCCGACCGAGCCCAGGTAGATAGACGGCACCTGATTGGCAGATTTTTTTGAGATACGCTTTTAATTGCTTTCGGGTGTGCTTTTTGGGATCCCTTTGGTCGGCAGTATGCAGAGTTAGAAAATAAATCAGTGTCGTTCCTGTAGGTTTAGGAATAGAAAGTTCTATTATCTATTTTTATTTATGAAATAATTTTCATGAGTGTATCTACCGCCGCCCATGTCACTTTCTATAATAAATATCTTTGTTATATATGTTAAGTCAATTGAACAAAGATAAAAGTCGACCATCGGCATGTCCTTTATAGAAAGTGAGATGGGCGGCGGTAGATATACTCTTGAAAATTATTTCATTTAATTATGCCGTAAACTAAAGAAATAAAAATAGATAATAAAACTTTCTATTCCTACACCTACAAGAACGACACTGATTTATTTTCGAACTGTGCATATTGTCGACTAAAGAGGTCCCGAAAGGCTCACCCGAAAGCAATTAAAAACGCATCTCAAAAAAATCTGCCAATCAGGTGCCGTCCATCCACCTGGGCTCGGTTGGTCGGAAAACAAATACTTTGTGTTCGGACCGAAAAGAGCCGCGGCTCTTCTCTGTCGGTAGGATTGAAATTATACCAGGAAGATTTTATATGAATTTGGATAACTTTTGAAGGGCAGAATCAAGCAAAATTTCATGAAATCGATAGAACCCCGTATTAGGAGGTTCGTCAATTGACTTTGCAAAGAGCATACACTTATAGTTTTTTAAGAATCAGCTTTTTCCCTCTTTTCTTTTGGTTCCCTTGAGAGTTTTCTCACAGCTCTTTTGCGGTTTGGAAATTGTTCCGCGTTTTTTTTTCGTTTGATCCGAATATGATGCGGGCATTTCAAACACTTTTGTAGCAGGCTTTCGCAAACCTCGGAGATTGAGTTTTTTAAATTTTAAGTTAGAATTATTACTTAACACCTATGTTATTTGCATGCATTGAAAGTAAGACAAAAATTAAAAGCAAATTCATTTATCAAAGCTTGATCCTTTACAAAATAAGATAAGACAATAAGAAACAGAATAGGAAGTTGGATCGTGTAGCGGAAATTTTTTCTAAAAGGGCTATTTTAAAGGAACAATTTCCGAATTTTTTTTCAAAAACACTTTTTCAATAGTCATTTTTTCGAACCTTATTTTTTTCAAACAACATTTTTTGCCAGAAGCAATTTTTTCGAAAAAGGAGATTGCACTAGCATACGGTATACTACCAATTTTTTTTGAAATATTAATTTGCGGAACGATTTAATTAAAATAAGAAATGCGGGAAATTGAGCAAGCACTTACCATTGGTATCGTCTTCTCGGGGTAGTATCCATCAGCTAGTCAAAATTGCGGGTAATTGCGGGTTTGTTTCGAGCGTATAAAGGCACTTTTTTGAGTTTTTATTTAAACTCCACTTGTCCGTTTTTTTCGAGTTTTTGACAAGTGTCTCCGTCATTTTCTGACGGTTTTCTGCCTTATATTCTTGACGCATGAGGGCACTTCTCGTGCAAGCTCAAGTCCATATATTTGGATTTTTTGACAAATGCGCGAGATTGTAAAAGTTTACGCGACGCGACAAGAAAATAAAGGTTTCATTATAAAAATATATGAATATTTAATTATTACCTAAAATAACCCAATAAAAATAAAGAAAATAATTCCTTTGATAGGAAATGCAAAATTAAACGAAAACATAATTCAAAGAATACTTATAAACTAATTTTGAGGGTGAAGCCCGAACATGCTCCGCCCCGAAAAGAATCATTATTCTTTTAATGCTTTTCAGCAAAGGGCAGTGGACACAACTTGACTAAAGGTCTTTTGTAAGTTCCTTGACAAGTTACCACTGTCGCTACTCTTACTACTTTATCTTTGCCAGGATGTAGCTCTAAGATTCTACTTAGAGGCCACTGCGATGGCGAGACATTATCTGCTTTAATGACCACCAAAGTTCCAATTTCAGGAAGAGGAAAAGTGGGTTCCAGCCACTTTCCCCTCTGTTGCAACGTATTTAAATATTCGTTTTTCCATCTTTCCGAAAAATCCTGGTGCATACGTTGAAGCATTTGCCACCTATCCAATCGGTTTAGTTTTAGATGCGATAAATCGTGATCAGGCAAGGCGGATAGAGGTTCCAGGGTGAGAAAATGTCCTGGGGTTAGGACAGAAAGATCGTTAGGATCAGAAGAGACGCTGCAGAGCGGTCTGCTATTTAATAAGGATTCAATTTGGACGATAACTGTGTAAAATTCCTCAAATGTTAAAATCTGGTCACCAACAACCCTATGTAAATGTGTTTTAAAGGACTTGACGCCTGATTCAGCTAATCCCGGAAAATGTGGGGCTGAGGGTGGTTGAAAGTGCCATTCAATGTGTTCCTTTTCAGCAGATTTTTTAAAAATCTCCCGCAATTGATTATCTGCAGCCGTGAAGCAAGTTGCATTGTCTGACACTATCCGGGAAACTCTTCCTCTACGTGAGGTAAACCTACGAAATGCACTCATAAATGCTTCACAAGATAAATCTGAAACGATCTCTAGATGCATTGCGCAAGTGGCGAAGCACTTAAAAATGCACACGTACGACTTGGTCGTTTTTGGGTTTCGTGTTTTAGATAAAGCGGTAGTAAAAAACCCTGCATAGTCTATTCCAATACAGCTAAAGGGTTTTATTTGAGATACCCGTAGAACAGGTAGATTGCCCATAGGGCCTGGTTGATAAGGTTTTGGATTAAGGATCCAGCAATTTTTACAATTTGATAGCACTGACGTGATAGCACGCCTAGGTGACAAGATCCAAAATCGCTGCATAAGCAAAAATAATAAAGTTTGCCTTCCTGGATGAAGGTAGATAGTATGAAAGTGGTCGATAATTAATTTTGTAAGAAGGTGATCGCGTGGAAGAATTGCTGAGTGTTTTTGATCATAATGTAATTTAGCATTTATTAAGCGGCCTCCAACACAAAGAATACCATTTTTATCCAAGAAAGCTCCTAATTTTCTTAAATATTTAGCAGGACTTTTATTTGCAGTAATATTTGCTATGTCCTCGGCAAAAACCTTGTGCTGAACAAACTTTGTTAAAGAAAAAAGAGCATTATCCAACTCTGAGATTGTGAGATTTTCACTAAATTTTACCTCAAGAGGAACCGTTTTTTGACGTAAGAGTTTCACAAATCGGAGAATATATGCAACAATTCTTTGCAGTTGTGGCAGAGATGAAAATTTTTCAATTAAGCGGTCAAAGCAGTTAGAATCTTCAGTAAATGTAGCGAAAGATAGATAATTACGCTCCTCCGAGGAAGCCAGTTCTTTGTCTAATTTAATTTCGATTGATTTAGGCCAATTTTCTTTTGGTTCTTCAAGCCATTTTGGACCTGTAAACCAGTTACTTGAACTAAGTAAATCGCGCGGAAAAAGCGACCTTGACGCGCAGTCACTCGGGTTATCTTCAGAAGTCACGTGATACCACGCAGAAGGTGCTACATTTTCCTGAATTCTAGAAACTCTGTTAGAAACAAATGTTTTCCATTTGTAAGGTGGACTTTTGATCCAATACAAAGCGATAGTGGAATAAGACCACGCGTAGATATTTTGAACTTGTAAGTTATTTTTGAAAACGTCAGTTGCATACGAAATTAACTTAGAAAGCATGAGAGCAGACTCAAGTTCTAATCGCGGAATTGATAAATTCTTTCTAATGGGAGCTACTTTAGTTTTACCCATAACAAAAAATATTTTGGCTTTACCCGAATCATCAAAAAATCGTAAATAAATAACGCATGCCATTGCTTTCTGTGATGCGTCACAAAAACCAAGAAGATCGCACTCTTTATTAATTTTATTTAAAGTAATTTGACGCGGTATTTCAAGTTGCGATAAAAGCGGTAATTGATCCCTAAACTGTGTCCATCGTTCGATGGTATCGACACACGGGGTTGCGTCCCAATCCAAACCTTCCATCCACAATGTTTGAATCATTAATTTAGCAAAAAGTGTGACGGGTGCCAGAAATCCAAGGGGATCGAAAATCCTGGCACTCAGGCTTAGGATAGCGCGTTTTGTACACGAAGTGGCGCTTATATTTTGAACAGAATAATTAAAAAAGTCGTTTGACGGTTGCCAGCGTAGACCTAAGATTTTAATGGTAGTCGCGTCAATGTCAAACTCTGAGGGATTGAGTTGGATATGTGTTTCAGGTAGCTCAGCTAAAAATTCAGGACTATTGCTACTCCATTTACGCAACTCAAATCCACCGGATGCCAGACATTTTATTAAATCGTCGCGGATTAATTTCGCTTCTGCAAGGGAAAAGCTTCCGCTGGCACAATCGTCTATATAAATGTCAGTTTTTAAAACCTCTTTTGGGTAATTCAATTTTTCATCTTCTGAAAGTTGCATTATTACACGATTGGCCAAAAATGGAGAACTTGATAAACCAAAAATCATTCTTTTCCACCTATACTCTTTGATAGGTTCATTTGGCGAAAAGCGCCATAAAATTCTTTGAAAATCGCGGTGCTTGGGATCAATTAGAATTTGATTAAACATTCCCTTAATGTCACAAGTAAAAACGACTGGATAAATCCGAAAATTAAGCAAAATTTTTACTATGTCGTGCTGCAGTTTTTTACCTACTAAGAGAGTGTCATTTAAGGATAGATTTTGATTTGAAATTTTCATTGAAGCATCATAAACAATTCGAATAGATTCGCCCTTTTTTACGAAATGATGGGGTATAGTATATGAACTTATTGGATTCGCGGTTTTAGGAACTTCCTCCATGTAGTCTAAATCTAAATATTCACGAATTATATCGGAATATTTTTTATAAATATCTGAATTTGATAAAAGTCTTTTTTCGAGCATGTAAAAACGACGCAAAGCGGGTGCACGAGACTCATTCTTAGGAAAATAAGGTTCTAAGTCGTTTTTAAAAGGTAATTGTACTTGATAGCGGCCGGAATCAACGCGAGTATGAGTTTTGCAAAATATTTTTTCTGCTAAGTTTTCTTCCGGAGAGTTAAATGGTAGTTCTGGTAGTTCTTCCAACTCCCAGAATTTTTGCATTGTCTTTTCTAGAGACAGCGTATTGTTTTCTGCATGTAAAAAAAGGAGTTCGTACACGTCCCGATTTGTCCAATGTTCCCGGAAAGTACCCAACCGAATGAAGTTAGCATTGCTACAGGTTCGTTTGATTTGCCGGTCAAGCGGCCATTTTGTAAAATATAAGGATACAAATTTGCGCCTACTAGAAGGTCGATCGATGAAGGTTTAAACCAGTTAGGATCGGAAAGCTCAATCTGTGAAATGTGCGGCCAAGAAGCTGGATGAATAGTGGCTGACGGTAAAAATGGACAAAGATTAGGCAAGATAATCGCGTCTGTGCAAAAGGTGGGTGTAGTTTTGCCGACTGGTTTAAGGGTGCAGGTAACCCCCCCTTTTGAGGTACGTTCAGACATTTGTCCAAGACCATATATAGACAACGAACAATCAAACTTCTTGAGTCCTAGTTTGTTAGCGAACGATTCTGATATATAAGTTAACTGAGATCCTCCGTCCAGAAGCATTCGTATTTTATGATAGCTTCCATATTGGTCACGAATTTCAGCAATTGCTGTTGATAATAAAGTAGTTTTATTGCAAGCACTTAGCCCACAATAGCTGGGAGAAGAATTTTGCGGAATTTGATTTTCTAAATTGATATTTTGAATATCATTTGAAATATGATTTTGCGAATTGGGCATTGGTGATGAATCAGTTGGGTTATTTGCTCGTTCTAGGTGAATCAAACTATTATGTTTTAGAGAACAGAAACGACATACATGCGGAGAATTACAATTTTTGAATCTGTGCCTGGAGCTAAGACAGTTGGTACACCAACCTTTTTGTCGAACAAAGTTGAAGCGATCTTGTACAGACTTATTTTGAAAACTTTGGCACCAATAAATAAGATGATCAGTTTTATGGCAGAAGGAGCAGAAATTTTGCGTATTATTATTTTGCGTATTATTATTTTGCGTATTATTATTATGCGTATTATTATTTGAAGTAAAAAATGCATTTGAACGATATTTTTGCGTGGAGTTTTGATTAGAAAATGGCGGTTTTGATTTTTTATATTGTGATTCTGAAGCAATTCCGCTGGATTTAACGTTTGTTGTGGATACAGAAAATTCTATAGCGTCGAGAGCGTTACACTGGTTGAGAACGAATTGTTTTAAAGTTTCAAACTTTGGAATGTGCTTTCCCGCTCTATGTTCTTCCATTTCAAAACGAGTAATAGTCTCTTTATCTAGATGTTTAGAAAACATGAAGAATAACAAGAAATCCCATTCTGAAACTGGAAAATTCATAGTTTTTAGAGAAGAAAGATTTTCTGTAAATGTATCCACTAATGTACGTAGCGGTTTAGAATCTTTAGAGTTTGAGAGGTAGGGTGCATTATCTAGTGCTTGAAGGTGAGAAAAAGCGATTAATCTCGGTACATCGTAACGATCAATTAAGGATTGATAAGCACTATTATAATTTTCTGCGGATAGAGGAGTACATTGAACAAGAGCCAAAGGTCAACCTTCAAGAGCAGATAGCAAATGGTTAAACTTTTCTATATCTGAAAGATCAGAATTTTCATGCACTAGGGATTTATACATATCATGAAAGTATCTAAACGACTTTAGGTCACCGGAAAATGTCGGAATATCTATTTTAGGTAACCTAACATTATTAGTTTTTCGAGGAATAGATTGCGTGAGAGGAACCTCATTGTCCTCCAGGTATTCATAATGTGAACGCACAAAAGAAGCATTAAATTGGAACTCCGTGCGAATAGCCTCTTCAGCAGTAATGTCCTCGCCTTCCGTAATCGCAGCCAAAGTAAGAATACCCTGATGATTTTTTCTAAAATCTGCTTCTATCTGGTCAAAATGAATGCACATTGACTTAAATTGTCTTTTTGATTGTAAATCATTTTTAATGCGGCCGGCAAAGTCTTTTAACTCCGCCATTTGGTTACACGCCATAGTGCGTATGGCTTTGTGTTGTTTAATCTTAGCGGCGTTCGACATATTTATAGCTATTCAAAAAACTGTCAAGGAACTGTTTAAATATGTACCTTTAGTCAACGTGTATGTAAGCATTTAATTTCTGTAGAACATATGTTCTATTATCTAAATTGAAAACAAATAAAAAACCTAAACAAAGTTCAATAAATCTTGTTTGTTTTGAAAATTCTAGGAAACCCCCTAAAGAATTCGGAATACACCGCAAAAATCTTGTAAATCGGAATGCCCGACAAAAAAAACAGTTTTTTGTTGCGCGCCGAGTGCAACCTTGAATTTATTGGGCGAAAATAATAAAACTTATCAAAATGAGCATAACATAGAAAGCGGGTAATTTTAATTATTGTGAAAATAATTTGCTTTAATTAGCGCGGTTTTGGTTTTGAAACCTTTATTTTTTGAGCAATAAGGCTCGATAAGGACCATATGCACTAGCATACGGTATACTACCAATTTTTTTTGAAATATTAATTTGCGGAACGATTTAATTAAAATAAGAAATGCGGGAAATTGAGCAAGCACTTACCATTGGTATCGTCTTCTCGGGGTAGTATCCATCAGCTAGTCAAAATTGCGGGTAATTGCGGGTTTCTTTCGAGCGTATAAAGGCACTTTTTTGAGTTTTTATTTAAACTCCACTTGTCCGTTTTTTTCGAGTTTTTGACAAGTGTCTCCGTCATTTTCTGACGGTTTTCTGCCTCATATTCTTGACGCATGAGGGCACTTCTCGTGCAAGCTCAAGTCCATATATTTGGATTTTTTGACAAATGCGCGAGATTGTAAAAGTTTACGCGACGCGACAAGAAAATAAAGGTTTCATTATAAAAATATATGAATATTTAATTATTACCTAAAATAACCCAATAAAAATAAAGAAAATAATTCCTTTGATAGGAAATGCAAAATTAAACGAAAACATAATTCAAAGAATACTTATAAACTAATTTTGAGGGTGAAGCCCGAACAGAGATATTTCCACAACTAGCATTTCTGTCCTCCTTTGCAGTGGTCAAAATCAATGTTATCCTAAACTTTGTCCTAGTGGCTGCTCGTGAGTTTTAATACAGGGGATCATTCTCGGTCAAGGTTTAGGATCTGACATTTTATTTATTTATTTTTGTTCTTAAATCGGTACAGTATTAGCGATATGTCTGTTCCAGGCCAAAATGAGGAAGTAATGACGTCATCATAATAGGCGAATAGTGTGGGTGGTCTTTTTTGAAGCTCAAGGCTAACCTTTCAAACTATCCGCACCTGCACACAAAAAACAAAAAGGCACGTAACTTTACAATTTCATATCAAGGTCAAAAAGACCACTTACACTGTTCGCCTCTGCACACAAGAGCCTTCGCAACTATGCGATATTATATCAAGGTAAAAAAGTCCACCCACCCTGTTCGCCTTTGCACACAAAAGTTGGCCTTTGCAACTGTTCAAGGCCAAACACCACTTACACTATTGGACTTTGGTCAAAAAGACCACCGCACTATTCGCCTCTTATGATGACTTTATTACCTCCTCATTTTAGCCTGGAACAAACATATCGCTACTACTGAAAGTGAAGAACAGTAGAGTTTGTGAAGCAGAGTAGGGCTGAGAAGAGTTACCTAAAGAAGTGTAGATTAGATTAGACGGTATACTTATTAGTTTTTTTTTTACTTTTTAATCTCTTTTTCTTAGGAGAAATATAAAAAATTATCAATCTTTTCAAGAGGCTCCATGTAGAAGATGCGGGCATATCAAAAACACCTTTGCGGCACGCTCCGCTCCCAGAATCTTAAAAGAATCTAACGAACCGATTATTTTTATAAAATAAAGTTATTTTGCCGACGAGGCGACTAAAAAGGAAGGATATATCCCTACCACGGATTTGTCAAAAAATTAGAAAAAAAATTATATTAAATATAAGCAAATAGCATTGGTTCAAAAAAAAATCTTGGAACATTAAAAACTACATTTGTTTTGTTTCAAGAAAATTGAATTGGCTTATTTGTAGGAAAAAAAATTGATTCTCCTTGCAAGAAAATTAACGTTAGTTTTATTAGGAAATTTAAGTTTTGCATTTTTTTAGTTTTAACGGTTATTTAGTTCCAATTATTATATTGCTAGCTAATTGTAATATGTAATCATATCCAAACCTTACCACATTAAATTTAGAAATAAACCTCAAACCAGTACAGACTACCTAGTACAAATACCAAAGAATGAAACCAACTTGTATTTGAACAGTGAATATCGGTTATAACGACATTGAACGGACCGCTTGATTACGCATTATAACCGAGCGTCGTTATAGAGAATAAAGGTAACAAAATAGGGTATATATAGAACTCGGTCGGGACCTTAATATGTCGTCGCTATAACCGATATGTCGTAATATCCGATATCGTTATAACCAATATTTTCACTGTACAGTACAATCCCGATTATCCAAACCGCGATTTTCCGAAATCCGGTTTATCCGAAACAAACTTTAAAAATCAAAAATCCCGATCAACCGAAAAAATTCGCATTATACGAAACACGTCTGGGATTCACCTATACTGTGGTTCCCCTTGGGGTTTCACGGCCGACGGTCTAAAATGCGAATTGTTTTAGTTAACCGACAGAGTGTTACAACTATTTTCCAAAAAAAAATCGGATTAACCGAAATTTCGATTATCCGAAATCACTTTGGTCCACATTATTTTGGATAATCGGAACTATACCGTACTTGTTTTCAGTAGAAACGTGAATTATATCACCGTTCGTTCCCGTGAGAAAATGAATAATATGCAGTTTCCAGAGAAACTGCTGACCAAGCTGCAATATGAAGATTCCTGTTGTTCGTCTTCAACGAAGCGCTCCGGCAGTTAGCAAGCAGCTTTAGTCTTAGTAACACCTATTTTATCAATTGTATTTTTATGTCGTAAAACACGGGTTTTGTAAATTTAGTAATAAAAATAACTTTTTAAAAAGACACTTGAGTTGTTAATTCGTGTGAGAATGCATTTTGTTTTTAGTTAATTTTGGGTTTTGTAGTCATTCGTTATATCGTTGTTTGAGGAGAGCCTCAAACAACGGTTATATCGATAACCAATTACTTTGTTTATACGGTCCTATTAAAGTGACTTTATACCAGGACGGTCTGAAAATGTCGTGGTAACACTATTAAAACGATTTCAAGCACTAAAACCGATTATATTTTAAACCGATTTGTCGTATAAACACTATTAAAACCGTTTTAAGCACTAAAATCAAGTTTATTTTAACCGCTTTTAGGCGCGTATAAACGTACAAAATGACTACAATTATTGAAAGTATAGTAAAGGGAAGATAAAGTGCACTTTTAATAATATTTCAAATCAAGAAAATGCTTGTTTCAAGTCGAGAAAAATACTTTATACTTTTCATTTAAGAAAACTATGACTACAACCGAAAGTATAGTAAAGGGAAGTTAGAGTGTCCTTTTAATAATATTTCAAATCAGAAAAATGTTTATTTCAATTCGAGAAAAATACTTGTTTTAATTTAAGGAAACTATTGTCTTATATGTAAAAAATCTTAGTTTTTTTTTTTGAATTTGAAATATTTTATGTTGCTCGATCAACAACCTAGAATTTCTTTGATATTGTTTATTATTCTTTTTAGTTTGCTGTGTTTAATTTCAAGAACGGTTTTTGTTTAGCAAAATCAACATTTTTAAGAAAACACTTGATTTGTAGAACAGTTTTTTGTTTTGAAATACTGAATCTCTTTTGAAAACTAGATATAAATAATTTTTTTCTTCTCTCTCTCTTTCGTTTATTTATTACCTCTGTTAATCCTTGTAGACAATTTGACATCTAACATTGGTAGACACCAACATATGGCCAACATAGTCTAATTCCTTGAATTGGTAGCTCTTAAAGTAATTGTCTGGTATCAAAACTAATTTAAATTTAGATTACATTTTGTCATAACGTTATATGCGCGGCAACACTGTCCCTAAATAAAGGAACTCTAGTCTGCGTTATTCGGACACAAGTTAGGTCAAACATTATCCTTTAGTAAGGGATAAAATTCAAACCAGGTAACTGCGCCTGCCTCAAATAAAGGATAATCTGATAAATGAGACAAAAGGTCCCTGATATTATAAGTACAAATTTTAGAAACGTAATAAGTTGCTTATTGAATTTGTAATCTGTGAAAAATTTCAAGTGCGAAGAGCTCTGCCAAAGATATAAAAAAAGGAATCATCTGTTGAATAATTCAGAAAAAGAATGGCCGCAAAAATCATTTTTTACTTGCACATGTCTGCTAAAATATGGAAAAAAGACTTTTGATTAGGTTAAATTGCAGTAAGTAAAGATTTTTAATTAATAGTTAAAATTAAAATTAAATAATATGTTATATATACCAAGGCATTAAAATACATTTGAATTACGAGATTTTTATGTTATTTATTGCCTTTTTTAATTTATTTTCCGACTGTTTTTGTATTTTTACCCAACTGCAGCATGGCGAAAGGAAGGGTAAGATTTTTAGCTTGGGATATGTATGTCTGTGTCGCGCTAAAGGCTAAACGGCTAAACCAATTTTGACAAAAAGGTGTCGTTGAATTACTACTTATCCCGAAGGTGCTATAGGCTATATTTTTTCAAACACAAATCAATATGGCCGTCGTCAGAATAGGCTATAAGGCATACAAATTACTTAAATTTCAGGCGATTTTAATAAAATTTCTTCGATTACCCATTAAAAAATGTCATCTAATTTGCTGTAATTACTTTGTACTCCTCTCTGCTTCCACCCATCTCCTCTTCTGTCATTCCCCACACCCTTCTCTCCTCCTGTCATTCCCCCCACCCTCCTCAAAAACCATATTCGTATAATTTTTTTAACACCATTTTACTAGTTTCCCCCTTCTTTTTGCTCTCTCCTTCCCGGCCTCCTTATTAGTAATAGTTGCAGCTAACTTTATCAAATAAAGAGCGATTTCAAAAATTCTTTCTGCACACTGTTTTAAGATTTTTTTCACACCATTGTACTTTTCCTCTCCCTATCCCCTCCCCCACCTTCACTTAATGTTTATAAAAATGCACCTATCTACCCTTTGGGTATGTTTGGGCATAGTTCAATGTTTGACACAAATAGTGCTTTTTATAAGACTGAATAAAAATTAAACCTAAAAGTTGAAAATATTTTTTTTTTCTAAAAAAACACCAACTGTTAAATCTACTTGTAGAGTCGGGGACTTTTTAAATTGCCGCCTTCGAAAATAAAAAATGTTCCTATTTGAAATTCGGAAAAGTAGTTTAAACCAAAACAAGAAAATTGTGAACCTTACCTCTGTCTGTATACACACATATTTAAAAATTGCTTTTTTTTGATTCTTTAAATGATAATTTTGACAGAAAAAAAATACAACGGCAATTTAAAAAGTCCCCGACTCTACCTACTAATCGCAGTTGGGTCCAAAATTACCAAATGACTGATTCATGAAACTACAAAACTGTATAATTTCATAAGTGCGCTTTGACCATAGAACTTAAATAGGGTTGGTATCTATTTTTTTTCTTAAAAACTAATAACTCTAATTATTATTTTTTTAATCGAAATGATAGGTCAGTCTTTTGCACACATATGAGTAATTTTTAAAATATAGTATTATATTGAACTTTTTAGAAACAACCGTACGATTTGGGAAACTGGTTGCCTAAATCATACCAGCGGATTCCTAAATAATACCATCGAGCTCTTTTATGATTTAATAAATATAAAGAAGTACAGAAATTAGTTGGCATATAAAAAAAATTATATAAAATTGGAGGTTTTATTTACAAAAACAAAACAACATTTTAAATTAAAAACATTTTTAAGTTTATATACAGAAGTCACACAATTAATCACCCTTAACTCTAAAGATATAAAATTGGAGGTTTTATTAAGAATTTACAAAAAAAGTAACATTTTAAAGTATGAACATTTTTAAAACAGAAGTCGCACAAGTACTGACATACATTTTCCACAGTTGATGTACTTTATCATATCTTCGACAAAAGACTTATTGTGCATATTGTGCATTACCAGTCAATAGCATTGCTTTCAAATATTATTTTATTTTTCTTAGATATGAGTTCTTTTAGTTTTTTGTTTCGACTTTCCTGGTTGAGTTTGAAAGATATCTTTTTTGACAGCCCTCTTTGCATTTTTTAGTTCTTCTTTTTTACCTTTAGAGCATATTTTTCGTCCAGCTTATTCTCATAAGGGCTTACTCTTTTTGTTGAGATGGAATTGGATCCTCCTCGTGCATGAGACTATTTTGATTTTTGTCTGAAGCGGCCCTCACACGATCAATAATATTGTCAATATTTCTGTTCTTGTCATTTTCTTTTAAATGATATAAACAAGGAAGCATATAAAAAAATTGACAATATTATTGACCGTGTAAGGGCCGCTTTAGTCATCTGTATCTTTGAGAGGAGTATTCTCCTTCTCGGATTCAGCAGAGTCCGGTACCAGTAAGTTTTCACTAGCCACGAAATCTGCTTCAGAAAAGTCATTTCGGTTTACGGGCCATATCCCCGAAGCTTTAAATCCATTTACGGCATTACTTATTGTTGCAGAATTTGTGTAAGCGTCTGTTAATAACGCAGCTATTTTAAACTGTGTTATTTTTTGTTTTCTGCATAACAAAAAAAAATCAGATATTGAATCGTAACGGTACGATTTGGAAAACCCCAACGTGGTACGTTTTAGGCAACTGCCAGAAAAAGATAAGTAAATAAAATTTTAAAATTAATTTTCAAATCTAATATTATATGCAAGTTTCGTAAATTAATGAGATATTCCTAGGCTATACTACTAAATAATATAATCTGTAAAAATACTAAAAGTACAGCCTTACACAAACTTATAGAAAGTGACATCAAAATACCCGAAATATTTTAACTTCTATTTGCTACTACGAAATGCAACAATTTCAAAGCAACTCTCTCATGTGATTGAAATTAGGGTCACTGCATCACCAAGACGGACGCCAGGCTTCCAGGATGCAGTGACCATAACTAAATAAAAAAAGACACGACAACTACGGCTGACAGATGAACTATTTGAAAAACCGCAGTGGTTCGGTTTAGGCAACGGTACGATTTTGGCGACTTTACCCTAACTATCAATTTTGTACCCAACTGCGACTAGCAGGTACAAGTAGATTTATCAGTTGAGTGTTTTTTTTCTTTAATTTTTTTTATTAGCCTGGCAATTCTTAAGCTAGCCGGTCCCTTTGATACAAAGCTATTATTATGGCGACGTCTTCTGGCTCGCTGATGCTGGCTGGCAGCAACGGAGCACAATTATATGCCTTTTCTACCTCTGCGCTATAAATCACGCTAGATAAAACGCTACATTTATCTTCTTTTAAACTGGATCCAGATGAGGGTGTTGCCCTTGGCCGGGAAATTTCTTTATGGACCCTTTACAGGCCATCCAGTATCCTTAATACATAAAAAAGAAAACCATCTGGATTGCAACAATTACAGAGGAATTTCAGTTACCATTAATGTAAGTAGATTGTACAGTAGAATTCTTAAAGGTCTAATAAAGAATGATTTTCATGAACAAGAAGAAGAGCAAAGTGGATTTCGTGCAGGCAGATCTTAAAGTGATAATGTTTTATGTCTTATACAAGTAATTGTAAAAATGAGCGCCAGAAATATAGAGACTCTTGTTACCTAGGTAGACCTACAAAAAGCATATGATACCGTTCCAGTAGAAAAATTATGAACAGGGTTAGAACAAACAAATATCAATCATACATACATAAAAGCGATAAAAGAACTATACAAAGGGTCAAAATCTAAAACTAAAATTGGAAATCGACTTTCAAAAGAACCCTGGTAACGAAAGGCTTAAGAGAGGCATGTTGTATCTCTCAAATTCTTTTTAAAATGTATATCGCAGTAGCTCTAAAGCATACGGCATGGGAATATACCTTAACGACCGATTCACCATATAGACACTACAGTTTGACAATGAGAAAGTTGACGGAAGAATACCAAAAGTGGGGGATAACAATGAACGTGGACAAGACACAGTACTTTTGTATTGGCAAATATCAAGTGAGTTAGAACTAGACAATGGACAAACAATATCTCCATGCAATGAGTATGTATACTTGGGTTTCACATTTGATAAGAACAGACTGTAAAGAACTGGAGAAAATAATAGTATAGTAAAAAATGTTATTGGATGTCTTAAACGTATTTTATGGAGCAGAGAGCTACAAAATAATGTAAAATTTAACATATATGAAACAATGGTGAAAATCAGGCTGTTGTATGAATTAGAGACTTGTCGCGTAACAGAAAAATACAAAGGAAAAATGGAAAGTGTCAAAATGGGTGCAATACGAAGATCAATAAAAATATTTAGAACAGATCATATAGGAAATGAGATCATAAAAGAAAGAATAGGAATCGAGGGAAGCATAACGGATGACATCAATAAAAGACAACTAATATGCTACGGCCATGTACAACAAATGAACGACGAAGGATTACCAAAGTAGGTCCTAGAATGACAACTAATAAGGCGCAGAAAAAGTGGGCGTTCTAAACTGGAATGGTCCCAATCAATCCAAAAATCAATGAGTCAGACAGAAGATGATTGTCAGGATCGAAAGAGGTGGAAAATAGGCGTCGGAAAACGTAGGAAACCGTTCTAAACCGACTTAGTAGTAGTACCCTTCAAATTCCAACTAATAAGAAAATAATATAAATAATCCATAGTTTATCGGTCCATTTTTTAAGTGATGAGTTACAGGCTAAAGTCTTCTAAATAGCTTTATTTTGCCGAGACGCCCAATTTATTCCTCGGCGAAAATTCTTGAAAGCCATTCTATACATTCCTTCGTATTTTTGACATGTTTGGGGTAGGGGCACGGTCCTCTCGTCAAAGCATCTGATCTTTAGTAGAAACGTTTTTAAAACACTTTAAAAATTTTATAAATTGATTTTTTTACTAAAAAATTAAAATAAAAAAAATAAGTATAATAAAAACAAAAAAACAAGAAATTTAACTTTTGCCACCAAGTATTTTTATTTTATGATAAAATAATCTATTTTTATAATTTTTTATATAAAGCATAACCGCATATTAGACATTTTAATTTTTAGAAGAATTATTATCTAATAGTAATTATTAATTTTTAAGTTATAAAACTTTACTTTACGAAATAATTTATAGAATTTTTTGTGAAAAAATTACTAGATTTTTGTTTACATATCGTTTTAAATTAAAGTGTTATTTTAAATTTATACATTTTAAACGATAATAACAGGACTCGGCTCAGGCGCCACTATTCCGAAGAGTTTTTCTTTTTGTGGCAGGATCGCCAAGTAATATTCTTTGATATTAATCTTTTACATTTTGGATTTATGATAAATACAGGCCCAACTAACATTTATAGTAGCGGCTACATGTTCTAAAGGCTTTGCCACTTTCTTATAGTAGAAATGTGGTGATCCCAACCAAAATTTGTTACTTTTTAGTTCTAACAACTATTTAGTATCAGGAAATAGTAGATGTTTCGTAAAAACGACCCTCTACACTACTTCATAGGATTGTTTCTTGATAGTCGATTCTGATAGTCTTCTCTACCACAATAGGACGTTGCTAAAGTTTTACTTTCTTTTTAGTCGTTATTTCGTAGTCGCCCTGACTTTTATATCCTACTTAATTACCACTAGAAAGTTAAGCTTCATTGGAGTCCCAAACAAGTGTATCCGACAACTACATTATAACTTTAATTTTTACCACAAAAGTTTGTGTCATCATAGTAACATCTGATGTAACAATGTAGACAAAATAACTTTTTGGATCAACTTTAAAGCCGCAACTACTTTCAAGTAACCTTTTCGACTATCAGGGAATATAGTTTGGGACGCCATGTTTTTATGTAAGAAAGAAAATTTAATATTTTTGTTGTCGTTTTATGAGCTCATATTAAAAAGCCATACTATTTTATAAACAAATTAGTTGAAGCTTACCAAAAATGCTCTTCTTAAGCACCATTTGTTGGAGTTAACTGTCGATTATGAAAACATAACCTCCAAAATCACAACACAAAAATTCCATCAGCTACCAGAAAACGGCTCAATTTTACGGGCGCACCGGTTTTTTGCAATATATATAATGCATGTTATACAAAAAACTTTGCGTCGCACTCGAATTTTGATCCTCTGCTCGTAAATTCTCACACTTTTGGATAACATAGTTCATATTATAACCATAACCAAACAAAAAAACTAAGCGAGTCTGTTTACTGTTGTGTCCACCATATTGTGTTACAATTCTACCAAAAAGAAACGATTATATTATTTGCAACTACATCGCAACTTTGATGCCATTACGGAAAAAAACAGCCTCTTCGACGTAGTAGATACCTGGCTACGACGTAGTAGTGTAGTTGTTACTACAGTGACTTTAAACACTTGGTCTAGTAGTTACAACCAGAAATTGGTTCCCCACTTAGGGAATTATAACGTCGCTGTATGGTATACTGAGACGTAGCGGGAGTACGTTGCGGTTACTTTTAAGAAATTCTTTCTAGTTGGCGTTTCGTCGTTACAACTTTAAATGTTTG
Organism: Aspidapion aeneum; assembly: GCA_963576565.1. Taxonomy (NCBI): domain Eukaryota; kingdom Metazoa; phylum Arthropoda; class Insecta; order Coleoptera; family Brentidae; genus Aspidapion; species Aspidapion aeneum. The sequence goes on from OY755043.1 coordinate 30,466,125, forward strand.
TTGGGGGTTACAACGATGTTAACTACGTGACTTAGATTTACTGGACGTATGGCAATAATTAAAATAGTTTACATAACATAAACGAAATAGTTGAAATTTTGAATATTTAATAAAACAAAGTAATTAAATAGGAATGAACTAAAAGTAAGGATGGTACACCAGGACACTACAGCACATTTGCATTACTTTCAAAATTAAATATTTTGTTGGTTTTTGAAACTTTTTAAAAATATATGAGCATTTTAGTAAAAAGTGTGTTATATTTTACCAATTTCTCCTACTTATCACTTAACGAAATTTGAATATTTTGAATGATTAAAGAAAAATTCTGTCTGTCTGTCTTTAATGTTTTTTGGGTCCGTGTTTTTTTATTCCATAATATATATTTTCAGAGGATGTTAATCCAGGCAAACATCCTTCGTTATCCTGGCTAGCTGCGTGGCGAGGCCTTTTTGGTCCTTAGATGCCCTCGCCCAGGCTATCTATATGGGTTGAAGGTGCGAGTCGGCAGTTTTAATAATGATTTAGAGATTAAGAGTTTTAAATTATCAAAGAAAATGCCGTATAAATTGAAATCTAGATTTTAATTTAAAGTTACAGTTAAAATTTAAAACAAGGAAAATTAACATATACAAGTACAGTGAAGTCCGGATATAACGAACCTCAAAAATGAATTAAATACGGTTCGTTATATCCGAGGTTCGTTATAAACAGTAATAAATAAATTTTGTTTAATTTTTTGTGTTTTTTTTAATAGTATCCAAGATTAAGAAAACTAAAAATATTACAAAAAATACTATAAATTTTTATATTTTTAAAAAAAGGCAGAAAACAGACGAATAAAGACGTTTATTATTATTGTTATACATAGGAATATGTAAAGTACATAATATGGTGGTATGTAATACATACATAAAAGAGGCCTAAATCTTTTTTTAGCTCACACATATACTATACTATAGTAGTGTGAGCTATGGTGATCCTAATTTTTTCGAGAAAAAAAAAGTTGCTCCGATTTCAAATTTTTTTATATATCTTTGCGTTTCAGATGATTTTGAAACTTTTTTGTTGCGCCGTCTGTCTGTCTGTCTGTCTGTCTGTCTGTCTGTCTGTCTGTCTGTCTGTCTGTCTGTCTGTCTGTCTGTCTGTCTGTCTGTCTGTCTGTCTGTCTGTCTGTCTGTCTGTCTGTCTGTCTGTCTGTCTGTCTGTCTGTCTGTCTGTCTGTCTGTCTGTCTGTCTGTCTGTCTGTCTGTCTGTCTGTCTGTCTGTCTGTCTGTCTGTCTGTCTGTCTGTCTGTCTGTCTGTCTGTCTGTCTGTCTGTCTGTCTGTCTGTCTGTCTGTCTGTCTGTCTGTCTGTCTGTCTGTCTGTCTGTCTGTCTGTCTGTCTGTCTGTCTGTCTGTCTGTCTGTCTGTCTGTCTGTCTGTCTGTCTGTCTGTCTGTCTGTCTGTCTGTCTGTCTGTCTGTCTGTCTGTCTGTCTGTCTGTCTGTCTGTCTGTCTGTCTGTCTGTCTGTCTGTCTGTCTGTCTGTCTGTCTGTCTGTCTGTCTGTCTGTCTGTCTGTCTGTCTGTCTGTCTGTCTGTCTGTCTGTCTGTCTGTCTGTCTGTCTGTCTGTCTGTCTGTCTGTCTGTCTGTCTGTCTGTCTGTCTGTCTGTCTGTCTGTCTGTCTGTCTGTCTGTCTGTCTGTCTGTCTGTCTGTCTGTCTGTCTGTCTGTCTGTCTGTCTGTCTGTCTGTCTGTCTGTCTGTCTGTCTGTCTGTCTGTCTGTCTGTCTGTCTGTAACGACCAACGCGCATAACTCAAAAACCGCTTGGCCGATTTTAATGAAATTTGGTACCTAGGCTGGGTCTTGGGTCGAGATGATCCCATTTAAAAATGAACAAAATCCACCCCACACAAACCAAATAAAAGGGTGGGGGTAGATTTCAAAAATTAGAGTTTATGTGAAAATATGGCGTGTATGATATCAAACAAAAGGTAATTGAGTCTGGAGTTAAACAAAATACATTTTAATTTATTTTAAAAAAAGAGTGGGGGTATAATTCAAAAATTAGAGTTTAAGTGAAAATATGGCGTGTTTGATATCAAACGAAAGGTAATTGAGTCCGTAGTTTAACAAAATACATTATAGTTTTTGTTTTTTTAAGGGTGGGGGAAGATTTCAAAAATTTGAGTTTAAGTCAAAACATGGCTTGTGTGGTATCAAACAAAAGGTAATTTAGTCTGGAGTTGAATTAAATATATTTCAGTTTTTAGTTTTTAGTGTGAGCTTAGGGGCCCATATATTGGCAGAGTATTTTTATTATTATGAAATCCATAATTTTTGTTTGTACATTTCTACTTGAAAAATATTATCTGTTTATATAGCTTTCAAGGTTACAAACTGATGCCCATATTTTATCAGGAACTTGGCGTGATTCCAAAAAATTACGAGTTTCCGAAATTTTATATAAAGTTCGTTTTAAAAGAAAAATAAATATTCTAGATTATTAAAATTAGGTTCGCTATATCCGGAAGTTCGCTATAAGTGGGATCGTTATAACCAGTAAGACAATACATGAGTATCTATGGATGACTTTTCGTATAAAGAAAAAAGGTTCGTATTAACCAGAAGTTCGCTATAAACGGGTTCCTTATAAGCGGACTTCACTGTATATACTAATGCCTACATTTTGGTTTATTTTTAATGGTTCTTATTGCATCCCTTTCGACAGTTTCCATTTTAGCTTTGTTTTTTTCTGTTACGCGACAATTCTCTATTTCATACAACAGTGTGCTTTTCACAATTGTTTCATATATGTTAAATTTTACATTCTTTTTTATTTCTTTGCTCCATAAAATACTGTTAACCACAACCAATAACCTTTTTTGCTTTTACTTTTCTTTTTTCCAGTTCTCTACAGTCTGTACCTGTCTTATCAAATATGACACCCAAGTATACATACTCATTTGATTCGTTTTAATTTTTGGTATTCTTCCGTTAACTTTCTCAACATATACTAAATTACCCCTCTTTCTTGTATTAAATGAAATTGACATTAATCAAGCAACACGTTTCTGCAATGCGTCTTTTTTGAAATCTGCCTTTTTAGCTTCTAGTAGATTGTCGCACACACCTTGATTCTCTTTTCCAGTAAAATCTGCCATTTTCCTTCTCCTTCTTGTTTGTATGCTATTAATTTCCGCTAGAATGAGATGCGAAGTGTCTGGATTTTTGAATATAGGATTGTGCTTTCCGAATCGTCATCAATCAGCTTCAAAATCAGGAAAGATCTCTTACTTCTAATCAGCAACCTTTATTTAGGCCACTGAGTTCAGGCGGGTTGAGAGTCAAAAAATAAATGACTACTGCACGGCATAATACAATACCTTACGTTGATTTTGTGGGTTTTGGGATAAAGCTTGGATGGAAAAAAAGACAATTTTTCCTTGAGACATTTCGTTAGTTTTATTGTAACTCTTTCAACCCTGTATAAACAGAGGTATATTCACTGAAAAAATCTGGTGTGGAGGCCCTGTGTAGTCCGTGTGGCCATCGTGTAGTAATCGTGTAGTCGTAAAGTCATCGTGCAGTCGGTGTAGTCATCGTGTATTTCGTGTAGTCATCGTATAGTCATCGTAAAGTCCGTGTAGTCATCGTAAAATCCGTGTAGTCATCGTGTAGTCCATGCAGTTTTGCGTGTAGTCCGTGTAGTCTTTTTCTTTTATGTAGTCTGGTGTACAAGTGGTGTAGGGTAAACTAACCTAGTATTACCACATTTAAAATATAAAAAATGTTGAAATTTGAGGATTGGAAAATAATACTAAGAATTTTTAATTTTTTCTGCGTTTATTTAAATGGTATGTCACGGTCACGGTCGCACGGAGGTCAGCTTGTATAATTTAAACGATCGATATCTCAATATCGAACTATTTTCTATTATAACCATCTAAAAAAAGTGCCCATTGACCTCATTAGTAAACCTTAATGCAGAAAATCGATCAACTTACTCGTTGTCACTTGTCACGACAACAAGTCCTAGGCCGCTTGTTAGCGTGTATATTGACCCGCACTTTTCCGCGCGGAAGGGCGATTTTCTAAAGTGCTCCAAGTTGGTAAACCAGAGTTTGTATGATGATTTGATCACGTATATTATGCAAAGTTGTTAAAAAAATATGATAAATGTTGTGAATTGATTTATCATTTTTCAAATATGTATTATACATATTAAACTGAAAAATTCCGTATCATCACGTATCAATGGCTTTTGTGCCTTTATTATTTCAACCATATATCAAGGGTTGTATTTGTGCTACATTCAGCTGCTGGTACTTGCAAGAGTATTAGCTATAATTTATTGTAATTTATTTAACGTGTGGCCCAAGACACGGGTTTCACCGGATAAAAATCAATCCCTTTTGAACTATATAGTGAATATAAGGACTACGACAAAGAATATCAGTACATAGTAAAAATACGTTGCAAAATTTGATAGTGATTGATCTATATTTATATATAGTATAGCAAGATTAATAAATTTAGTTAAATTTTTATGAAAACAATATTTTAAGTAATAAAAAGCTTCAAGCTAATTACGGACACAGACTCTTAAAATATCAATTTTTAAGTTATTTGCTTAAGAGGATAAACACGATATGCGACATTATTTTTGGAGGCGACTGTACCTTATGCAGATTGTACAGTATTTTAAAATCACACACATTCAATTTTTTAAACGATAGTTGACATTTCCTAACTTTCAACATCAACTTGTCCAAATTACAACCATAAAATAATTTTGATCGTTCAGAACCGGAACCAAGAACATTGCCACCTTTCTTAAACTCAACGTCATAAACAATAGACACCGCAAGCTAGAGAAAGTGACAATAAGCCGAGCGATGCGATGCGATGTAGAGGGCTGATCCAGGATCCAGAGATAAATCCAGGTTTGATATAGGAATACGTGGCTCGGTCGGAGTATAAGAAAATGATAAATTTCTTCCTATATTACCCTCGTGCCAAGCCACTAATGAAAACTAGATTAATATACCTAATAAAACCGATGATTTATTGAGGAATCTTTAATTTTGAAGTGATCTAAACATGTCATTTATTTAAAAAGATACTTATTAGATATATTTATCATAACAAAAATATTTTATGTAAAACAAGTCAAGTACGCGAAAATGGTATTCCGTAAAAATAATTGAGATAAAAGTATAGACAAGTTCTCCAATATACATTTCAAAATAAAACGTTTTTACTAGTTTGAAAAAGTTTTGTTAAACTATGCTATTACAGCCAAACTTATTTATTTTGACATTTATAATGTAGAACTTGACTATACAGTGAAACCTCTCCTTGCGGACACCTCTATTAAGCGGACACTCCCTTTAGGCGGACAAATTTTTTGGAACCACGCTTTTCCCTATTTCTTTACATGTAAAATTCACTCCTATAACAGGACACTCTAATAACCGGACACAGTGTGCCTGAATGAAGTATAGGTTACATAAAAATGGTTCCAAAAACTAATTGCATATTTTGAATATGGACTCTTTCCTGACTTCAGAGCCATATTCATATAAATCCTAGCTGATCCTCTTCTCGAAATTTTTGACATTTTTCTAGTTAGTCTGGGCGCTGGCTCCTATCACGTGTGACCTAATATGTGCGCTCAGTTTGACTACGGGGCTTCGTTAAGCACCCATAGAAGTATAAAAAAAGTTTGGTCACGTGCTCGAACTCATGGTCGTTTGGCCGCCATCTTTACAAATGGCCGCCAAATTGATAGATTTTTTGTTTAAGCGTATCTCCCTAACCAGTGGTCCGATTTTAATTTCTTAAAGCCTGTGCAAGTCCTTTTTTAAAGACAAACAAATTTTGTTACTACATATTTTTTGATAAATCAAGTAGTTTTTGAGATATACCATGATTATTAGTATTTCGGCTCGCAAAAGAATTAAAAGAATACCTATGCTCATTTTATTGTAGCTACAAAATTATTGACATGTGTTTTTTTTTGTGACATAGAAGGCTTTAAACCTTTCACGGAAGAGGATATTGACTTTATGTTTTTAAAGTTCGATGGATGGTACCCCTAAAGACTGCCTTAAAGAGGGTGGTTTCTAAAACTGTTCACAAGATTATAGAATAAATGAATTTGCAGGGAAACGAGGCATTCTAGCAAAAAACCATAAAATTAGTTTTTTGTGGTACTTTTAATTCCGATTCTTTTGATGTATCACTTAGCATCCTAGCTTTGATAGTTAGCTGGACAAGCCAGCTAAAATATACAATTTTGTAAAAATTTCATGTTTTAGCTCCAAAATCGATTTCTTTCTTTAAAATTGTTAAAGTTATGACAACGATCAGAAGAAGCGGAATTAAAAGTACTACAAAAAATTATTCTTAACGTTTTTCGCTAGGATGCATCGTTTCGCTGCAAATTCACTTTTTCTATAATTTTGTGAACGGTTTTAGAAACCACCCTCTTTAAGGCAGTCTTTAGTGGTACCATCCATCGATCTTTAAAAACATAAAGTCAATATGCCCTTCTGTGAAAAGTTTAAAGCCTTTTATGTAACAAAAAAAAACAAATGTCAATAATATTGAAGCTACAATAAAATCAGCATGGGTATTATTTTAATTCTTTTGCGAGCGGAAATACTAATAACTTGGTTTATCTCAAGAACTACTTAATTTATCAAAAAATATGTAATAACAAAATTTATTGGTATTTAAAAAAGGAGTATAAAAAGCTTTAAAAAATTAAAATCGGACAACTGCGTAGGGAGATACGCTTAAACAAAAAAATATATCAATTTGGCGGCCATTTTCAAAGATGGCGGCCAAACAACCATGAGTTCGAACACGTGACCAAACTTTTTTTATACTACTATGAGTGCTTAACAACGCCCCGCAGTCAAACTGAGCGCATATATTACGTCACACGTGACAGGAGCCAGCTCCTAGGCTAACTAGAAAAATGACAAAAAATTGATAAAATTTCGAGAAGAGGATCAGCTAGGATTTATATGAATATGGCTCTCAACTTAGGAAAGAGACTATATTTAAAATGTGCAATTAGTTTTTGGAATCATTTTTCTATAACCTATACTTCATTCAGGCACACTGTGCGGACGCGGAAAATTTTTGTTGGTTAAAAAATTTTGAAACCTCACTTAACCAGATGCGAACTTCTAACAATGGGACGGAGCGCTGCACAACATGGGCACAAATAACATAATATAACATAATTTTATTGCCCAAAAATCCTTAAAAAATGTACATATTATATTATGTTATTGTTATAATTTAGTTTTTAGATAGTGGGAAATAAAAAATTCCCCACTGAAACCACTGTTGCAGCTTGTGCGTGTCGTAGTTGGCAACAACGCACTCTGCAGCCGGGGAATTACCTCTTTCCGTTTTAATGCGGAGACTAAATACTTCTGTCGTACTTACAACATATTTTATTCGACGGGGACGGGACCGCTGTGTTTTATTTTTATTGTTCAATTGGGCAGTAATAGATCTCTTTGAAATAGTGCCTAGTAAAAAGCTTCTTAGTTTACGGAAAAACTCAAACAGCGGACACCTCCAATAAGCGGACAAAATCGACGGAACCGTGAGTGTCCGCTTATGGGAGGTTTCACTGTACTTTTATCTCAATTATTTTTAGCGAAAGCAGTAAATATTTCATCGTATATTTATAAAAAATAAAGTAAATTCCTTCTTTTTTAGGTGAGTGCCTATTTCCGAATTTGGGCAAAATCATCTCGATTTCCTAATAACTATTAAAAAAATTTTAATTTTTTTTAAGGGCTTTGATATTTTGGGGTAGCTTATTATATCTTGATATTTTATATTATAGTTTTTGGTGGAGTTTTTTTGGAATGTTTTAACTTGTAGTCTAGTATGTGTGTATAGTAAGCATGTAGGGGAAGACGGGGGAATTCCGCCATGCGGGGTAATACCGCCACCCCAGGTATCTAGGCAACCAGAAACATCAGAGAGGTTTCAGTTACGACAAACAGAGTAGCAGTGGTGCCAGATGCTAAAACATTTCAATTATAACGTGTCGCCGCCTTAGTTTGATTTCGGCTGCTGCATATGTAGGTTATGCTGTTGAGCTTCTAATTTTTACGTTGTCGTGAGTAGATTACCGTTTTTTAAACTTAAGATTAAGGTTCAAAAAAAGTTAATTTTTGTATTGTATTTTTATTTATCAATCTTTTTAAACGAGGAGAAAGTATCACAAAAACTAATATAGCGGTATTACTCCAAAGATGTGGCGGTATTGCTCCGTACCATAGGGGAATTCCCTCAAGTGCAACTTATATATACTATATATTTTTTATTTGAAAGTTGTAGTTATGTTAATAAGCTAAAGAAACAAAAAAGATTTTGTAATTAAAATTTGTTTTAAACGCTTTAATTTTGCTAGTGAATTCCCCCAAAACAATAAAAAAAATTTGTCTACTCTGCTTTAATTACAACTGCACGCCATTGATAAAAAACATTAGAAAAAATTGCAATATAATAATTATTATTTGTGACCCAATTTATTTTATTTTTATTAGTTTTAAAAACTTTTTGAAAATTTATAATTTCGCAGTCTCTATTTATTTTGGCTCGCATATACTCGTTGCGTTGGCAGTTAAACTAATTATTTTTATACATAAATATTTTTAAACATGCGCAAAAACCTATTTAAAATATTTGGAGAACGAATTTTTATTGTCCCACCCGTGGTTATACAGCGTTCTTCATAAAATATCGATATAATAATTTGATGAGGATTCCAAAACTTCAATGTAAACAAAACAGTAATTCTGAGTCAAAGATCAAACAAGTGTGTCCAAATTTAAACTTTTTTATACTTATACGTACGCTTTCTAAAATTTAACCCAGAAAAATTTTGCTATAACACTTCTCAATGTAATTTATAAGCTTTTCACGAAAATATTAAAAGATAGACTAACAACAAAATTTGACGGATATCAATAAAAAGAACAAGCAGGCTTCAGAAAAGGTTTCAGTATAGTTGACCAAATCCTAATAGAACGAGCCAACGAATACCATATTTCGGTATATATTGCGTTTGTAGACTTTGGAAAAGCTTTCGATAACATTGAGTACTGGGCAGTGAAAGCATCTTTAATTAATACATAGATTTAGAACATTAATAAAAAATCATGAAGAAACCCCAATCCGCATAAGACCAGGTGTCAGACAGGGTGACAAAATATCCCCTAAACGATTTAACCAAGGCCTAGAAGATGTTTTTAAAACTTAAATTGGGAAGAAATTGGCATCAAAGTAAGCGGACAATACTTGAACTACCTAAAATATGCTGACGATATTTCCTTAATAACCGATAAGAAAGAAGGACTGATAAAAATGGGCGAAGAACTAAGATACAGCATCTAAAAATATAGGCTTGAGTATGACAAACAAGATATCACGATCAGACTAAACCAAGCAAAAATAGAACAAGTGGAGGATATATATATATATATATATATATATATATATATATATATATATATATATATATATATATATATATATATATATATATCTGGGACAAATTATTAAACTAAAAAAAAAACCAAACGGCTGAAATCAAGAGAAGAGTAAGAGTGGCCTGGGCAGCATTCGGTTAATTAAGCTACATATTAAAACAAAAAATATCCTCAATACCTCAAAACGAAAGTGTATAACCAATGTATCCTTCCTATACTCATAACTGAATCCCAGACCTTGACACAAAATCAAACATGGATAAGGTAGCAAAAGCCCAAAGGTCAATGGAAAGACAAATGTTATATATAAAGCTAACAGATTGAAAAAGGAATGAATAGATATGAAATAAAACAAAAGTGAAAGAGAAAGACCATTGATGGAACAAATGTATTGTAGACAGGAGAACTTAAGAAAATAAATAAATAGGGGAAGACCCCAAATGGGATGGGCGGGCGATATGAAGAAACATGAGGGGACGCGGGGACTAGATGGATGAACACGGCTACAGGCAGAAAAGAGTTGAAGATATTGGGGGAAGCCTATGTTCAAAGATAGATCTGAGAAGGCTATAAATAGAATAGATAGAGAAAATTTAGAAAATTCACTAGTAGATTGTACGTTATGATATAGTGGAGTTCAAGACATGTTGTGCTCACACTAACTGCAAAGTTACTAATGGTAATTAAACTCCTCCCATCTTATAGTTTGAAAAACTCTGCAGATCTTTAGTTTAGGCTTCTAGTGACGGCCTCATGCCAGCCTTATTAACCAAACTATGATGGACGCAGATACCGCGGTCTTTGTATTCCCATCTCCTAAAGTCTATAAAACGGGGGAATGGGACAATTCGTCGCGGCCGATTCGCCGCGAAAAAATTTGCCGCAGCCAATTCGCCGCATGACAATTCGCCGCTGGCCGATTCGCCGCGGGCCAATTCGCCGCGAGATTTTTTTGTTTTATGATATTACCATTGGCAATTGTTTAAACATTTTTACTTAGGTTGACTTAATATAAAATATTTTTTATTAGTTTGGTTATAACTTTTTTCAAACTTTTCCAACTAGGTATTTGGTGGTTAGTATACAATTCAACATTTTTTTTATTAAATAAAGAAATAAAATGGTGGATCCAAAATGGGGGATTTTGCATCAAACTAAGTTAGAAATTATAACCCGCAACCTGAAACACCCCAAAGTTCCAAATTTGGTGCATATTGGTTCAAAAGTGGAAAAGTCCGCCATTTTGGATCCGCCATTTTGATTTTTTTAAAATTTTAGTTTAAAATAATAGCGACCTTAAAGATCTCAAAGTTTCGAGTTTGATGCAAATCGGTTAAAAAATGGGAAAATCCGCCATTTTGGAACCGTCATTTTGATTTTTTTAAAGTTTTAGTTAGAAATCATAATTTTATTTATTTTTAAAAAAAAAAAAAGTTAAATTTTATACTAACCACCAAATACCTAGTTGGAAAAGTTTGAAAATTATTATTTTTTTTTTTTAATTTTTATAACCAAACAAATAAACTATGAAGTCAAGCTAAATAAAAATATTTAAACAATTGCCAATGGTCATTTCATAAAACAAAAAATCTCGCGGCAAATTGTCGCCGCGGCGGATTGGCCGGCGGCAAATTGTCCACGCAGCGTATCGGCCGCGGCGAATTGGCCGCAGCGAATCGGCCGCGGCGAAATGTCCCCTACCCCTATAAAACATACCTTTAGAACATGGCAATATGCACTAATGACAGCGACGTTTAACAATGTACTATAAAGCTATACCACGAACAATTCTAACCAAAAATAACGTTTACAAATGCCCATTACCAATTCCACGTTTCATTTTTTTATTACCGAAAAAAAAAATACAGGCCAAAATGAAGGTTATTACTGGATGCTATAAATGATATGCAATATATATTTTTCTTCCTGTTTTGTTTTAGGCACTAATCTATATCTACAATTGACAAACGTTAGGATAACACCGTCTTCAAACTCTAGTTAAAGAAAATAACTTTTCGAAAAAAAATTATCGAAAAAAAAGGCTTTAAAAAAGTTTTTAAAATTTTTTTAAAAGTTATATTTTTAAATAAATGGATCTATGATGGCTCTGATACCTTCCTAGCTAGCCTATTAGCACACTTCAAGTAAAGCCATGATAATATATCAGCCTTGAAAACTGTTTTTGTAAATATCTCAGAGACTAAGGCTCTTACGAAGTTTTTGGTTACAACACGAATTATTTATCAACGTACTACATTCCGAAAACTGTATATTGATACGATGCTAAGTTAAAAATAAGCATTTTTAAAAAAATTATCAAAGAACTGTCATTAACATTAATGGATTTTGACCAAAATCTAATCAGCTAAAATTTTATGAAAATGGGTTTAGAGGTTTAGGAACTATCGTGTTACGGAGAGAAATAATATACACATACACACAGACAGACAGACATCAAGACGATATTACTAGGATAGGTCAAAATACATCCAGACAACACATTTTCGGCTTTATCTGAAAAAAAAAATTTCGTCCAAAATAATACCTTCCAAGGCCGCGTAGCAATGGCTAGAGAAAAAAATTGATTTAAGTCAGTAACATCAACGCTAGGTAGGATAATGTATGATCAATTGACAAACGTTAGCAAAAAACCTTCTCTCTCTAGTTAAAGATCCAAAAAAAAGGCGTTTTAAAAAAAATCTTAGTTTTTAAAAAAGTTAATTTTAAATATTGAATTAAATATATTTAATTATATTTTAATTAAATATTTTAAAAAACGTTTTTTTCGAAAACTTTTTTCAAAGAAATATTTTCAAAAGCTGCGTTTTCGAAAAAATTTCCGCAAGCCATCAGAATCGTATCAAATCTTAAAGGCAAGACAAAATCTCTATACAGTGAAACCTCCCATAAGCGGACAGTCACGGTTCCGTCGATGTTGTCCGCTTATTGGAGGTGTCCGCTTATGAGAGGGAACTGCGAAATTGTAATATATATTTATTAACAATTTCCGCTGCTTGAGTTTTTTCGATATTAAATTTTTCAGCGATCTTTCTCCGAAACGTTAACAACTTCCATTTTTTTACGTAAACTAAGAAGTTTTTTACTAGGCACTATTTCAAAGAGATCTATTACTAGGTACCCAATTGAACAATAAAAATAAAACACAGCAGTCCCGCCCCCGCCGAATAAAATATGTGGTAAATACGAGAGAAGTATTTAGTGTCCGCATTAAAACGGGAAGAGGTTATCTTCCCGTTTTAATGCGGACCCCGGCTGCAAAGTGCGTTGTTACCAACATACTACATAATATTGATGCCCATGTCGTGCAGCACTCCGTATCGTTGTCAGAGGTTCGCGTCCGGTTAAGAGAGGTTTCAAAATTTTTTAACCAAAAAAAATTGTCCGCGTCCGTTTATTAGAGTGTCCGGTTATAAGAGGGAATTTTATATGTAAAGAAATAGTAAAATGCTTGGTTCCAAAAAATTGGTCCGCTTAAAGGGAGTGTCCGCTTAATAGAGGTGTCCGCAAGGAGAGGTTTCACTGTACATACATACAAAAGCTAAACAAGAGTTGTCAACAGTAAACACTTTCACAAAATATTAGTGTGTCTTTATCAGGTTAATAACTAATGCGTCGCTATCGTGAAGGATCAGGGATCAGTTCATTAACTGTTTTTTGGAGTTTAGAGGCCAAAGCACTCCCGGATAGATTTCGTCGAAGTGAAAAATGTCGCCAATATTTCTAGTAAAATCTCAAAAATATTTGGGAGAAAAGCCATGCAAGTAGTGTTTTAAAATTCGTGTAGAAAAGCCGCAAAATGTGATTTTGACGTTGATAAAAATCTTAGAATTTACTTGAAAATAACGTAAAAACATTGCTGTTTTGATTTGATAGTGGCGTTTTTACAACGTCGTTTTTAGCAACGTTATTTTTTGTAACGTTAATAAATGACCTATTAAGCTTGTTTTCATATATCAAATAAAGGTGATTTTTTTGCAGCTTTTAAAAACAAAGTTTTTTTTCTCACGGGTTTTTTACATGTTAAAAACGTGATTGTGCTATGTCTTCGATGGCTATGTGGAATGTTAACATTTGATATTTTAAATTTTTTATGGTGTAGTATTATTAACTATTAGTGGTTGTTTTCCTTCAAAATTTTTCCTTTTTTAAAAAACGCATTTTCCTCTTTTTTCATTCGCGCGCGTACACTGGGGTTTGGAAATAATAATATTCGTTTCCATAATTGCTCCGCTATGCTGTATACCTACCACAAAACGAGAATTGGGCTTATATTTTTGCATAAAAACCGACAGCCCCAGGCTTTATAATATCTCCGCCAGAAAAGGGGATATCGAGATAATTGCTTAATAAAAACAAAAATTAATGCTAAAAATATTCTTCTTTTTGTTCGGTGTCGAAAATTAAAACTAAAAAAAAATGCAAATTATATAATTAGTACGATGCAGACCTTTCCTCGGTCAATACATAGATACAGAAGATAGAAACTAGAAATGAAATAGTACTGTCCGGTCAAAATAAAATAAGACGTAAAAGAGATGGCCCAACGCAATCTATCTCCCTCTATTTACAGCACTTTTCTTTCTTACTAGGGGGTCTTCATTTGTAGTAAATAAATTTATATATATATATATATATATATATATATATATATATATATATATATATATATATATATATATATATATATATACATATATATATTTATCGGTTTCACAACGTTCTACGTCTTCCCATACCCAATCTATATTTACCCATAATTCATCATCTAGGCCTCTTATTCTTATTTCACTGTCTATTCCTTCTCTCCAGCTTCTCCTTGGCCGTCCTCGTTTTCTTCGGCCAGTTGGTTTCCATTGTAGTATTTGTTTAGGTAGTCTTCATTCATTCATTCTTTGTGCATATCCATACCACACCAGTTGTTTTGATCTTATATCATCCACTAAAGTACGTTCACCCACTGTCATAATTTCTCTTATTCTTTAATTTGTAACTCTTTCTCTTTTTGACTTCCCTGCTGCTCATCTCCAATAGTCCATCTCCGTAGCGGAAACCATTTTTTTCTGTTCTATCCTTGATTGGCCATACTTCTGAGCCGTATGTAATAATACTTTTTACAATGGTGTTATATATAAGCTTTTTGTTATGTTTTGATATACTTTGGTCCCAAATTATTCCATTTAATAAAGTTATTGCTTTTCTTCCTTGTACGTTTCGATCTTTTATAGCTTTGTCCAGTGTTCCGTCAGCTGTAATTTTTAGACCTGGACCTAGAAGTATTTATACTCATCACATCACTGAATTCGCTGCCCGGTATTTAAGATTAGATCCTTTTTCATTCCACCGATACACATATACTCTGTCTTATTGAGATTAACCTCTAGTCCCCACTTATTGTACTCTTCTATTAGTTTTCGTGTCATATATTCGAGGTCGTCATAATCCTGAGCCACTACTATCTAATCATCGGCGAAACATAAAGTATACAAGGTGGTTTCGTCCAACGGAATTCCCATATTTTGGCATTTTCTCTTCCATACTTTAAGGACTTGTTTCAAGTATATCTGTAGCAAATTTACCATGAACAAGATTTTAATATTACGTGAAAACACGGTACTCGTCTGGTACGTTTAACTTTATCGACTCTAGCCCGTTCATAATTCACATCCTTTTATTGGGTTTCTATTGTTACCGCTGGCTCAATTAGACTCTGGCCCGTTCACAATTCAAACCCTTTTATTGAGCCTCTATTGTTATCGCTGGGCTTAAATAGGATGACTAGGCACGTTTTATACACATTCCAAAATTCAAAAGGAAACAGTGGCGTATCATTTACACTTTTTCAATTTTTTTTAATAAAACGGTGTGGAGGTCCAATTTTGAAGATATAACGAATGGTTCTGGATTTTTGCAATTTTTAGAAAGTCAATTGGTATTTTTTTAGGTTTCTAGATTCGTACACACCTACCTAATGAAATAGGTACCTATATAATATAAGTATAAAAGTTTTGAAAAACTATTTATTTTTAAGAAAAGTAAGGTATGGAATTTTCCAGCAGACAAAATGAACCTAATAATGATGAATTAAAAAATCAATCTCTTTTGCGCCTCATTTTATTCTGGCCGGACAATACATGTTAGTGCAGGCCCTAGAGACTGTTGAGCATGCAAAATAAATAAGGACCGCAGTTTGACACTAGATTCTAGCTGAGAATAAGTCACAAAGTAATGATCCGGATGTTGCCGGGCCAGTTTTTGGTACAATTTTTTTTATTCCCCTTCCTCTTATAGCCGTAGAATTCCTGAGAATTTAACCAAGTTGATACCATAAAGGCACAACGACACAGAAATGCCTCAAAAATGTGTAAAATTTAATCTAAAAATAAATTTATATTAGGTTTAACCCCTCAGACCCCCCAAAACCCAAAATTTGTGTTTTTTTTTCAAATTTTCTCAAAAATAAAGCTTTTTACGGAAAAATATGTTATAATCTTTATTCTAGACAATAAGGTTTCCTTTTCAACGATATACAAGAAAGTGGGGTACGACTAATGACAAACTATACAGCGGCGTCCGTTCATTGAGGTAATGTATAAAAATGAAAACAAAAACATGTTTATTAGATGTTTTACCAGATTTTCTTAAAAGCCAAGCTCTATATCAAAAAATGTTATCTATACTTTATTGTAGACAATAAAATTTTATATAACAAAGTAAGATCAAATGTGACAAAAAAAATTTTAAAAAAAAATATATATATATATATCGAGGGGTCATCAGCTTTCAACAGTACTGTACAAATTTCACAACAGTACCCGACAGTACCACGACAGGACCCAACAGTACTCGACAGTACACGACAGGACCCAACAGTACTCGACAGTACACGACAGTACCCAACAGTACACGACAATACTCGACAGGACCCAACAGTACTCGACAGTACACGACAGTACCCAACAGTACTCGACAGGACCCAACAGTACTCGACAGTACACGACAATACCCAACAGTACTCGACAGTACTCGACAGTACACGACAGTACTCAACAGTACTCGACAGGACCCAACAGTACTCGACAGTACACGACAATACCCAACAGTACTCGACAGTACACGACAGTACTCAACAGTACTCGACAGGACCCAACAGTACTCGACAGTACACGACAGTACCCAACAGTACTCGACAGTACACGACAGTACACGACAGTACTCAACAGGACCCAACAGTACTCGACAGTACTCAACAGGACCCAACAGTACTCGACAGTACACGACAGGACCCAACAGTACACGACAGTACTCAAAAGGACCCGACAGGACCCAACAGTACACGACAGGACCCAACAGGACCACGACAGTACCTGACAGGACCCAACAGGACTGAATTATTTTGGTTCATATCATTCATTCATAAAAATATAAAAATAAACGGACTTTTTTTGTCTCGTTTTTTGTCCATACCGTCCATACCAATAAAAATTTATTTTTGATAAAAGTTCAATAAAAGAGAGACGAAGAGGGATCAATTCCCTCGCAAAATACTCGATAAAGTATATTCAACTCGGTATTCAAAGTATTTTTTAGGGACAAGAAGTGCAAAGAAGACAAAAATACGCAAAAATATTTTACAATACCCTCGGTAATTGCACTATTAGCGAGACTATTAGTCTATGCTTCAGTTTAGATCTTGTAATGACCTACCCAGATTTTTATTTGTTTTTATATTCCAGATTGGATTCTTTTTAAATATTACTGACGCAATCGAGATGTACAAAAAGATATTCTGTATAAGGTTATAGATAGCATAAAGTGTGGAGTGTTTGACTCATGATCCGCAGGTCATGGGTTCGAGGCCCACACCTAGCATTTTTTTTTTCTTTTAAACAACTTTAATTAAAATTTATTAATTACCACTAGGTAGTTTTGGTTTAACAGCAATGTATATTTAGTATATTTGAAAGAATTTTGTTTTTGTATTGGACTCGATTGGAACCGATTAAAGATTAGCGCTTGAAAAGCAAACGATTTCAAATAGGTTAGGACGGGATAGGTTTCCGATCAATTGACCAAGGTTAGGTTTTGTTTCGGTTTGGTTTAACCTCGGGTTTAACAACGATTTCAACCTCCCAAAACGAGGACAGGAAAGTTTTAATTTTAAAAATTTCGCAAATTTTAATTTAAAGTTGTTTGAAAAAAAAAAGAGTTTTATGTGAGAATCGAACTCATGGCCTCTGGATCTTCAGTCAAGCGTGCAACACCTTAAACTATCCATACATACACACAAATTTATTTAGAACTGCATCCCGACCTCGATCCCGACTACTTCAGTCGACTTCAGTAATGAAAAAAAAAACAGTTTTTGAAAGATAAAAAAAAAGTTAAAAACTGGGTAGGTCCTGACCAGATCTTAATAGTGTAATTACAACGAGTTACAATTACTCAATATAGTTTAAACAGGACTCAACAGTACTCAACAGGACCCAACAGTACTCGAGAGGCCCAACAGTACTCGACAGGACTCAACTGTACCAGAACTGTACCTGACAGGACCCAACAGTACTCGACAGGACCCGACATTACTCAACAGGACCCAACAGTACTCAACAGGACTCAACAGTACTCAACAGGACCCGACAGGACCCAACAGTACTCGACAGGACCCGACAGTACTCAACAGGACCCAACAGTACTCAACAGGACCAAACAGTACCCAACAGGACCCAACAGTACTCGACAGGACACAACAGTACTCGACAGTACACGACAGGACCCAACAGTACACGACAGGACTCAACAGGACCCGACAGGACCCAACAGTACTCGACAGTACTCGACAGTACACAACAGGACCCAACAGTACACGACAGTACTCAACAGTACACGACAGTACTCAACAGTACTCAACAGGACCCAACAGTACTCGACAGTACTCGACAGTACACGACAGGACCCAACAGTACACGACAGTACTCAACAGGACCCAACAGTACTCGACAGTACTCGACAGTACTCGACACCCAACTAACATTTATAGTAGCGGCTACATGTTCTAAAGGCTTTGCTACTTTCTTATAGTAGAAATGTGGTGATCCCAACCAAAATTTGTTACTTTTTAGTTCTAACAACTATTTAGTATCAGGAAATAGTAGATGTTTCGTAAAAACGACCCTCTAAACTACTTCATAGGATTGTTTCTTGATAGTCGATTCTGATAGTCTTCTCTACCACAATAGGACGTTGCTAAAGTTTTACTTTCTTTTTAGTCGTTATTTCGTAGTCGCCCTGACTTTTATATCCTACTTAATTACCACTAGAAAGTTAAGCTTCATTGGAGTCCCAAACAAGTGTATCCGACAACTACATTATAACTTTAATTTTTACCACAAAAGTTTGTGTCATCATAGTAACATCTGATGTAACAATGTAGACAAAATAACTTTTTGGATCAACTTTAAAGCCGCAACTACTTTCAAGTAACCTTTTCGACTATCAGGGAATATAGTTTGGGACGCCATGTTTTTATGTAAGAAAGAAAATTTAATATTTTTGTTGTCGTTTTATGAGCTCATATTAAAGAGCCATACTATTTTATAAACAAATTAGTTGAAGCTTACCAAAAATGCTCTTCTTAAGCACCATTTGTTGGAGTTAACTGTCGATTATGAAAACATAACCTCCAAAATCACAACACAAAAATTCCATTAGCTACCAGAAAACGGCTCAATTTTACGGGCGCACCGGTTTTTTGCAATATATATAATGCATGTTATACAAAAAACTTTGCGTCGCACTCGAATTTTGATCCTCTGCTCGTAAATTCTCACACTTTTGGATAACATAGTTCATATTATAACCATAACCAAACAAAAAAACTAAGCGAGTCTGTTTACTGTTGTGTCCACCATATTGTGTAACAATTCTACCAAAAAGAAACGATTATATTATTTGCAACTACATCGCAACTTTTATGCCATTACGGAAAAAAAACAGCCTCTACGACGTAGTAGATACCTGGCTACGACGTAGTAGTGTAGTTGTTACTACAGTGACTTTAAACACTTGGCCAAGTAGTTATAACCAGAAATTGGTTCCCCACTTAGGGAATTATAACGTCGCTGTATGGTATACTGAGACGTAGTGGGAGTACGTTGCGGTTACTTTTAAGAAATTCTTTCTAGTTGGGGTTTCGTCGTTACAACTTTAATTGTTTGTTGGGCAGTACACGACAGTACCCAACAGTACTCGACAGTACACGACAGGACCCAACAGTACACGACAGTACTCGACAGGACCCAACAGTACTCGACAGTACACGACAGTACTCAACAGTACTCGACAGGACCCAACAGTACTCGACAGTACACGACAGGACCCAACAGTACTCGACAGTACACGACAGTACCCAACAGTACTCGACAGTACACGACAGGACCCAACAGTACACGACAGTACTCGACAGGACCCAACAGTACTCGACAGTACACGACAGTACTCAACAGTACTCGACAGGACCCAACAGTACTCGACAGTACACGACAGGACCCAACAGTACACGACAGTACTCAACAGGACCCAACAGTACTCGACAGTACACGACAGGACCCAACAGTACACGACAGTACTCGACAGGACCCAACAGTACTCGACAGTACACGACAGTACTCAACAGTACTCGACAGGACCCAACAGTACTCGACAGTACACAACAATACCCAACAGTACTCGACAGTACACGACAGTACACGACAGTACTCAACAGGACCCAACAGTACTCGAGAGTACACGACAGGACCCAACAGTACACGACAGGACCCAACAGGACCACGACAGTACCTGACAGGACCCAACAGGACTGAATTATTTTGGTTCATATCATTCATTCATAAAAATATAAAAATAAACGGACTTTTTTTGTCTCGTTTTTTGTCCATACCAATAAAAATTTATTTTTGATAAAAGTTCAATAAAAGAGAGACGAAGAGGGATTAATTCCCTCGCAAAATACTCGATAAAGTATATTCAACTCGGTATTCAAAGTATTTTTTAGGGACACAAAGAAGTGCAAAGAAGACAAAAATAGGCAAAAATATTTTACAATACCCTCGGTAATTGCCGGTAATTGCACTATTAGCGAGACTATTAGTCTATGCTTCAGTTTAGATCTTGTAATGACCTACCCAGATTTTTATTTGTTTATATATTCCAGATTGGATTCTTTTTAAATATTACTGACGCAATCGAGATGTAGTTCAAAAAGATATTCTTTATAAGGTTATAGATAGCATAAAGTGTGGAGTGTTTGACTCATGATCCGCAGGTCATGGGTTCGAGGCCCACACCTAGCATTTTTTTTTCTTTTAAACAACTTTAATTAAAATTTATTAATTACCACTAGGTAGTTTTGGTTTAACAGCAATGTATATTTAGTATATTTTAAAGAATTTTGTTTTTGTATTGGACTCGATTGGAACCGATTAAAGATTAGCGCTTGAAAAGCAAACGATTTCAAATAGGTTAGGACGGGATAGGTTTCCGATCAATTGACCAAGGTTAGGTTTTGTTTCGGTTTGGTTTAACCTCGGGTTTAACAACGATTTCAACCTCCCAAAACGAGGACAGGAAAGTTTTAATTTTAAAAATTTCCGAGAAAATTTCGCAAATTTTAATTTAAAGTTGTTTGAAAAAAAAAAGAGTTTTATGTGAGAATCGAACTCATGGCCTTTGGATCTTCCGTCAAGCGTGCAACACCTTAAACTATCCATACATACAAACAATTTTATTTAGAACTGCATCCCGACTACTTCAGTCGACTTCAGTAATGAAAAAAAAAACAGTTTTTGAAAGATAAAAAAAAAGTTAAAAACTGGGTAGGTCCTGACCAGATCTTAATAGTGTAATTACAACGAGTTACAATTACTCAATATAGTTTAAACAGGACTCAACAGTACTCAACAGGACCCAACAGTACTCGAGAGGCCCAACAGTACTCGACAGGACTCAACTGTACCAGAACTGTACCTGACAGGACCCAACAGTACTCGACAGGACCCGACATTACTCAACAGGACCCAACAGTACTCAACAGGACTCAACAGTACTCAACAGGACCCAACAGTACTCGACAGGACCCGACAGTACTCAACAGGACCCAACAGTACTCAACAGGACCAAACAGTACCCAACAGGACCCAACAGTACTCGACAGGACCCAACAGTACACGACAGTACTCAACAGTACTCGACAGGACCCAACAGTACTCGACAGTACACGACAGGACCCAACAGTACACGACAGTACTCAACAGGACCCAACAGTACTCGACAGTACACGACAGGACCCAACAGTACACGACAGTACTCGACAGGACCCAACAGTACTCGACAGTACACGACAGTACTCAACAGTACTCGACAGGACCCAACAGTACTCGACAGTACACGACAATACCCAACAGTACTCGACAGTACACGACAGTACTCAACAGTACTCGACAGGACCCAACAGTACTCGACAGTACACGACAATACCCAACAGTACTCGACAGTACACGACAGTACTCAACAGTACTCGACAGGACCCAACAGTACTCGACAGTACACGACAGTACCCAACAGTACTCAAGTCCTGTTGGACGCTGTACAAAATTTTAGGGTGCCGATGACCCCTCGATATATATAGATATTTTAAATGACATCGTTAATAAGTTTATTTTATTTTCTCTAATATAGTATAAACAAAAACTTTTTCAGTTGAGCCTAGTTTCTGAGAAAATTGGATAAAACTTATTAATAAAATTAATTTGTTTGGTGATTTCTAAAAATTGATTTAATTTGAAGTTTTATTCTGAAAACAAATCATATTTTGTTATACAGCGGTTAAACACAGATTGTGGAACACATATTTTATAAAGGGCTTGGTTTTTAGTATGATCGGGGACAAACATCTTATTTTTTATAATTTTTTTATATTTTCCTAATAAACGGACGCTGCTGGAGATTTTGTCATTAGTCTGGCCTCACTAACTTACACATTGTTAAAAAGGGAATTTTATTTTCAACAATAAAATGTAAAACAATTTTTTCCCAAAAGCTTAGTTTCTGAGAAAATTGGATAAAACTAAATTTATGTAGATAATATTAATGTTGTCTTATTATAAATCGTTTAAAAGAAAATTTTATTGTCCACAATAAAGTATACATACCATTTTTTGACATCGAGCTTGGTTAAGAAAATCGGTTAAAATATATAATAAACACATTATTTAAACGGACGCCGCTAGAGAGTTTGTCATTAGACGTACCCTACTGACTTACACATCGTTGGAAAGAAAATGTTATTGTCTACAATAAAGATAATTACATAATTTTTAAGAAAGTTTTAAAAAATCTAAAATATCTGTTTTGGGGAGTCTGAGGGGTTTTTGGAGGTTTTTGCACCTAAAATTTAAAAAAAACTAATATAATTTTATTTTAGTTTAAATTTTACATATTTTGCATACATTTCTATGTCATTGTGCCACATCCGAATCGCTAATCTGTGCCCCATTCTAACCTGTAATCTCAACTACCTCTAACGCTTGTAGGATGATCTCCACACCTGAAGATGGCAGGGATCACTCTGCCTGCAGCTTATCAGGAAGTCTTTCAAACAAGAATATCCTCATATCCATCCTTGTCCATCCATGACGTTAGAGAAAGTAAAAACAACATACTTTCAGAAATAAAATTTCGGACTTCCATTGTCTTTATTTATTTTAAAACACGATGTTTCGGTTAGTAAGTATCTCTAACCGTTATCAAGTGTAAACTGTTACAGTTGATAACGGTTAGAGATACTTACTAACCGAAACGTCGTGTTTTAAAATAAATAAAGACAATGGAAGTCCGAAATTTTATTTCTAGACAATCATTGTCTACGAGTTTCAAACACACGACATACTTTCCGTGAAAGAAAAAAATGGGGAGGGAGGGTTGGAGGGAAATCAAAATGGAGGAAAGGATCGCAAACCGATAAAGAAGAAAAGAAGAGTGTGATTCTCTCAGCATTTAAATAAAAGTTTTATTTATTTTTCTTAAAAATAAAACGCTTTAGCCAACACAAGTATGTATGTACTTTGGAGCAAGTAAAACCTCGTATATATAGAGGTGCTCAGATAATGTTTATGGCCGTCGTTTAGAGCCCCTATTTAGGAGCCTTTAAACCCGACGCCTTTATTTTTGCCGCAGAGATAAGGACTCAGACGACAACTTCGTATCTTTTATTTTACCACCCAACCCTAAATCCCATTTTAGAGCCGAGAAATAATTCTATTTGTAATTTTTTATAAAATCTGGATAATTTAGGTCCAAAAATAAAGCTTTCCTAAATTCAATTCCATTCTTATTTTTTTTATTCTGGATAAATAATGTAACATTTGGGGACACTGACATTGAACCAGTTTCTTCTAGAAAAAGAGATTTATTTTATAAAAGAAACCATCTAAAAATAATGCACGCTTAGGAACTTTTTATGTGATATACTTTTATTTGTATTTTTTTTTAAATCTGAATAAATGCAGCATGAATTTAAAATATTTCCTGGCCTCAAAGGCTTCGAGTCAAAGCCCTTGATTTGCCAAAACCCTAATTATTAAACAGATGTTTTTGTACAAAAGTTGGTGACACTGACACACAACCAGTGTTACCAATATCAAAAACGTACTTTCAAGAAAGAAGAATTGACGTTTTTTGCGATATCTTTAAAACAGTAGTATGAATATTCATGAAATTTTAGAGAAATATTCTATAAGCTCAGCTCGATATTTCACCAAGCTTTTATGAGGATAACATATTGTCATGAGGTTTTTTCAAAAAACTTAAATTTTGACAAAATCTTTTGAAATAAATAAAGTAGAGTCAAATTTAAAGAATTCCACAAAATAAGAAACTAAAATTTAGGATTTGCGTAATGTATTTCCAAGAAAATGCATATTAAAAAAAACATTGAGTATAACGCAGGACTTTACACCTTCCCCCTTCTCTTGAGTGCTACGTAATTTAAGAACAGCCCCTTAAAACTGTTTCAAAAGCCTATTATCACACTTCAAGTGAAACCACGATAATATATTAGCCTTGAAAACAGTTTTTTGTAAATATCTCAGAAGCTAAAGCTACTACAAAGTTTTTGGTTATAACACGAATTATTGAGTAAAATATTGTCTACTACATTATTGGATTTTGGCCACCTGTGTGGAAAAAATTTACCGTAATATATTGCCATTGCTACGCGGGCTAGGAAGGTAAAAAACACGAAAATAAGTCAAAATAAACATGGAAATTATTTTCGACAAGTAGCCTTTGTCAAAGTTTACACATCGTGTAAACTTTGCCATTGTATTGTTTTCTAGTTTGCAAGGGCGTAGAACCAGAAACAAAAATTAGATGTGGGGGCTGTTTCAAAGATATGACGTCACGATAGTGGAGAATTGTGTCCAGTTTGGTTTGATATTTCTGATAGAACCAATAAATAAAATTGAGTGTAGATAGCTAGATCGAGTAGATAATCAAATAAAAGACAAAAAAGTTGCCTTGGAAAACTGGCAATTACTTTTGTACGTCTGAAAACCAATTGTTCCCGAAATACGTGAAATCGAAACATAACCTAATATTGTAATAAATGACCGAAAACGAATTTGGAACACCAATTTTATTTTTGCTATTTGGCTTTCGGCGTTTCTTAAGGAGTAACCCGCTAAAATATCAGTTCTTATGCCAACATTTTAATAAATAGGTTATGCAATACGTAAACGGATGAATTACTATATTTTACTGAGTGATAGACAGGAAAAGTCAAAATAAGAAAAAAACGGTACTAAAACATAGTTCAAAAACCTGTCCCCGCCTCCCCTACCTCTTTTTTACAAGTTACAGCGATTATTTGCATTAGTGCAAATTATCAATGCATTCTTTTATAAATGCCTATTTAAGGCAGCTATTTTTGTTTCACGTCATGTGTAATACTGTCAGATAGATTATTGTTTGGGGTGATTGAACAAATCATCTTAGTGAAACGCAAGTTGGAAGAATTTTTAGGAATATCAAATATTAAACATACAATATTTTCCTCAGGAAATAGTCCGCAGAATATTCATCGTCCATAGCAAACTATGATAATTCTTACCTTAGCTATCGAGCGCATTCGCGCTCTCCTGCTTCGAAAAAATTACAATCACGATATTTTTATTCAAGCTTATTACCTAATTTTACTCGTTATTCGAACGAGTAAAATTAGTTAATAAAGTAAGCAACTTCATATGGGTATAGTCAGCCACGGACACCGGTGTTTCGGAAAAAGGCATTTTCATCCTCAGCGTGGCTTGCCTGACACAAGGTAGATCAAACTGACTACAAGATACAAGGTAAATCAAAAAGAATAAAAAAATAGGTCAAACCTATTTTTCATTCTACGAGTGAAACGATAGCGAACCAAGAAAACTAAGTCCATGGCGGAACGAAAACGTCCACCGGTCTATAAGGAAGAAAGACATTTCGTCACAGTTCAACCAGACCATGCTATCACCGTAACCACAGTGTCAGTTCGGAACCGAAAACAATAAGTTAAAAAAGTATAAAAGGCAACTTCATAGGGGTTTAGTCAACCACGGACACCGGTGTTTGGGAAAAAGAAGTTGAAGTCTTTCCGAACCGACACCGTGGAGACGGTGATAGCATGATCTGGTTGAACTGTGACGAAATGTCTTTCTTCCTTATAGACCGGTGTACGTTTTTGTCCCGCCATGGACTTAGTTTCCTTCGTTCGCTGTCGTTTTACTCGTAGGATGAAAAATTAGGTTTCACCTATTTTTTCATTCTTTTTGATTTACTGGGTAAAATTAGTGACAAACAAAACAAAAAACATTTCATCAAGTTTTCATAAAATTCGGTATTTTTAAGCATTTATTGTAGGTATTTTTAAACAGTTTTGAATCTCGTTTTTACAGGTATCTCCTTAATTTGTCCTTTTCAAATAACCGTATAATGGTGGCAGATTTTCTGTTCTTGTAAATATGTTCTGGCTCCCATTCATTTAACTTCCTGTTGACCATTCTGGGCCACGTGATTATTTTCAGCCATGGATGACAACCAAAGCATTGACTGGGGTTTTGTGCCTATTTTCAGATATATTTTTCGAAATTAATTGATTTTTAAACATAGTTTTAGGGTTGAGTTAGAAAATAGAGCTAATTGACTAATCAGCAAATTAACCACATAATGGCATACATTTGTAGGTAAATCTGACAAAATACATCACATTTTTCCTGTTTAAAAATATTTTTTGTACAAATTTTGGTATATTTAAGAAGGAATAAGAAGGAATAAAGCAATTCCCAATCTAAATCAAAATTCCAATAGATCTAGCCTAACTATTCACCGACGGCATCTGTGACATTTTCCCATGGTCTTGTAAAATAGCGGGAATCCTACAAAATTGTACTTGATCTCTGTCTCCCTTATTAAAAAACCGACAACGCACAAAAAGTCAGTGTGAAGAACAGACCAACGTTGCCAGTTTAGCGAAAATAGCAGCATAATCCGCTACTTGGTTCGCGAAAGGTCAACTTTGCAGCTTTATGTAAGTGCATTCATCAAACGGGGTGATAAACAACCAGAATAATACCTTAAAATTCTGCTTATTCCTAAATGTAAATAATTTACTTACTTTTACAAACAAAAAGAATTTTAAACTGTTATTCTTGTGATTGATTTTCGTTTCACATTAACTAAAGTCAATTTTTTTACACCACAGTTTACCAATCTATTGGTAAGCTTACTATTGTTTAATTTTAGGTTTTTTTGAATGCATTTTTAGTCTAACCCTAACAATGGTAATGGTGGACCACAGTGAACGCAGCGTGGCTATAGGACGCGGGAGGGTGATCATTTAGTACTTTTCCAAGACAAATATCATAATTATGAGTAGTAATGCCTTTTAAACTTAAAACTAAAATTTTAATAAAATATTGAAGTAATGTTACTTTAAATGCTCGCAGGCGACATGCGCCACAGGAAAAAACGCTTTAAATATACAAAGACCATTTTTAAACAAAAATCGATACAACAAGAAAAGGTGATAGTTTTAAGGTAAAATTGGTTAATTAATGCTTTTAACTACCCCTTTTTTAAACAAAATCTAATGCCGACATAAAACTTATGTATCATCTTAGGTCAAAATCGTTTAAGGTGTTCTTGAGTTATCGTGTATTGAGACAGACAATCTATTTTATTATCCAATCTAGGTGTTTTTGACAGTCCACTTCTTGTATGGTGACAAGTCAAGTAATAATTCTCGCCCTAAAAACAAGTTTCAGATTGTCCGCCCAGGTAGGCTGTGGTCCGCCCCTTAACCAGTGCGCCGCATGCGGCTGTAGTGATTTACCAAGGTTACCTTTGACAACGCTGCAAAGCTTTCTGCGAGACTCGGGCGTACCGCGGTCTCTTTTTAATAAATGCTATACTCTATCTGTTTTTTATCCTCTTATGGAAGTTTATACCCCTAGATGTGAACCTGTTCACGCGGAATGATTTTTTTTTAATTATGACTCATACTGTTTACACCATGTTGTTTGTATGTTGTAGGAGTTGCTAATTGATAGAAAAAATTAAAATTTAATTATCGGGAGATTAGCGATATACTGTATAACCTGTCCCGCTCCAGAAAATGCCTTGGAGCGGCCATTTGGTGCCCTATTAGCCGTTGTGGCCGTTGCAAAGTCAACGGAAAGCCGCAAAATAGTTATTTATTGCGTTAGTCTGCCGTTATTTTGTATTAAATACGGGTCATGCATGCACGTGCACTTTGAAAGCAACACAAAACAACAAAAACATTTTATATAGAAATCGGTTTATAACGTTTATCAGCTTTATGAACTTTAATTTAACGTTTAATTTAATCTCGGAGTCTGGGGT
The DNA here is from genome assembly GCA_963576565.1 of Aspidapion aeneum. Lineage (NCBI taxonomy): Eukaryota > Metazoa > Arthropoda > Insecta > Coleoptera > Brentidae > Aspidapion > Aspidapion aeneum. The sequence continues at coordinate 30,494,604 of OY755043.1, forward strand.
ACGGCAGTGCCCCGCTAAGTTCGCGCAAATTGATGTACCATCTTTTCTTGAAACATTTCAGACCATATTTTACCTATCCAGAACTCAACTTCGGATTGAGCTACGAAACTCAAACTCACAGTCGTAGACCTCGATAGGTCTAACAATTCTTCGAAGTTTCATGGTCTACCCTACAGTAGTAAAGTAGTAACGGAATTTTGAAAAACGTCTAATTTACCACTCACTTACACTCATGTAAAGATCATCAAAAATCTACTGTACTTACAACATGCTGCTACAAAGCTGAAATTAGGTAGACTGATAGATCTTATGACCAAACGCTTGAAAAAATTAAAAAACCTTAAAAATTTAGTTAACTCCCCTCCCCTCTATATGTAAAATTATATAAAATTAACATTGCCCACCAAAATTGTAGTTTACGTCTTTCCCCTATACATGTAAAGTTATTTAAAACATTTCTTGCCCACATACATAAATGATAGAAAGCTAGGATTTGACAGAACTGGGAACTGGGAACTGACAGAAATTATAGACAAGTTCATAAAGATCCCCCCTTTTCATTTTCTCGTTAAAGAATATAGATATTTATTAGCAAATCAGGCATGTATAGAAAGGTAGGTGCAACAAATAAATTAGGAAGAGTATCAAAATCAAATGATTGCAAACAAATAACATACTTTATATAAAAATTAAAACATTTTAAACGTTACATACCAACCCGGGATCAAACTATTACTTACTATTAAAATATTTTTTGCCAAATCCTTTAAAAAGGGAATGAAATCGTAACAAAAACATTTCATGTAAAAAGAACCCATGTACGCGAATATGGTATTCCGTAAAAAGAATTGAGATAAAATTATAGCCAAGTTATCCAATAAAAATTTCAAAATAAAAGGTTCTTACTAGTTAGAAAATGTTTTTTTAAACTGGCCTATTACAACAGTCCTAAAAATATCAAGGTTTGATTGTCTTCTAGCTAAATTGGCCGCGGTGTTGTGACGTCAAGTAATCTGCGAAAAACTAGCTAAACTCACCGTTAGCTAAACAAAATGTTAGGTTATGTCAATCACCACCACTTACTGGCAGGGCTGTATTTTAGGTTTCTTGTTTTCAACCACATATACGGTTTTTTATTAGGACAAACTAAAGTGCAATTTTTAACCTAGGCAACGCCGAAGTTTCCATATGGTTAAATAAAATGGAATATTTTCCTATATAGTTGGACGATGCGTTTTAGGTCGTACTTATTTATTAAAAATAATTATTTCAAACTGTAACTTAACCAAAAACGGCCCTGCATTAAAGGAGTTAATTCAGGTCAAAAATAAGTAACTCTAACTTATGTAGCCAACCAAAAAAGTTCTTGACTTTCAAGAGTTTTTAATGTTAAGATTAACACTGTTTTACAAGAAATGTGTCTTAAAAATGCCCACGGCAATCAAGAACCTTAAAGTAGAAATTGTCTTCTCCCATTGCCTTTATAGCTAAAACGAGTTTAAAGAATTACACAGAGAAAAAAAATTAGAAAGTTTTTCCTAAAAGAATCCTTCAAAATTTCTTGTATATAAATAACGATATCTTGTGTTAATTGTTTAAGTTTATAACATATCCTACAAACATTTAACTTCAAAGTAATTTTTTAAAGGAAAAAATAAATTTTTTACCTATGAATGGAAAATTTGACCTTTCAGCTTGCCGATATGCTCTAAAATGTTACTTGGGTATAACTGCTATCGCTTTTGATATATACGCATACAATCTTATATTTTTACCTTCCTAGGCCGAGTGGCAATGGCTAGAGAAGGTATTAGTTCCGACGAATTTTTTTTTTTAAATAACGCCGGAAATGTGTTATTTGGGTGTATTATGATCTATCCTACCAATATTGTCGTGATGTCTGACTGTGTCTGTGTGTGTGTGTGTGTATGTATATCTGTCCGTAACACGATAGCTCCTAAACCGTTAAACCGAGTTTCATGAAATTTTCAGGTAAAATATTGTTCGATACTGTGACGAGCTCATTAGATTTTGGTTAAAATGCATTAATGCTAATATTATATAATTTCTTGACAAAAAAATGCTTTTTAACGGAGCGTCGCATCAATATGCGGTTTTTGGAATATAGTAAAGAATATTTGTATCAAAATTCATATTATACCAAAAACTTTATATAAGCTTTCGTTTCGGAGTTATTTACAAAAAACTGTTTTCAAGGCTAGGAAGGTATCAGATCCGTCATGGTTCCATTTATTTAAAGTTGTGCTCTAGCAAATTTTGATGTGATATCTATGATAAATTTTGTTAAAAATTTACCTGTCTCAATCTAAATTTGGAAACGCCAATTCGCTAAATGCTGTGGTTCGTAAGATGTAATTTTTTAAAGATATTTTTATATCTTAAAAACTGTGACTCTGACGAGCTTTTACGTTATAAAACTTAGAATCCTTGTTTTTCAGCTACTGTGGTTCTAATATTATGATTTTTTTTAAATATTTGAACCTCCCTACTATTGCCTTGAAGCCTATCTACCCCCACCGAAATGTAATTTAATAAAAATACTGACAAAAACCACGATATTTAAATTGTTCTTTTTCGCCACTTATATAAACCACTGTCCTTTGTATTCTAATGATTTCTCTTTGTGATGTTTTACATTTTTTTTTTAAATTTTCAAAAATAAAAGGAATAATTTTCTTTATAGAACGCGCCGCGTCTTTACCTGTATGGAAGAACAAGCGGCTTTTTCTTTGGAAATGTAAATTTAATAAAAACGATATTAAATTCTTTGACTTGTACATTCAAAAGGCTCGGTTATAGCTACATACATTACATAGGAAAAGCATACAGCTAAGCGCTTATATAGCTGACTTTTAGCTATAGCTTCAGATGTATATTCGTACCGATAAAAATGCGGAAAAGAACAATCCGAAAGGAATCTAAGGAAATTTCTATCTCTACGTTTCTTACTTAATTTTCTTTAAACTTTAAGTTGCACGTTTGACTATTACTAAATCCCAAAACATATATTCGTATGCAGAAGACATGAAGTAGAAGATGTCTAAGAAGATTTAAAAAAAAAATGTAAAAAAAAGTAGAAAATTAGTAAGGAATAAACTTTTTAATGGCCGCAAACAAGACAATCTGAAAAAAATTGGCTGTAAATTAATGTAATACATAAACTATTCATAACAAAGATTGAAACCAACTTGTATTTGTACCTATTTTTAGTTGAGACATGTAAGAATAATGCTTAAATGCTTAAAGTGCACTCTATATTCTCTGTACTAGAAAATTAATGTGTTATTCTTGTTCTAACAGGCGCACAGTGGTTCAAAACCCCCTAAAACTGCCGCATTGGGCCTCCTTTATGACTTTAAGCAATTCACTAATTAGCAACTATTATACTAAGATCATGACCTATATAACTGTTTTTCATTGCCCCACTTCTCACTATCGCCGAATTGCTTATTGCCGGGTTGCTAAAGTGTTGCATTTCTTGGCTTGTTTGTCTCTAGTCCTGGATGAAACAAATTAGTGACTTGTTTACATTGTTGTTTTTATTAGTGAATGTTTTTTTTTTAAGATAATTTAATATGGATAAACTAGCTATAGGTACTTCTAGAATATAATATTAATAATACTATTATAGATATTTAATAGTACAAAACGATTTTTTTTAATGTGTGATAATTTTTTAAGAATTTGAGATTTAAAATTAATAATGTTAAAACCCTATATATTACTGCTTTTATTGCTAACAATATCTCACCCGTCCTAACCCGTCCTTTTAAGAAATACCTTTTTATATAGATAGGTGTCCCAATTTTAAAAATAGACAACTTTATGTTAAACCGTTTATTGTAGAGTCGGGGACTTTTTAAATTGCCGTTTTATTTTTTTCTGTCAAAATTAATCATTTAAAGAAATCAACAAAAATAAATTTTCAATATACAGACACAGGTAAGATTCACAATTTTTACGTTTTGGTTTAAACTACTTTTCCGAATTTCAAATAGGAATATTTTTTATTTTCGAGGGCGGCAATTCCCCGACTCTACATATTAGCCTGTATTGAAAAGAAATGTTACTTTTTCGATAAAAAGTGCACCTTTGTCCCTATATTTAAGAGAATAAAATGTCACTTTTTATCCTCAAAATTGCCGAAAATAGATATTAAACCTCGCAATAAAAGTTATTATCTCCCAAAGGATTGTAGTCCTTGCTACGCTTGTGCTAGAACCTTTTTTCCTCGGGGGAAAAAGTGCCACTTTCATCCCTTGGTAAATAATATACAGTGTGGCCGTAAAAATGCATCCTAAACAATAACTTCCAAACGGAATTAGATACCAATTTTAAGTAAAAAAAACTGTTTTGTTCTAAGTCTGACTGTTCAGATTTTAGAGCGCCTTAAATTGACAAAAGTTTCAATATTTACATGTCAACATCTATAAAACTATACTTAAGTTTAAGCTATTTCAGTCACCCTGTATGCTAAGAGCTAATATGCATTATCAATACCGTCAAATTAATAAAATAAAAATATAATTATAATAATATTATTTTATTTGGAATTCGGATTTTTATATTTGAACAGGGTTTAAGGACAAAGAAAATTTTCAGTTTTACACGATTTTAAATCACTGTGGCTTGACAGGTCGCTACTGCTCCGGCTTAAAATAACGATAACCATGATTTTGCTGACAAAATATACTTTATTATGATTGGTTAATATTGTCGATTTTAATGATATTTGTAGCTAAAAGTCACCTTGTTTATTTCATTATATCTATTTTAATTCAAGACCAATTTTAACAAGTGATAAAATTTTATTCACAACAGGGATGAAGCTTTTTAACAGATCCAAACTAAAAATGACAGCGGTGCGCGCAATTTTTTTTTAAGGGAGTCAAAAATTGGCATTTTTAAAAAACGTCTGCGATCTTTAATTTTAGCGAAATGTCAATTCTAGTAATGAAGTCGTATAGCTTATCTAAGCTTTAGCTTTCGAACAAGCTAAATGTCTTTGAAATCGATCCAGTAGTAACGAATTTATACCCAAAGAAAATGAATGCGGCAGTTTTATGCCGTTTTGAACCACTGTGAAGCGTTATCTACATTTGAAATACTGTATTGTGCGCTTTATAAGTTCAAAAAAAAACAGAAGATTCTTAAGATTGTTTGACATGATTTGATCTCTCTCGTTTTGAACAGGCAACTGTCTAAAAACTATTCACGAATTTTTCTGTATCGCCAAAAGCCATTACTTTCCCCTCCATGAAAATTCCGAATGTCGAGTAAATAAGCAAAAAATAAAAGCTATTTTAGTCAGACTTAAATACCTGAGTGAATTGTTGCTCGAGCCTAAATTTCGTGCAAGTCACCGCAAACTAATAAACAAAAAAAACTTATTACCGGAGTTGGAAAATTTTCAACTCCTATTCTGTAAAATCTAACGCAATTAAATCCCATCAGAAAGTTGTTGAACACGCAAAACCTGAATATTTTTTCCGCCCCTTTGCTCGGCCAAATTAATAGCGCGCTTTTGTATAAGAAAATGCTTAAAATTTTCGGCGACTGGTACGGACCTGGAACGCTCCCTTGAGGGGTGTAATTAACAAAGTTTTTCCTGCGGTTTTAAGAAGCCGTCCGTTATTTAGCAAATAAGCTTTTTACTGTTATTATTTTAGTAATGTTTTTTATTTTGGTCTTTCTCCAGATTTTTATAACGAGCAGTTACGGCTTTCTTAACCTCAGTCCAAAATGGTTAGCTGACATATACCGCTGAAAACCTAAAATCACTCATCGTTCGGTTCTAGATCCTATTTCTATTGGCTGCACTGTTTTTTTTTGTTTGCGTTGTTTGCATCACTGAAATAGAAACAGCGCGTCGTTCTTTCACAAGTATGACGACTTACTTGGACTTGGACCAAGGTGCGTAAGGAAATGGTTGTCGGTTAACTCTTTGCCAATCAGAACTCGGCACCCTATGACGTGCCAGTTATACTGCTCCACTATCAATCAAGAGAAACATATATATCACATTATGAGAAAAATAAAGGTAGATCTATTTAAAAGTCGGAAAAATACAAAAAACAATTTAAAAATTAAATAATTAAAATATTATTTTATAAATATCAAATTAAAGACACCATTATAAATAATTTTCCAAACTTAAGTAGACTCTCTTGTTCAATTTAATTAAAATTTTTTCATCGAAGTTTTAGCAGCCTTTCAAAAAGAAAAAAAAATAATCAAAGAAAAAGAATTTAAAAATAAACAAGTTACCTGACTCCTTCTTAGCTTTTTGTCCACACGTCATTTAGAGATATACATGCGCTCTATCAACTCATAATGATAAAAAATGTTTAACATATTTAAAGCCAGTACAAGACTCTCATTTTAAAAATTTAAAAAAATATATCACACTTTGCTGGCACTTCATAACACTTGATAAAAATGTTTCTATCTAAATAAATGATTTTCAAAAAATCTTGTTTTGAGCATTTGAGTGTTAAGTAGCGTATATACGGGTGGCGACTTTCAATGGAACGCTGCTTCTAGCGTGTTAAAAAATAAGTAAAAACATGTCAGCAAAAATTTTGATGATGATACCTCATTTGAAAGTTTATGAAAAGGTATAAACAACGGTTTAGTTATAGAGTATATCATAAAAATGTATATGGTTTTTTTTATTAGTTTTCGAATGAGGTACTGCAAGTTGGGTGATCCCCCCTGGAAAAAAAAATGTAGGTCATCAGTAGACCTCTATCCGGGGGTATGGCCAAAAATTTTTTCTGTAAGGAAGAAAGCCCGTGAAAAAACTCAGTTAACAATAAATATTAACCCTCTAACGCCAGCGTTCAATTTTATGTCCCCAACCTGTATAATCGGGTTTTACTTTTTTAAATGTATTATTTTATATTATTTATTGGATGAGGAATATAATAAAAAATAATGCATAAGTACAATGTCATATTGCAATCTATTAATTGCACTAATAATTAATGCACAATAATAAATGTTTATTGATTATTTTCTTTCTCCAATTTTAGCAAGGAGAGATAAAGATAGCTATATGAGATTATGATTTACTTTAAGCGAAGATTGAATACCTAACTCAAATTATTCGATCAACATTTAGGCAATAAGTTTAAAGTAAAAACGAGTAAAAAAACCACAGATCTGTTCTTAAAACAATTACAAAACCAAAAAAAAAACAAAATGTTAACAAATTCGCGCAAAATGTCCAAACAATGCAACTGCTGATTCATGGGAGAACTGTGAGCTAACACTGACGTAACGGCCGCCATGACACCTAAGTTCCCAGGCAACCGTTTCTCTACGAACCGTGGGTTTGGACCAAGGTCTCTAGAGGATAGGTTACCTGGTAACTTTCTGACCACTCAGAGCCAGTTGTTGAAGCGGAAAATGACGTCGCCGGGAGTGTCCATTTAAATAAAAAGCATTTATTATAGTAGAAAATCTTCAAGATTCTTGTGTTCCTTAATTGATTTAAATGTAAAATTGTTATTTTTCCTAAAGTGTCTATAATAACAATATTCATAAAATGCATCAACTAACTCAAATATAAAACTTACCTGATACCAAATATCCCAAAGGCAAAAGGTCTTGGGAAGCTTTTAGCCCGTTAAAATAACTACAAGTAGAAAGTATGAGTAAACTAGATCAATTATTTAGGGTTTTTAAATAAATATAGTCCGAAAAAAACACCACAAATGTAAAAAATATTCCATTGAAGAATAAAAATACTTAAAAACACATGTAAACAATGGGCTCTAATCAAATAGTGGCACTCCAAATGACGCGCTGTCACCTCTCACGCCGCTTCTACCATGGAGTTACCAGGCTACCTATTCTCTACAGACCTTAGGTTTGGACCACAGACTGTGTTTGGACACTCGAGTTTTTGAAGTCCCATCAATTCGACGCCACCTTAGACCACGGATATTAGAACAATAACGGATTGGATTTCACAACCAACCAAAATAGAAAAAGTGGGGACGCCATGCGTTTGACATATCGAAAGCAAGTGGCTACTAAAAGTTGGGCACTGTGTTCTGTGGGTCATGGCACCCTGCCGGCAGCCCAAACCAAACTCTTTTATACTTTGATTTTATCATGGCGCACGATGTCTTGTTTTTGTTGGGTTTTTTGAATTTTTGTCGAAAAGAAAACCGTGTTTGATATATTTACAGACTTCTATTTTATGAATACAGTAGATATAATTATAATCTATAAGTTTTGTGTGTTTGTTAAGGATTTTTGGAGCAGAATCCCACCGGACACTGGGATTAGTAAAGGTAAAATGTATTTGGGGTTGATGTGATTTTCTGTGGTCTTACATTAAAATTTTTAGGAACCAATGTAAAGCAGTTGGAAATTTGAGATATGTTTAAACCCAACTTTTATCTTCAAACATCATAAAGGTACAGGATGTACCTCACAATGAATTATTCTACTTGTATGTTCGTTTACATATTTACAGGAACAAAAATATATGGCTTGGTAAGACAGTTTATTACTTATACCAAATTCTTTTGTGAAAGTAAGTGACAAACACTGTTTTGGTGCTGTTAAAAATTGGGTCAGTGCAGTTTCGATCAAGGGGGAAACAACTGTTTACCTTGCATTAACAATATATATTAGCATGGCATTACAGTAATTTGTGTGAATTTCTTGGCATTATTCAAATATTTACACGGCATTACTTGCAACATATGTACAAATTTTGGGTCAGTTGTTACCCCCTTCATTTCAATAATTTAATAAAGTGCACTGGACTGTCCCAAGAAAATCATGGTATTACCTTTCCATTGTCATGACAAATGTAAAATTTTTATTGAGGCATTATGATTCAACAATGTATACTGTGCACTTGTTCGTTTGGTGTTCCATTTCAGTTTGGAAGGTTTTTTATAGTGGTCATAAAGAGTGCTTAGAGAAAGTGCAGAGAAAATTTTTAAGAAGAGTGGGAGAGGATGGTTATTTCTTGCTATAAAGAAATTAACTAGTGAGATATTGAAATTGTATTTTATTTATTTAATGTATCAACAGCATACAAGTGAATAAAAGATACAGATTTATATTATCTAACCTAGTAACTACCTATCTACCTACTAGACTAACTTGCAAGGGTCCTATATATAGGTATATATGAATAAATAAATAAATAAGTTATAAGTTGTGATAAAAAGTGATATTCCGATTGTGTGAATTATGATAACTTGCACTTTAGTAATTTTATTTATAAAATGGCATTATTATAAAAAAAATTTGATGTGACAATAGTGTTAGTACGTACTATTTGATTTGTAACTGCTATATGCATTAATAAAGATTCTGATTTTGATTTGATAGACCAAGTATACCTACTAAATATCTATGTCATCCTTGTTTGAAAATTACTTGCTCTATGCCTTAATAAACATTTTGCATTGAGTAAATGGACAATGAAAAATTTATACCATGATCTTTTCCTTATGTCAATTAGTGTGTTTTTCCTTGGGACAGCCACACTGGTGCAACATGAAGTGTGTTTCAAAATTCAATAACATAATTTTAATGCTAAATTCCTTGAGTGATTTCAAAACAAAAAGTTTATATAAGCATAGGTCCACAAACACTTAGTTTCAGAGATACCTACAGGGTGTTAAAATTTAGTTTTTTTTTATATTTTCTGCAGTTTTGAGATGAACCAAATGTGTTTTAATTAATTTGTTTGTTTTGATATAGTTCCCATATAATACTGGAACATTTTTTTTATTTTCTGATACTTAGAGGTGTTTGGTTCAACAGTGATTTTTTCTAAAACAGTTAGAGATATATTGCAAAAAACAAAAAATTTTTCAAATGAAACAGCTATTTTATTTCTTGTTTTAAAATCTACCAGTGGCTTACAACAAAAAAAAATCAGGGGGAAAAGGCAACAAGACCCCTAAAAAAGAATCACTCTGTAGATTTTTACTATTGGTTGGCATGTCTAATAGTGTAGTGAGTGCCTATAGCTAAATATATGTGCCAAATTTGAGCTAAATATCTGAAAAACTGGACTAGCTATAGACAAAAAACTACAAAAAAAATTACACCCTGTATCTCAAAACAAGGGGTTTGAGGACCTATATTTATATGAAAATTTTGTCTTAGAATCACTCAGAGAATTCAACACTAAAATTATGTTAATGAATTTTGAAACTCCCTGTATATAGTTGGTCAATGAAAAAGTTCACAAAAAATAAACATGATTTATTTCAGACTTGCCAAATGTTTGTTTTTTTTGACCATGAACCCATAATGTCTCCATTTAGAAATTTTTTTCAAAAATATCAAAAATGACTTTTTTGCAAAAAATCAATTTTTTTTCCAAAATTCAAAAAAAAAGGGATGAAAATATAATAGGTCATGTGACACATCGTTGGAAAGGTATTTAAATTGCCTTTAGAGCTATATCTTATCAATCTGCGATAAGTTGTCCTCAAGATATGTTAATTTTTGTGAAGCTGTGTTGAACCAAAATGGGTCAATTTTTCGATTTTTGAAAATTAATAAAAAAAACAACTGATCAGAAAAAAAAATATTTTGGATATTTTATCCCACCCATATATAGATACTGTGTAACAAATTTTTTCAAAATCGGTGAAATGGTCTGCCAAACCTCTGGTTGATTTGATATGAAATTACCCTGAAGGAACAGATATTTTCTGATGACAGTAAATTAAAACTTCATCTTAGCATATCAAACTTGTCATTTTAACAGTCTTTAAATCAGGTAAAATTATATAAAAAAATTATTTACAGGTCACAATTGGCCTGGCAGGTGAGAACGAAAGTATCAGAGTACTTCCCAGCCTACACCAAGGACTCACTAGCTCAAGTTTACTTTTTGAAAGCCTGAAAGTTGCTACCCACACCTAGCAAAAGGTAAGATAGCCTACATACTTTTCTTCTTAGAATCAAAAATAGTCACTTGTATAATTATATAATACTATACAGTAGTGGCCAATAATTTAGCAACCACCAATGAATACACAACTCTATAGTTGTGTATTCATTGCAACCACCTAAAACTGTATGAAAATCTGATCCTACAGTAACTATCACAAGAGTAGATTTGAAACCTTCACTCTGTTTCACAGCCAATATGCAATGAACCTGCAGGTCAGAGATGTCTTTCATATAATTTTATAGAACCTTTTTGTCACATTTAAAAAAAGCTTCAAAACTGACTTTCAACATTCGAAAAAGATGTAAAAATTTTGCACTTGAAAATTTTATTTACAATTGAAATTGCTAAATTTCAAAATTTATTTCTTGACCATCCTTTGTCCAATAGATACGAAATTGTAAGGAGCTATAAAATTTTTACCTTTCTTTCGAATGGTGTCGGCCAGTTTTGCCTAAAACTACACAAAAAAGTATTTTGTAAGCTTTTTTTTAAATGTGACAAAAGGGCATTATAAAATTGTACAAAAAAAATCGCTGTAGCTTGTGAGTTGAGAAATATGTATCTTTTCAATACACATTTACTTTTTTCATAGTGAGTGTAGGATCAGATCATAACCCTCATTTAAAAAGTTCCTATAAACATATTTCCGCAAACCTTTTGTTAGGTACCAATTTCTGTCTTCAAAAAGTATATACAGATTCACCTGTTAAAATATGGTTATTTAATTATGTCACACCCTGTATTTTCTTATTGTTATAGGTGAACCCAATACTAATGCAGGGTTTAAATTTGATCCATTATGTGGTGAACCACTTGGAAGCAACACTGTTGTTATGGTCAGTGTTTACAGCTGGATTAGCTATCATAGCTACATGTTCATCATCATCTTCAAAAAAACAATGGCAAAAATCCTGGTGAGTGTCTTTTTAATTAAAATGTTTTAAAAATATTTGGAGATTTCAAAATTGTTTTTAACTTGGTATGAAACGTTTGCCTTTGACCAAAAATCATTATAACATTTTATTTAAATAATGATTATTAATTGTAAATGTAAACAATTGTAAATGTAAACCATTTTCACATTTTCACTACTAAATAAATAAATAAATATTTAAACTAATGGAAATATGTCATGATTTAACCGCCAAAATAAAAAAAAAACTATAGTTAGTGTAGGATTAGATTTTTATACAGTTTTGGGTGATAGCTAAATTATTCGCCACTACATTCAATTATATTTTTTTTTCCAAAAAAATTATTACCTATTATCAGAGCATCTTAAAATTTTCAGCATAACCCTCTTATTAAAAGTTCTTATAAACATATTTCTGCAAACCTTTTGTTATCAATTTCTGTCTTAAAAAATCATATATAGTTTCACCTCTTAAAATAAGGTTGTTTAATTTAGTAAAACCCTGTATTTTCTTATTGTTATAGGTAAACCCAATACTAAAGCAGGGTTTAGATTCGATCCGTTATGTGATGAACCACTTGAAAACAACACACAAAAAACTCAAAAAGACCCACTACAGATCAAAGAGAGTAAATGGCCAGAATCATTGAACCACTGGAGGCAACACACAAAAAAGATCCACCACAGATCAAAGAAAAGGTCATGGGACATATACACATAGATTTTTGTGATTTAAGACCCAGCACAGATTAAAGAAACTAAATGGCCAGAATCATTGAACCACTTGGAGGCAACACACAAAAAAACTCAAAAAGACCCACCACAGATCAAAGAGACTAAATGGATTGTAAATTTCTTGTAGTTGAGGAGAAGGGCTGTAGGGCACTTTAAAAACAAAATGAAAGCTGCTCTAGATGATCCAAGAAACAGTCAGGTATCACTACATACATTATATTACATCGTTTTTTGCTAAATTGCAATAAAAAAAATAATAGGTAAAACAACATATCTTTGCAACACAGACTAGTATCAAGAAATAACGGGTAAAAACAAGAGACCCTGTAGTATGACATATTTTAAACAAATAGAGACGCGACAAACCCATCAAAGTCACTGAAATTCATATTTTTTGGTTGTTATTTTCTTGGCGTTCATTGGCGTTTCACTAAAATAATTTAAGTCGTCAGCGGTGAATGACATCTATAATCATGCAACATATAAACAATTTGTCCGCCACATGGTATATTTTTGTCAAAAATCGTTTATTTTTTTATTTCCCTGTGCTTATGAATTAGCAATGGCGGAGGTGAGTCTCTCTAAACAATGCTAGAGTATACAGTACTGATATTTTCCTTCTTTGATTTTCACATATAAATTTGAGTTTGATAAGTTTGTGGCGTCTCTATTTCCTTAAAATATATCACACATACAGAATATCTGGTGAAAACCAACAGAGAAACCAGAAGAAGACTACTCATACATAAAAATCAACAAACAACTGTGACCCAGGCCAAAGCTATTGCACCAACTTCCCCTCATATTAAGCAACCTCTAAAACAAGCAATCCCCCATTTTACAATCGAATAACAATTCTTTTAATAGCTCTGGAGCAGTAGAGTCACTACAAGACCTTCCAGAATTTCATCAAAAGGAAAGTGACACTAATAGTCAAAATGGCTCTTTTAACAGCTTTCTTACAGCAGGTTCCAATGGTTCTACCACTGCATTATCATCACCTGGTGAAAGAAGACAAATTAGTCCTATGGCAAACTCAAACTTTGCACAGTGCTAGAACCAGAGAAAAACCCCCAGAGAAATTAGCAGACTATCAGCTCCAAAGCCAGTAAGGAAAATGGAAGGGGTAAAATCTTAAATCTAACTATTTTTCAATGAAGTATAAGTTGATAGTAAAAAATAGTTAATTGCTATTAGTTTGGATACAATTTGGAGATTGTTACTTATTTTTACCTACATAGAAAAATTTAGTCATAAAACTCTTATTCTTAAAAAATATATATTTTTGGGTCACAGACATATACAAACATTAATTAACTTTCCAAATTTCATCCAAACAATTAGCAATGAACTATTTTTCTTTTTTTTTTTTAAGTTTTTTTCAGTCTTTTAATAATGATCTTGTAACATTCAGCAGCATGTAAAATCTTGAACAAAACTCAAAAATTAACAGCAGAAAAAATTTTATATGTGGTAGGAAAGTATATTTTGCTGGAGATCAAATTTTAAATATTTTAAAACCCAATGTCTGATAGAAAGGTTTTTTGTTTTTAGACCTAAAAATAATTCCTAAATAAATCGAGTTTGAAATTATTATTAATAAATCAAATCTGTGATAAATAATTTTAATTAAAAAAAAATTAAATATAATATATTTTTTATTTTTTTTGTAGGTTTATATGTAAGAATACCATGTAGTAAATTAAGGTAGTAATCTAGATTGATTTCAAACTTTTGTAGATTTTTTTTGCAATGGTGGCAAGGGCTGAGGGCTTAGCACTTAAGAAGGGAGGATGGAGTTATATACAGGGTGTTTCCTAATTGAATGTCAATATTTATGGGGGTGATTTTTGGGCCCATTTTAAGAAAAAAACTTCATTTAAACATATGTTCTAAACGTCTTACCTTTTGAGATACAGGGTGGTAAAGTTTTCAAAAATAAATCATTTCACATTCAATTAGGAAACACCCTGTATAGTAACTTATAAGCGAGACTCTTGTAGACTTAAGGGGGTTAGAATTGATCCAGACTTTAATTTTTAAAAGTAAATTTAGTTATTGTAAACAATCGTTAAACAAATTTGTAGCTTCCTAAAAATAATGAAAATGGTTGAAAATGTTTATTGGGCAGCTCGATCAGTTGATTATTTTCGGAAACTTTAAAACTGTTTTTTTTTGTGGCAAAAATAAAAAGAATAATAATTCTATAACCAATTTTATTTTATATCTGTAGACAAATGTATTTTACAGGAAATAAATGTTTGCTTATTCTATTAAAAATAAGGACAATTGCTTAATATTGTAGTAAGAAAAGTTAGGGTTACATGTAGGTTACATAAAGTTTCACACAAATATGCTTCCAACTCATTAGTTTCTACAGAAACGCTTTTGAAACATAATCTTAACTTACAGGAAGTTGTTGGCACGTTGGTACATTTGGCGATTTCAACTTTAAAAATATATAAACTCTGAAACATTTTTTTTTGAAATACATATATGTTTAGCTTTTATTTGCAATGAAAATTGAAATCGCGCATTTAGCCGTTTTCCAGAAATAATATAAAATTACTTTTTTTAGGTAAATTAATGCTCAATGTGCCTTATTAATGTTCTTAGAGTATCTTCTGGTAAAAATGTCACTCCAATATGAACCGGGTGGGCCAAAAAAAACGGACAATTTTTTTTTCATTATAACTTTTGAATTATACCATTGATTTTAATGGGACAAACTGCAGCTGACAGAGGATTTTAAATAATTTTTTTTGTCCGCCATTTTAAAATCCAAGATAGCAGACGAAATAAAATGTACCCTTCACAGATGATCGTTTATTCTTGTGTTGCGAACATGTTTTATTAATTTTTTTAAATCACTAAATAAGTTGCATTCTTGCCACGCACAACAAGGTATGAGTCAGCAAAATCGGTTCGGTGGTTTTAAAAAATATATATGTTTGTTTTAACCATTGTTTTGAATATTATACGATTGCCTTGCCATAAATTCATTACTACTGAACCGATTTTGATTAAATAAAAAATATCTTTGTGAGAATTGATTGCTTTTTAGAGATCATGATCAAAATTTAATAACATCTTAAAATTTAAGATGGTGGACAGAATCATAATTGATTTTTCAAAATGGCGTGTTAAGTCTTATTTTATGAAAATATTTTAGTTTTTTTTAATTTCTAGAAAAGCACTATTTTTCCCTTCCCCCGCACAACAAGGTATAAATTAGTAAAATCGGTTCGGTGGTTCTCAAAAAATATTTTTTTGTTTCAGCCACTGTTTTACAGATTATACGATTGCATTGCCAATCCTGGTCCGCATTCATTTCTTTATAAACTCATTATTACTGAACCTTGAAAGAGGTCGGAAATAATCATACTTGACCCTTTAAAGAGGCACGTTTATTCTTATTTTCAAAAAATGTTTTACGTTATAGAAAAGCACTTAATTAATTTTTATCTCCTTATGCAGGAGAAAAGTAATGTTTTTCTATAAATTAAAAAAAAACAAACATTTTGGGAAAATAAGAATACGCACGCCATTTTGAAGAATCAAGTATGATTCTGTCCGACATCTTAAATTTTAAGATGGCGGCAAATTTCGATTATAATCTTTAAAGAGCAATAAATTCTCAACATGATTTGTTTTACTTCACTAATATCGGTTAAGTAATAACGAATTTATAAGCGAATAAATGCAGACAGGATTGGTAATGCAATCGTATAATCTGTAAAACAATGGCTGAAACAAAAATAGATTTTTTGAGAACCACCACACCGATTTTACTAACTTGCACCTCGTTGTGTGGGGGAAAAGCAGTGCCTTTCTATAAATTAAAAAAAGTCTAAAACATATTCGGAAACTAAGAATAAACACGCCATTTAGAAGAATCAAATATAATTCCGACCGCCATCTTAAATTTAAAGATGGCGATAAACTTTGATCATGATCTTTAAAAAGCAATCAATTCTCACCAGGATGTTTTTTATTTCATTAAAATCGATTCAGTAGTAATGAATTTATAGGGAAATAGGCGCAGACATGATTGGCAAGGCAATTGTATAATGTTTAAAACAATGGTTAAAAAAAATAAATTTTTTTAGAACCACCGAACCGATTTTGCTGATTCATACCTTGTGATTTAAAAAAATTAATAAAACATGTTCGCAACACGAGAATAAACGATCATCTTTGAAGGGTACATTTTAGTTTCGTCCGCCATCTTGGGTTTTGAGATGATGGACAAAAAAATACATTCAGTCAAAACTCTGATTAATTATCTGCCAAGTCCAGTTTGTCCCATTCAAATCGATTGTATAGTTCAAAAGTGATAATGAAAAAAAAATTGTTCGGTTTTTTTTGGCCCACCCGGTATATTATACAAGATAAGATGAAAATTAAAAAAATATTATTAATTAAAAAATGCAAAACTAAAAGAAAAATGTCTATTCTGGTGCTGTTAAATAAAATATCCTTGTAAAAATAAAATATAGGTTACTTAAAAGCTATAAAAAGAGATGTATATATGTTGTGTATTGTATGAACAAACTCAGCGAATTTTCAAACGTTTTTTCAAACATATAGAATGAATGATGGATCTGCTAAAAAATCCTGCTGTTTGATACTGCTCTATAAATTCTGGTATGTGATATACTAGAGCATGCATTTTCACTGTAGGAAGAATTTTGACTTTGTCCAGCTCTATATTGAACTGTAGTGCTTAATGAATATTTTGTATTTTGCATCTACAACTCGTCCAAAACAACTGCCAACCACCTTGTAAAACGCAAAAAAACAGCCACATTTTTGTTTCCTGTAAGAAAATAATTATAAATATTCCTTGTTTCGTTTTTTCGTCTTTTACCATACCACTTGAAAGTTGTTTAAATAAAAACTTCAAACGATAAGGTTAATTTCGAAAAAATAAAACCGTTCAAGCTATAATTATGATTATTTTCTTACAGGAAACAAATATGTGGCTCTTTTTTGTGCGTTTCACAAGGTCAAATTCTTCCTACACCAAAAATTCATGCTCTAGTATATCACGTACCAGAATTTATAGAGCAGTATCAAAGACAATGACGATTTTTTTCCGAATAGGCCTCTGAGCAGATCCATCAATCATTAGGTATGTTTGACAAAACGTTTAAGTCAAATAAGAACAATTATGATGATTGTAAGAAGAAACTAATACGCTGCGCTTATTCATACAAGGCACAACATATATAGCTTTTTAGTAATCTATATTTTATGGTCACAAGAATATTTTGTTTAGTACCACCAGAATTATAAATCTTTTTCTTTTAGTTTTGAATTTTTGTTATAGTTAGATTAACTTCAAAATAAAGGTTATGTTTAATTAATATAAATTTGTTAAAACTTTAGGTTATCTTTTTTTTTAAATATATGTATATGTATAATGTTGGATTGATATTTTAACCAGAACATACTCTAAGAACATTAATAAGGCAAACTGAACATTAATTTACATAAAAAAGACATTTTATAGTATTTCTTCAAAAGTGCTACATACGCGATTTTAATTTTTATTGCAAACAAAAGCTAAAAATATATGTATTTCAAAAAAAAAATGTTTCAGAGTTTATATATTTTTAAAGTTGAAATCGCCAAATGTACCAACGTGTTGGTCTCCCTCTTGCTCCTAGATAACATTCTCCCTTGTGTCCGCCATTGCACTAGTGATTAAAAATGTACTAAATTGTGACTCATTATAATGTGGCATTCTAATTTTGTATTTTATTTAACCACCCAATCACCGACATCTCTTAAACATAAAAGAAACGAAATAGAGCAAAATAAATGATTCACCCACCAGTTGGAGACATATCAGTAAAGCGAATTTTAGACCTTTATTCTTGTTTTTTCTACAGCTTTCAAAACTCCAAAAAGTCAAAAATTATGTGACCCTAATAGTTGGAGTACAGCTTTAACTTTTACAAAAAAAAATGGACAAACAAAAGATAGATGTAAAGATATTTGCTGGGAATATAAAATCCATTAATATATTGAAATTTGATTGGGTACTAAAATTTTCATTAGCTAGCGAAACAACGAAAAAAGTGTTCAATATACAATACAATTTTAGTTAAAAAGCAAATAACTTTTTTTTAAATTAGGAAGTGCACTATTTTAGTCTAGTTATGAATTTTATTAAGTAAAACTACACTATATTAACAAAATATCTGTTTATCGTTAGTATGGAAGTAACCAATTTTTTATGGTTGATTTGAAAACAGTTTTTTTTCAGTGTACCTGAGAAAAATGATCTAATTGCCTTTTATGCCGTCAGTATTTTTTTATGGTTAAAATTTCAAAATTGGTTGCTTAAGGCCTCTTTAAAAAAATATATGTTTTAAATTAATTATAAAAAAAGTTTTGTATATGTGTTTATTATTTTTTTTTTTAATATAAACTATTAATCTTTGTAATTCTTGCCTTTTTTCACATTCATCACTACCAAAACCTCGATAAATGAAACTGATTAGGTGAATCTTACATCCCAGCTACTGACTGAAGAAAATTTGCACATTTTCCTAAAAATGAATAATTCTGTATCATCATGCAATAAATACAGTTGAGTTTTTAGAAATGTTCTATGCCTAGTCCATTAGCACACTCCAAGTGTAGTCCTATAAAGTTTTTGGTTATAACACAAATTATTATGAAAACCCACATATTTATGTGATGCTCTGTTAAAATGTATGTTGAAAAAAAATTTGACTGTGCCAGCATTTGGTAAGGGATTTTGAATGAAATCTAAACAGCTCTAGAGTATGGTACACCATTTTATTTAAAAAGTTCATGAAAATTGGTTCAGCATTTTAGGAGCTATCATACAGACATACATGGACAGATGTCACGAGGAGATTGCTAAGATTGGTTGAAATACAGTAACATAATAGATTTTCGGCGTTATTCAAAAAAAAATTCATCTAACTAAAACAATACCTTTTCTAGCCATTGCTGTGCAGGCTAGGAAGGATTTTGTCAAAACGAATAATACTAGAAATAGATTGTTTCTAAAACACATTTTTTTCTCAGCTTTACCCCATATGCATAACTTTTGCAACACTATTGAGGAAAAAACAAGAACCTAAACCTAACCTTACCCATTAAAACCACAAAACACATTTCAGAGGAACCCCCTAAAAATATGTAACACTAGCGAAAAAAATTGCATTGATACATTTGTTGTCTAAAAAACTAAATGTGACAGGTCTGGCACCTTCCTAGCTTATTACCTACAAGACTATAAAACCATAAACTATTTTTTTAAATCAGAAAGAAATACTAAAGTTCTTTGCTGTCTTTCATTTTGAAAAGGAGGGAAATATATACCAAGGGCAAAAATAAAAGTCAAACTATAAATCAGACCTAAGCAGTGCTTTGCAGGATAGAAAGGTAAAAATTCTATTTTTGTTACACAACACAACAAAATACACATGACCTCTTTTTAACCTACCTATATCTTTAATTGTCACATATTTTGTCCAGTTATCATTTTCTCATAAGGTCTGTACCTAAGTATTTGCTGCAGGCCTGCATTTGTTTTGATAGGTATTTTGCAAGGCTTAAAAATTATGCTAAAAAACAAATCAATTATTGTAAAAGTCACTATTTGTCTTTGACTTATTTTTTATAGTTTTGCAAAATAATTTGGACAGTTACCTATTTTTAACCTACCAACTTCTTTAATTGTCACCTTTTGTTCATTTTCTGTGTAAGTATTTGCTGGCCTGTGTGGCTTTGGATGGTATTTGGCAAAGCTTAAAAGTATGCTAAAAAAAACCATTTTTGTAAATTTTTCACTAGTGCATCATTGTTTTAACAATCAAAAGCTAACAAATTCATAACTGGATATGTAAAAATGAGATAACTGCACAAATCTCACTTTGCTAGGATATTATTCCCAGCAGAAACTTAAGTTCAATCTGTGGTTCCATCAAATCTAACACACCCATGATACACTTCCTCTCCCAATTTATGTTTATGCAATTTATGGATAACCCCTTTTTTAACAAAATAATTTGGATAAGAAGGTGTACTTAAAGACACAAAGTCATTATCTGACTTCAAGACTCATTTTGTAAAGAATTGCAGAATAATTTGGACAGACCTCTTTTTAACCTACCAATAGGTATATTCAATTGTCACCTATTGTGACAGTTATCATTTTCTGTCTAATATAAGGTTCCTAAGCATTTGCAGGCCTGCATTGCTTTTGGTGTTTAACAAAGCTTAAAATTATACTAAAAAAAAAACAAATCTTTAAATATTTCAACAGCTATTTAATTAATATTTGTTTTTCTACACCAGGATTCTAGAGGCTCCTAGATGGACTTAAATAAATTAAGACATTAATGTACATACGAAATTATGTAACACATAAATTCAGGATTTTTGAGCTCCCCTCGTAATGCATTTTCAAGAAAAAACACAGTAGAAACACATTGAGTGTAATGCAAGGCCAACCCCCCCCCTTTAGGGCTTTACATAATTTAAGAACAGACACTAAACACAGAAATAAAATGACATTTCAAAATTTATCAGCACATTCCACTTCGTGCATATTTAGAAATGTAACATTGTTTCGCATACACATTCACATTTTTGATTATGTCTTCATGCATGCACATTCATGTCTTAATTCACCCATGTCTGTCTGTAGGGACCTTAGGGTGGTTATGTAAATAATAGTGAGAGCTTTGACTAAGGGACCATTCTTAAATTATGTAACACTCAGAGGGGTGTGTGGGTTTTCACTTGAAAATGCATTAGGAGGCAGATAATAGCTAATAAAGATTTATTTATACATAGTGCCCAATTATAATTTTAGATTAAGTAAGAGATTTTAAAGTTGTAAAAAACTTACCTAAATGGCAACATAAACATACACCAACCTTTCTTCTGTTTGTCATCTATCTTCCTTATTTTGTTTGGTAAACCTTTAAACCATGCTAAAAATTCAATGAAAATAATCCTGGGTATTATATATTTAAAAACAAGTTGATGTAAAAGATTTTAAAAGCGTTAATATTTCTAATTTAATGTAAATGTAACTATTAAAATGTATCTACAAACTGGTCAACATGATTTAAAACTAAGGCAAATTTTGCCAATTTTAGGTAGGTATATATGATATAAACTTCACTTATTATTATTATTTCTATATATATATATATATATATATATATATATATATATATATATATATATATTATTTTTATATAAAATTTTATCTTCCTTTTACTCACCAATGTTACTTTAATACATGCCACTCCAGCTTGTAGGTATCATTCATATACATAATATTCCTAAGTATATGGTATCATTGTCATCATGGTAGATATAGTTGAATGCCTTAAGCTTGGTAACAAACAGATCATTCTACAAGATCATCAAGCTATCTGCAGTCATCTACGAAAAAGTAAAACTTGTGGGCAGCATAACCTAATAAAATGCTCTATGTATGTAACCTTCCAACATTGAACCAAGTTCCAGGATAAACACCAATAAAGCTACCTGTCCATCTTTAAAACAATACTTACAGGCTTTTAATATAACTCGATAGGTACAATACTGAACTGATATTTCTCCAATTTATCCAAATTCGATTAGGAAAACTCGCAAAAACTGTTAAAAAATTTTTTTAAAAAAATAAACAAAAACAGCGGTTGACAAGCATTTGACATTTCGTCTTTCGTTTCTTGGGTTTTTTAGGTTTGGTCGCGGCCATTTTGTCACGTTACGACACAGCTGATTGTCTTTAAAATATTGAAGTTGGAATGAGGGTTTATGAATATTTGATTTTTTTTTTAAATAAAGCCGATTTTGAGATTGTTTTTACTTTATTCTTTCAGAACAATTTTTTTTTAAATCTATAGAAATCCTTAATTTTTCACTGCGAATGTGACAAACACACATGACAAAATCAAATACATGTCAAATATAATAGTTGGCATGTGGTACATGGCGGGTAATTTGAATTCAAAATAAGGAATGCTAAATCTTGAAGATTTTAACCTTTTAATCATGTTGCTTACAAAATATTCGCGGAAATCTGTAGTGCCATTTTGAAAATATCATAAAAAAACGTCTGACATCCCATAAGATCCAATGTAAAATTCAACCCCCGGAGAACAGCAAATTTTTTCAGGGTCGTGGCCTCTATTTTTGTGTTGGCCTTGCTTCACGGTGTTCTGTGTGAATCAGCTGATCGTTGTGAAATGAAATCGATTTCAAGAATCAGATGGATTTCAGATCCCTATAAGAACTTGCCCTATTTGAAAATATAGGGACAGACAGGAATATTTTATGTTATACAATTTAAGGATCGTATTCTTAGATATAGATATTTAAATTGAGATTATTTTACTGCTCTGTAAACTAGAGAATTGATAACAGAAGCCTCGGTTCTTAATGAAATAGCTTTCAAAATAATCAAAAAAACTAATAAAAATTTCTAAAAGTTTGGTAGAACTTCTGTTCAACGTAACATTCAGAGTTTACAACATTTAGCTGCACGCTGTGATTGAAAAAACAATCCAAATACTAAAAGATAAAAGAAAGTAAACACAATAAACATTTTGGTAAAATATAAACTATTGAAATAATATAAATATTGGCTCGTTCTCTGACTGATGTAACCGTAAAACCGATTTATTTGCGGCCCTGTCACCATAAATCAGCCATTATGGCCGCACGTAAAACTTCATTATGAAAACAGCTTAAATCTAAATAGTTTTGGGTAAATATTTTTAGTTTTGGTTTAAATTAACAAAAAATATATTTCCGAAATACTGATCCTACTGATATTATTAGTATACCGGTGCAGGTACGTTTAAAAAATGCAAAAAATGGAAAACACTAATAACAAATTGCATGAGAACTATTGGAAATATAATAAAATATATCGCAGGTAGCAGGAAAAATAAATTAAACTTGATTCAAGTTATTAAGATGAAGTGAGGAGAAGTTTTAATGGTGGATAACAGTTGTTCATCGCTTTCAACAGACTTTCTATCAAAAACAGTTAAATGTATAGACAAAAATAAAAAAACCGCTTCCATATTTTTTTCAATCAAAATATTTTTTTTAACCTTTTTTAGCCCATAAGTTGAGGCAGAAGGGACTGTATTGAGTAAGGGTGTAAAGGGTAGAGTGTGGCGAGAGAGAGGGGATAAAAGTGTAATAAAAAATACTGTAACGCTCACCAATATCTGCAGACGTAGTCGCTTACAGGGCCCTGTTCTCCAGTTCCATGCTCCGCAGCTTCCACAGATGATAACGCACAGCTTAAATTTTAATGGGATTTTTGAGGGTGCCAAAGGCAAAGAGTAATTTTGAGTAAATTTACATGAGAGACCGCGTGATTGAGTTCGTTTCTTATACGACACTGCGCACTGTTCACTTTTTTAAGTTATAGGAACAAAGAAAATATTTTCATGGACCACGTAGTGGCACCTGTGTTTGTGTATGAAAACGTGATAAATATAATAAATAATAATAAGTATCAATAAAAGGCGATAAAGGGCAAAAACTTCCTTCTATATTAACAGAATCAATCAAAAAAGGAGAATTTGTTTTATTTATTTTAATCTTTTTGAATTGTAAATTTCCCAAGTGCAAGTAAATAAGTAAGTAATAAAGTAATATTTTCTAATTACTGAAATTAATTAATTAAATAAAAATAAAGAATATAGCGGGAGCTAAACACATTTTGTTTTGTTTTTAAACTTAAAACGCCCAAGTTCTACAAGTAATTTAAAAATTTACCATAAAATGCGAAACAAATACGCTGATAATTAACCGTTAGGGTAATAGCTATACAGACCATAAAGATTCTGCTTAGAAAGAGAAAAACTAATTTAGTATAGTTTTTGCAAAGTCAGTTGAACAAACCCAACTAACATTTATAGTAGCGGCTACATGTTCTAAAGGCTTTGCTACTTTCTTATAGTAGAAATGTGGTGATCCCAACCAAAATTTGTTACTTTTTAGTTCTAACTACTATTTAGTATCAGGAAATAGTAGATGTTTCGTAAAAACGACCCTCTAAACTACTTCATAGGATTGTTTCTTGATAGTCGATTCTGATAGTCTTCTCTACCACAATAGGACGTTGCTAAAGTTTTACTTTCTTTTTAGTCGTTATTTCGTAGTCGCCCTGACTTTTATATCCTACTTAATTACCACTAGAAAGTTAAGCTTCATTGGAGTCCCAAACAAGTGTATCCGACAACTACATTATAACTTTAATTTTTACCACAAAAGTTTGTGTCATCATAGTAACATCTGATGTAACAATGTAGACAAAATAACTTTTTGGATCAACTTTAAAGCCGCAACTACTTTCAAGTAACCTTTTCGACTATCAGGGAATATAGTTTGGGACGCCATGTTTTTATGTAAGAAAGAAAATTTAATATTTTTGTGTCCGTTTTATGAGCTCATATTAAAGAGCCATACTATTTTATAAACAAATTAGTTGACGCTTACCAAAAATGCTCTTCTTAAGCACCATTTGTTGGAGTTAACTGTCGATTATGAAAACATAACCTCCAAAATTACAACACAAAAATTCCATCAGCTACCAGAAAACGGCTCAATTTTACGGGCGCACCGGTTTTTTGCAATATATATAATGCATGTTATACAAAAAACTTTGCGTCGCACTCGAATTTTGATCCTCTGCTCGTAAATTTTTACACTTTTGGATAACATAGTTCATATTATAACCATAACCAAACAAAAAAACTAAGCGAGTCTGTTTACTGTTGTGTCCACCATATTGTGTAACAATTCTACCAAAAAGAAACTATTATATTATTTGCAACTACATCGCAACTTTTATGCCATTACGGAAAAAAAACAGCCTCTACGACGTAGTAGATACCTGGCTACGACGTAGTAGTGTAGTTGTTACTACAGTGACTTTAAACACTTGGCCAAGTAGTTATAACCAGAAATTGGTTCCCCACTTAGGGAATTATAACGTCGCTGTATGGTATACTGAGACGTAGCGGGAGTACGTTGCGGTTACTTTTAAGAAATTCTTTCTAGTTGGGGTTTCGTCGTTACAACTTTAATTGTTTGTTGGGAAGATAAAAGGCGACCATCGGCAAATCCTTTATAGAAAGTGACATGGGCGGCGGTAGATATACTCATGAAAATTATTTCATTTAATTATGGCGTAAACTAAAGAAATAAAAATAGATAATAAAACTTTCCATTCCTACACCTACAGGAACGCCACTGATTTATTTTCTAACTCTGCAGACTGCCGACGAAAAGCACACCCGAAAGCCATTTAAAGGGCATCTCAAAAAAATCTGCCAATTCGGTGCCGTCCATCCACCTCCCAACAAACATTTAAAGTTGTAACGTACTCCCGCTACGTCTCAGTATACCATACAGCGACGTTATAATTCCCTAAGTGGGGAACCAATTTCTGGTTATAACTACTTGGCCAAGTGTTTAAAGTCACTGTAGTAACAACTACACTACTACGTCGTAGCCAGGTATCTACTACGTCGTAGAGGCTGTTTTTTTTCCGTAATGGCATAAAAGTTGCGATGTAGTTGCAAATAATATAATCGTTTCTTTTTGGTAGAATTCTTACACAATATGGTGGACACAACAGACTCGCTTAGTTTTTTTGTTTGGTTATGGATATAAGATGTACTATGTTATCCAAAAGTGTGAGAATTTACGAGCAGAGGATCAAAATTCGAGTGCGACGCAAAGTTTTTTGTATAACATGCATTATATATATTGCAAAAAACCGGTGCGCCCGTAAAATTGAGCCGTTTTCGGGTAGCTGATGGAATTTTTGTGTTGTGATTTTGGAGGTTATGTTTTCATAATCGACAGTTAACTCCAACAAATGGTGCTTAAGAAGAGCATTTTTGGTAAGCTTCAACTAATTTGTTTATAAAATAGTATAGTTCTTTAATATGAGCTCATAAAACGACAAAAATAATATTAAATTTTCTTTCTTACATAAAAACATGGCGTCCCAAACTATATTCCCTGATAGTCGAAAGGGTTACTTGAAAGTGAGCCTAAGTTACGGCAACGTGTCACTTACGACTTTTATGTCGGCATTCCTTTTTAGTTCTAGATAACACACTCGAATTTCTACTCCTTCGTTGCAGAAACGTATTATTGACTAGCTTTCGCCACTAGAAAACGTCTACAAAGTGATAGGAACCACGCGATAAGTATAACTACCACCCTCAAGTTATTGGGGTGTCGCCACTTGTCATTTGCCGTTTCTGTCAACAACAGCACCACTGCTTATAGGTTATGTACGAGCGTGAATTTGTGGTAGGTTTTAAAACAAAAACAAGATAAATTAAATTCCATTAGAACAATAAATGAAGTGCCAATAAAAAGTGTTTTTTAAAACTGTATGTTGCAGTCGGGAGCATGATTCCTATTCTAGAATTTCTAGGAAGTGTTGGTCAAGGAACTAAAAGAACGTAGTCACATCAATGAAATCAACTTATTGTTACTTTTTTTATTTACACCTTGCTCTCACAATTCGTATGTAGTATGTTTTATTGTTTTTAGATATTTTGGCATTGTCAATATTCAGTAATTTTTATTATTATAAGCCCTATAAGTAAAAAAACAATCTCTGAGACTTGTTAGATCGCTTAGAAATCCGCATGTAACCACGATATATTTACCTTGTTTTTTTATTAGCTGCAAAAAGCGCAAAAGTTCCTAGATGATGTCTAGCATATCCCAGAGGTTATTTTAGGGGCCGTGCATAAATTAGATATTAGGGACCTATTGCAATAAAGCCTGGCACATTGTACACAGCAGAAATTTAAGTTTATTCACTGCAAACCAAGCTTTAACAACAGCACAAATTTGAAGAAAACCAAAAAGACAATGACCCAAGCTCAACACATAAAATGAATCACAGTGAGACACGACACGTCAGCACAAGAGTGTTACGATGGCGATAGGGTGGTGCCACAGTACAAACCACGAACGACCGTAAAGACAGTACAAGAATAGAACAGCAACAAGTAGCGTAAAAGATTAAGGATGGAGATAAGATAATAAGATTAAAATCCGTGTGCGGTACTCGATACTTTGGATCAATATTTTGCATTTTGATTGTTTTGCAAAATGGTCAAACAATGACCTCGAAAAAATGGACTGCTCAAGGTAGTTAAAAAAATATTTGCAAAACTATTCCTAATATTCCCATATTATAAAAGGAGCCACAAAAAGTAGGGTTAAGAATGTGTGCGATTAAGATGCGACTTCAAAAAGTCTACGTTTTCAAAGTAGAAACAGGAAGGAGAGATTACTTTAAAAGATCGACATTAAAAAAAAGTCAAAGTAGTTGCGGCTTTAAAGTTGATCCAAAAAGTTATTTTGTCTACATTGTCACATCAAATGTTACTATGATGACACAAACTTTTGTGGTAAAAATTAAAGTTATAATGTAGTTGTCGGATACACTTGTCTGGGACTCCAATGAAGCTTAACTTTCTAGTGGTAATTAAGTAGGATATAAAAGACTACGAAATAACGACTAAAAAGAAAGTAAAACTTTAGCAACGTCCTATTGTGGTAGAGAAGACTAACAGAATCGACTATCAAGAAACAATCCTAAGAAGTAATTTAGAGGGTCGTTTTTACGAAACATCTACTATTTCCTGATACTAAATAGTAGTTAGAACTAAAAAGTAACAAATTTTGGTTGGGATCACCACATTTCTACTATAAGAAAGTAGTAAAGCCTTTAGAACATGTAGCCGCTACTATAAATGTTAGTTGGGCTGGGCTGGGTCGGTCGGAAAACAAAGACTTTGTGGTCGGACCGCAAAGAGCCGCGCCTCTTCTCTGTCGGTAGGGTTGAAATTATACCAAGAAAATTTTATATGAATTTGGATAACTTTTCAAGGGCAGAATGAAGCAAAATTTCATTAAATCGATAGAACCCCGTAATAGTAGCTATTCACTGACTTTGCAAAAACTATAGGTGGTTAGATAAAATAAAAACATATACCCCGATCTCAGCAAATTGCGACGTTCCGTAAACTAAAAGTTAAAGAAGAGGGGGAACACCAGAGGAGAAATTATAGGCAGGTAGACAAGAGCTGACTAGGGATATCAGGGGAAATCCAACGAGTCGCGTTACGAGATCGACAGTGTCTTTTCTTTTAAATCTACGAAGCGAGATGGAGGTAAGAATTGCGTTTTGTAAACCTTGCTCATTTATTTCTCACGCATTATGCCGGTTTTAAAATTTACTATCGAAGAAAATATTCAAATGTTAAAATGGTATTTTTCTAGAAAACTCCGCTCGGGATGTAATAATGTTTATTGCTGAGTATGAGAACCATTATATTCCTTGCAAAACTACCATAACATAATTATACATTCTGATAAATTTGGATGCGTTAAGCTCTGCAGAAAACGTAGCGACAATGAAAAGGTGGCTGAGGGTCCAAGACCCATGTCAGAACAAAGACATCAGCGAGAAACTGCCGTTTGTGTTGCGGCTGAAGTACTCCCTCGTTGTTCAAGTCTGGCGATTGCTAAAGAGATAACTAATGATATTCCTCCCAGAATCATTCAAAACAATTTAAAAAGACATGGATACAAAGTCTACAAGTTAAAAAAATCTCAGGAACTGTTTCCCGACGACAATATTTTAAGGATGAAATTTTGTAGAATAATGATGGATCGTGCAAATCAGGATGAAAATTTTACCAGAAATATTTTGTTTACTGACAAAAGTACTTTCTCCCTAAATAATGCGCATAATCCATCAATTACTCGCTACTGGGCAAAAGAAAATGAACATTTGACGGTAAATGTGCCAACATAATGCCCTCAAAAATTAAATGTTTGGTCGGGGGTTCTTGGAGATAATATCATTCGGCAATTTTTTATTAATGGTACCTTGAATGAGATCGCTTATTCAAACCTTGTTGCAAAATCAACTGCTTGTAGAAATTCAACAATAACCGGATGATGATTTTCAGCAAGTTTGGTTTCAGCAGGATGGGTCGGGCACATGACGTTTTACCCGCCAGGGAATTTTTAGACGAAACCTTTCCCCGACGAGTAATAAGCAGACGCAGTATTACCAGATGGCCCCCTAGATCGCCTGACCTGACTGTATGTCAATTTTTTATTTGGCCTTATATTAAATTGATCACATTCGAGCTCACAATTTAGCCGAACTTCGAAATAAAATTGAAGAGGCTTTTAATTTGAGCACACCTGAGATGCTAAGCAATATACGGTAGGGATTTTGTAACCCTTTAGGTTATTTTTTAGAAAAACATGGTGACAAATTTGAGCATTTAATTTGATTAATTTTTGGTAGCTCTTGAACATACTTTGAAAGATATTTAAAATCACATAGTCTTACTTTTTTAAGCTGTTAAGTCGGCTATGCCGTGACAAGGGGTTTATTCTTTAAATGCTCCCTAGGAAGTAAATGTTCTCTTAAATTTACGGTTACCATTGGTCAGTGGCGTATATACGGGGGGGGCCTGCGGGGGCCGCCCCCTCCACCGAAGCTAAGATTTTTTTGGATATTTTCCACATATTTCATGAATACAAACATAAAATAGCATAAAAAACAGCCTCATGAGGTCTCGCCCCCCCCCCCAAAACTGTCTCGGGCCCACCCCGAAACTTTTTTCTATATACGCCACTGCCATTGGTCAATATCAGTTATATGACATAAATTTAATAGTATTGACATTTTTGGTGAATATTTTCAATAATAAATCTCACTTTAAAGTTCTCCTATTGCAAAGCAGGAGAGCAGGTTATGTCAAATGTTCTCTTGGGGTACGTTCAGATTGAAACGTCGGGTGAGACGTCTTGCCGAGCAAATGACGTCATGGTTAAATCGCCGGACGTCTTGCCTTTGTAAACGGTATGGATGTAATAAACTAACCTTAAAATATATTTTTTTAAAAATGATAAATTCGATCGAATATATGACACGAAAACTAATAGAATAGTACAATAACTGGGGACTAGAGGTTAATCTCAATAAGACAGAGTATATGTGTATCGGTGGAACGAAACAGGATCTAATCTTAAATACCGGGCAGCGAATTCAGTCCTGTGATGAGTATAAATACTTAGGTCTAAAAATTACAGCTGACGGAACCCTAGACAAAGCTATAAAAGATCGAAACGTACAAGGAAGAAAAGCAATAACTTTATTAAATGGAATAATTTGGGATCCAAGTATATCAAAACATAACAAAAAGCTTATATATAACACCATTGTAAAAAGTATTATTACATACGGCTCAGAAGTATGGCCAATCAAGGATAGAACAGAAAAAATGCTTTCTGCTACGGAGATTGACTATTGGAGAAGAGTAGCAGGGAAATCAAAAAGAGAAAGAGTTACAAATCAAAGAATAAGAGTAATTATGACAGTGAGTGAACGTACTTTAGTGGATGATATAAGAACAAACTGGTGTGGTACGAATGAATGATGAAAGACTACCTAAACAAATCCTACAATGGAAACCAACTGGCCGAAGGAAACGAGGACGGCCAAGGAGAAGCTGGAGCGAAGGAATAGACAGTGAAATAAGAATAAGAGGCCTAGATGATGAATTATGGGCAAACAGAAACAAGTGGAGATTGGGTATCGGAAGACGTAGAACGTTGTGAAACCGATAAATATATATAAATTCGATCAGATTTAAAAATTTGTTACAGTTTATTTAGTAGAGTTAACATAAACGCAAATAAGTGATTTTTGGTTTTGAAAAATGGAAATAGCGAGTATTTTGGAGTACCCGACTTTTGGTGGCTGACAGAGTTTTATTAGACAAATAAAGTTTTGTTTTAGATTTAAAAGTTGTATTTTCTTTAAATTTATTTTCTTTGTTGTACGTACAAGCGATACAGGTTTTAAGTGCCTGTGCTCAACCCTTTCAAAGGAAATAAATAAATTTGAAAATTAATAGTTACATGTGCAATATAATATAATAGCGTTTGACAATGCGAAAGAAGACAACACTTGATGTACTGTGGAAGACAAATTCTCAATTATTAAGTGTTTGCTGGAGCGTTGAGAGATCTTCAATCACATTATGTCAAACCTCTTTATATGGTTACATTATCTACTATCAAATAAAGAATACAAATATACATAGTTTACATGTCTTTTATTTTAATTTGAAAACACAAAGTAATATCTAGGCTATAACAACTTGTCCAAATAAAAATAAACATCCATTCTCTACATTCTCCTAAGTAGAAACTAAACAGTCAAAATGAAATTCTGTAAAGGATCCATTTCATTGCATCTGAAAGAGTGTTTTTAAGTAAAAATTGATTATTTATTTATGGAAAATGCCACTTTTATATAATGTTTTCGAAAATATATATTTTTTTAAATTGGGGGGGGGGGGTTGGTTTATATACCAACTGCGCAAGTCGAGCGTTTGTCACCCACCCCATAGAGAAGGGTGTAAAAGGCGATTCGCCCGACGTTATTTTCGACCAATATGAACGAGAGTAACTTTCACCTAGATTTCAATCTGAACGGATTTGAGCGCGCCCGACCACATCCGACGTGCTATCTGAACGTACCCTTGAAAATGATCCCTTCCGCGTCAGTTTAAAGTCATACACTATAAACTGACCAATGGTAACGGTGAATTGAAGAGAAAATTTACTCCCAGGGGAGCATTTTCAGAATAAACCCCCAGCAGCGTAAAAAATCAATTTCATTCGTAGGATATCACAAACGGAAAATGGATCAATTCCTCTTCGAACACACCCAAACTAGGCAATTAAATATCTTTATAAAATGAGGCCCCTTTTTTATTTAAAACATAGGCGCACCTATGGGGTGGGCTCGCGGCTCGGGTTTGATTAAACATAAATTTTTTAAAACATTTTTACATATTTCATGATCAAAAAATTAAAATACCTTAAAATACGGCAATATGGGGTCTTGAGATTTTTAAAAATTGTGGGGAGTGGCGAAAAAAGCGTTTAGCAAGAAAGAAGAGCTGCCACAGCGAAATGATTATCTGGGTAATTATAATTAAAAAATGGGTATGTATAATTTTTTTTTATAAAATGGCAAGTTGAGGAGATACAGGGTGTCAAATTTTCCTTCCAAAATTGGGTAACAACATTAAAAAAATTAAAACTTTATATTTTCGGTTACATAAACTTTTTAAAAAATATTAAAGATTTGTTATTGTTATGTCTATACGTAGAGACCTGTTTCTAATAACATAAACAACAACAGTTTTTCGTTAAAAAAATTGTTCCATAATTTTTAAAATTATTTTTATATCTGATTATTATTCCTATTTTAATACATAACTTCTTCAAATTTCATATTTTTGCTAAGCTTTTTAAAGAAGTTAAACAAAAAACTTTAAAAACTTTGAAGTTTTTTTTTCTCGAAAACAAAAAAGTTGTGAACTCCTCTATCATACCATTTACACCATGTATTAATATTTCATCATAATATGCTATTTATAGTTTGCCGAAAATTCGAAGATTTGAATTCTGTAATGAAACAATCCTGACTTCTGCTTATCCAAGCAGATTTAATCCCAATTAAACAGCATACTGTGGGACTTCAGAAACCACACGCGTGTGTTTATCTAAATGGGGACCCAAAACACGTACCACCTTAATTTAAGTTTATTGTACAGGGTCTTTTATTATAAACCTTCCGTGAAAAAATGTTTTTGCTATTAGTCCTACAAGGGTCCAGCCAAAAGGATTCAAAAGAAGGTAGTTTTTTGCACTTCTGTTAAATATGCCCAGGTAGCAAGGGGTGACGTTATTTTTTCGTCGAAAAGTGGTCATTTGGATGACCAGCAGGTCATCTCCCAAAAAATGTTGTCTTTAAGGCGTCAATTATTTGACGTCTTTTCGTAGTGTAGTTTTTGACGTCTGAAAAACGTCATATATTGGTCACTACCCACACTGCACACTTTGTCCCAGGGGCATAGGCACATACACTCATACTTACATAGATGGTGCCCGAATCACTACTTGACCGGATTTATACGAAATGTGCGGGTACGTATGTAAAATAAATTAAATATTAAATCAAGACAAACTTCGAGGCTTCTTTCGCTTCAAGGTGGGGATGTTTAAGTCTAGGTTTAGGTCTATTTTGATCTGTCCCTCACAGAACACATCTGTACCTGTTCCAGTACTTCCAGGTCTAATTCACAGAAGAGTCGCCTTCTGTGTCTAAGTTTCCTTCAGTGTTCTCAACTGCAGGGAATATTTCATATATTTAGGCGAGTAGCGAGTTTAAAAAAAGTCATAAATAGGTCTGTGTGTGTGTCTTATGTTCTGATTTGATCCCAAATACGTCATATTGCTGACGTCTTTAAAACGTCTGAAAATAACGTCATTTTGGGTGTGTCTTTTGAACGTCATTTAAAGGTCATTTACACGTCAGGTTAGAGACGTCAATGGTCATTAAAAATGACCTGTTTTTGACGTTTAAAAAACGTGACCTTGCTACCTGGGTGACGTGTAGAGTTTACACGGTGAGTAGAAATTATATACTTTGATAAATGGAACACCTAGTATATTGTTCATTTTTTAAAATCTACTAAAAATTCCCTTTTTAACAATACCACTCATAGTGGATTTTTCTTCAATGGTTTATAAGATATCAACAGTTAATTTTAAGAAAATGCATTTACAGGAATATTTCAATTAAACCTACTTATCCGGGTCGTTATAATAAAAAAACGTTGCAATTTTTCACGCAGACACAAAAAAATGCGAAAACTACTGGAAAAAATATAAACATTTTTTTGAATGATATCATCATTGCTTTATAAAGAAGCTCTCCGAAGTAAATTTATTTGATGGCTTTGAAAATGTATCATTTTCGCAACTCCCCGTGTAATATTGCAATACTTTAATCAAGTTTTTTGCAATTTATTCGAAATTTTGGGGGTGTACGGATAAAACAAACCCCGTATTTGGATTTGGTGCATCGAGATGTAGACTATTTTTTTTTTGGTTTATTTGCCGGAGTTATTTATTGTTTAAGTTTTTCCTCTGTGCGCTTTTTTCCGTGTTCAATTTTTTCCACAGGTGATTTTTTTCCTTGAGTGCTTTTCTGATAAAGTAAGTCAACAAAAATATAATTTTTTTCAGCCTTTAAGTTACCTATAGTAGCTAGCCCCTCTAATATTTTACATATTTTTTCGGGTTCTGGAAGGGTAATCTCTTAATCTGCCGACCCCCCACCCTTTACCCCCCCGTAGAACCGTCAATAGTCTCCACGTGTTGCGTTGCGATGTTCGGGAGCTGCGATACTAGACGCCATACTCCATATTACCTTGGTACCTCGTTCTACCCCAGGTTCCCCTGCTAATATAATAACAAATTAACTCCCGTCCTGTCATACATTTTTCTGAAAAAGTGACTTGATTTAACCAGGAGCCTGGGACAGGATAATATTTCAGTCAACTGTCATAACAAGGTGGCCCATGTTTATTCTCCTGCAAATTCTGCACGAATTTTAACCCAGCAGGAATGTTAGTAAAACTGACTGGACAGGTTATTAAGCTCGTATGCTCGTAAGTGGGTGTTTTTGTCACATACGGAAAATAGTTTTTAACTCCTGAAATAAATGAGAAAAAAAGATGCACGTAACCGAACCCCCAAAGAATTGGTACCTATTGCCGACAGGTCGCAGAAATTTTTTCGCTTAATTTTTGAAAAAGTAGTTTTTCAAAAATCGGTTTTTTAAGCACACTTTTTTAAAAAACAACAACATTTTTTCAAAAATTGAAATTTTTTTACAAAAAACAAGTTTTTAAAAAATATTTTTGTTGTACGAATATCTAAAAAAATTTTTTTAAATACCATTGTTTTGAAAAAATTATTTCATTAAACTAGCTTCCCTGCACTCCCCTTGAGAGTATGAATCGGTGTTATCCTAAGCTTTGTCAATTGATCTCAAACGTATCCTCACAAGTCAGAAAAAAATTCAAGAAGAATTTTCCAGACCTTTAAAAATCGATCGCAAGACATCCTCACCTGTCCATTGGGGACACTTTTTGGTGGAAAAAGGTCAGAGCGTTCTGGACAGGGATTTTAAACTCTCAAAGAGGAAGAAAAAATAGCTGTTTCAAAAAAATCAAAAGTAAATATAAAAAAAAATTCAAAATATTTTGACGATGTTATTTTCGAAAAATTTTTGGGTGTTTTCGAAAAAGGTAGGTATTCTAGCTGAAAACTTAATAACATGGTTTTTAATTACAAGACAAAGATATTCCGTATTTAACGGGACCATCCCGTAATTTGACTCTATGTCCCATGTCCTCAAAATTTCCGTTCGGCCAAAAATCCCTTTTTTATAACTATTTTATCCATACAAGAAACCAAAGTAGATAAAATTATTCATTGAATGACATATAAAATGAAGTTTTTGTTACCGCTAATCTCATTCTGTCCGGCAATTTTTCTTCTACGGGGGTGCAAGTTGAGCCAACTGGCGAAGCCGGTTATTTGTAGGCTACTATTTTTTTTAATTTAAGAAAACAGCTTCCTGAATTTTGTTAATATTTTAACAATATATAACCATGACTGTATTTGAGTTAATTTATAGATCTATCTGTCGTTTTGCGTTAATGTAAACTTCTAGAAAAGTCTGAAAATGTTCTGACAGTCTGGAAATTTACTGAAAAAATCTGGAAACACCCTAAAAATGTTCTGGAAAAGTTCCGGAAAGCTCTTGAGTTCTTCTGGAGATGTCGGGAAATGTACCAATTTTTTTTATTTTTAGTTTAAAATATAATCCTATAACTGGAGAGCGTTACTGGAAAAGGAGCCAAGCGCCAAAACCTAAATTTTGCATTATAAGTGCCAAGCGCGTTCAATAAAAAAAAAACAAAATTCTGCCAACATTTTTAAGGGTATAATTAATTAGGAGTACTCAATTTAGAGTATATCAAAACATAATTTGATTCTCTTTTAAATGATTTACATTTTAATCTTAACTTTAACTCTGATTTTTCCAAAACATAAATAATGGCGCTTGGCTCCTTTTCCAGTAATGCTCTCCAACTATAATGCTGCCTTCCCTAAAAAAAAGCCGCATATAGTAATTTTCCGTTTTAACGGTTTTAAAATTTTATACTTTTTTATTGTTATAAATCTGAAGTAAAAACAAGGTCGTAAATTTTTTAAAACTTTTTATTAAGACAAAAAAACTATAAACTTGAAACCATTTTTCTCAAAACGAAAAATTTCTACATGCGGCTTTCTTGTTAGGGACGACAGTATGGTTCTTAAAAAACTGCTTTTTTCTGGAATTGCCACAACCTTGAAAAAAATAAAAGTGTCCCGTTTTTTTTTTAATCTGGAAGCTTTAAATAACTAGTACCTTTCTTGTTTTCCACTGTTTTATCTGTATCTTTTGCTCTATCAATGCATGCAATGCACAAAATCCCTAATATCTAACTTTATCTAATTTAAACCCAAAACCCGAGCTGAAATTTAAGAACCCGGTTATTTGTAGGCTAGTATTTTTTTAATTTATGAAAATAGCTTCCTGGGTTTTGTTAATGTTGTCTTTTGTATTATATGTACTTCTAGAAAAGTCGGAAATTTTTTTAACAATGTCTGGATATGTACCGAAAAAGTCTGGAAAAACCCTAAAAATGTTCTGAAAAAGTCTGAAGAAGTTCTGGAAAACTCTTGTTGTTCTGGAGGTATCTGGAAATGTACCAATTTATTTCATTTTTCGTTTACAATATAATCTCATAACTAAAATGCCTAACCGTCCCTAAAAAAAAGCCGCATGTAGTAATTTTCCGTTTTGAGAAAAACGGTTTTAAAATTTTACACTTTTTTTTTATTGTCAAAAATCTGAAATAAAATTGATTCTGTTTCATTTTTGTTTTACTTTTTATTTCAAAATTATAAGACAATAAAAAACTATAAACTTTAAACCTTTTTCTCAAAATGTAAAATTTCTACATGCGACTTTCTTCTTAGGGAGAGTAGTATAGTTTTTAAAAAATGCACTCCCTTTTTTCTGAAATTTCCACAAACTTGAAAGTAATTAGTGTTCTGTTTTTTTAACTCTTGCATTCTTGCTTTCCACTGTCTTTGTCTGTATCTTTAGCTCTATCAATGCATGCAATGCACAAAATCCCTAATATCTAACTTTATCTAATTTAAACCCAAAACCCGAGCTGAAATTTAAGCAATTTTCGAGCAAGGATTTCCAACGCTAAAACCTTGTTGGCGCACATGTTGCTGCCTCTTATATAAACAATTTCTCCATTCTGTGGAGTAAAGCAGGATCGGATTTGGATAATGAGTACAACTAGAAAATTTATTGTTTGTCAGTAAGTAAACCTCTCCTTGCGGACACCTCTATTAAGCGGATACTCCCTTTAGGCGGACAAATTTGTTAAAACCAAGCTTTTCCTTATTTCTGTACATGTAAAATTCACTCCTATAACAGGACACTTTAACAACCGGACGCGGACAATTTTTTTTGGTTTAAAAATTCTGTAACCTATTTTAACCGGACACGAACCTCTGACAACGGGACGGAACGCTGCAGGACATGGGCATAATTATTATATAGTATGTTGGCAACAACGCACTCTGCAGCCGAGGAATTACCTTTTTCCGTTTTAATGCGGAGACATAATACTTTTATTTTATTCGGCGGGACTGCTGTGTTTTATTTTTATTGTTCAGTATCTTCGTTTAAATGTGAAAATCAAACAGAGAGCTTAACCAATAATATCCCTACTCTGGAGGTAGGTTATATTTTGACGTTTTTTGGTTAAGCGCTCTCTGTTTGAATCTTGCACTCTCGGACCGTTTAAGTCCGTCGCTAATAGGGACTTACTGGAATAAAACCTGACTTTAATTTAGAGTCGACTTTATTTTGACACATTTACACAGAGAACTAACAGCTGACCTCTCAAAACTGACATACCAAAGCCAAATTTAATAATAAAGACGCTAACTTTCATTTAATAAATACCAGCACTCGTAATTCCGGTTTCTAAATACACAAAGACCGAATTTTGAAGCAGAGCAGCTGCTTTTGATATGAAAATCTGTCACCATAGGGTCAATTTTTAAAGAAGGTCAGGTTTTATTCCAATAAGTGGCTATTATTTGCCTTTAGTTTACGTGAAAAAATGGAAGTTGTTATTGTTTCGGAGAAGGAACATCTATCAGCACGAAATATCGCTAAAAAATTTAATATCGGAAAAACTCAAACTGCCGAAATTGTTAATAAATAATTATTAAAATTTCGCAGTTCTCTCTCATAAGCGGACACCTCCAATAAGCGGACAAAATCAAGGAAATCGTGAGTGTCCGCGTGTAGGAAGTTTTACTGTATTTGACTTAAAACTCCGCTGACTGACGCCGACGTATCTTTTATTTTTTGGAGTTTACCCCTTGAAGAGACTGCGTGTCACAAACATTTAGAGATAGCCAAACCACGGATCACCTTAGGTGATCCGTGGCCAAACACTCTCCCCCTCGCCAACAAAATCAACGAGTTCAAGGGTTTTTAAGTAACATATCTGTAGCCGTTAGTGTAGATGATTTTTTAATTTTTTTCATGAAATCTGGAGTTGATACAAGTTGCATACCTTTATAATAATTGTCTTGATCCTAAGACTATATAAAGTTTAAAGATTTTTCAGTGTGTGCAGTGTATAGATACGGTCCTGGAATAGAAAGTAAAAAGCATGGAGAGCTCGGCACGGCTTTGTTCTTAATAGCTGATTATTAAATAATTTCTCCATGGTGTAATTTCTGTGGAATATACTTGGAGAGAGTGCAAGATGCAACTGAAAAAGCTACACTAGATAAAAAGTTGGACAGATTACTTGAAAAATGTAGTCGAGTAAAACTACTAACTACTTCATTAAAAAAGTAGTTTTATTACTTGGTAGTTCTACTTTTTCATAAAAGTAGTTAAGTTGCTAACTACTAGTAGTTAGTAGTTAAAAATTTAACAACTTTTTTTTTATTACAAGCCATATGTACATATGTAGCGAATTTAAATGGAACGCTGCATTGGACTTTTATTTTTATTCTGCATAAAATAATACCCACCAAGAAGTAGTTAAATACAGTGACCTCTCCTTGGGGACAACTCTATTAAGCGGACACTCCCTTTAGGCGGACAAATTTGTTGGAACTTAGCTTTCCCCTATTCCTTTACATGTAAAATTCACTCCTATAACCAGACACTCTAATAACTGGACGCGGACAATTTTGTTTCGTTGAAAAATTCTGAAACCTCAGTTAACCGGACGCGAACCTCTGACAACGGAACGGAGCGCTGCACGATATGGGCATAAATATAAGGTAGTATGTTGGCAACAACGGAGACTAAATACTTCTGTCGTATTTACAACATATTTTCTTCGGCGGGACTGCTGTGTTTGATTTTTATTGTTCAGTTGGGTAGTGTCAGATCTCTTTGAAATGGCGCCTAGTAAAAAACTTCTTGGTTTACGTGAAAAAATGGAAATTGTTAACGTTTCGGAGAAGGAACATCTATCAGCACGAAAGATCCCTGAAAAATTTAATATCAGAAAAACTCAAGCAGCAGAAACTGTTAACAAATATATATCAAAATTTCGAAGTTCTCTCTCATCAGCGGACACCTCCAATAAGCGGACAAAATCGACGAAGCCATAAGTGTTCGCTTATAGGAGGTTTCACTGTACATGGTTTTAACTACTTTTAATGATTTAACTACTTTTGAGGAATTTGTACTAGACTGTACTTTTAAAAATATTTAACTACTTACTTTTAAAAATATTTGACTAGTAGTAGTTAAATATTTTTAAAAATAATCAAATTCCTCAAAAGTAATTAAGACACTAGTGGTTAAATATTTTTTAAACTCCACAAACGTATTTAACTTAATAAAAGTAGTGAAAACCAAGTAGTCAACTACTTTTCAAAAATCAAACAAGTTTCGTGGCTAATCGGGCAAAAAGAAGTTTTTGTTTCTCTCATACATTTTTCCGTGGGTAGCTAAGCTTAACCTCACGGGGGTCCAAGATCTAATGTACACCTAATAAGTGTTGACAGTTAACTGTTTCGTCCTTATGGGACTCCTCAGAACACTGCTTGGTCAGATTGACAATTCTTACGAAGTTAATTGACTGTTTTGTCTCTAATCATAAGTAAATAGTGTGAAAACTATCGCAAGAAGCGCCATCTATCGAGATACGAGAGAAACAAAAAACAAAAGCAGGCGAAAAACTGCTATACATATCGACAATGAATACACAACTCTATAGTTGTATTCATTGATACAGATCAATGAAAAGATCGAATACAAACAAAAGAAAACAAACTATAGTCCGTGACCTACGACAGCTCTTCTGTCTTTCAGGCCGTAGCAACGCATATTGCATTTTTACCCGTCATCAAGACACGTGAGCGACAATCAACGGAATTTTTAAGCCAAATAATACTAACAAACGTTTGTTGACCCTTATCTAATACATCTTCACTTTACATTTGTGAAGATCACTTTGATGTGAGTATAACTAAATTGTTTCTATTAATTTTTCTCACGTTTTCCATAATATATATAACTATATTATATATAAGTAGAAAGATACACCACCAATTAATAGACATTAAAAAGCTCACTTCATAATAATTTTGGTGTTTTGAAATTTGTTATGAAGGGTCATAAAATTCTTTGAAACAAAAGGTATTTTGTTTTAAAAAAGCAATTTTTGATTGTTTCTTAATGCTTTAAATAATAATGATTGGGTATTTAATTGAATCTATTGTAAGTGGCATATTAAACAAAAAAGCAAAACATATAACCTAACCTCAAAATCTAAATGAGTAAAAGTAGGCGAAGAATATCGTTAAAAAACTTTCAGTTATATACAAAACAACTCATCGAATACTTACATCAACATTTTAACGTTTCTAAATTTCGGAGAAGAAAAATCACTGTTGTTGGCAAAAAAGCCTGCCACCATAAAGGAATTCAGAATTGGCAAGTTGGAGCTAACGGCTTTGGAGAATCCGTTTTCCATTGAAAATGTTTTTGATAAGCAAAACACAAAATAAAATCTAATTTAGGACGATAATTCGCACTTTAAACCAAAGCAAACATTACCATCCATAAGAAAATACCACAGAAAATAGGTTCGTTCGAGGCGTTTACTGTTTTGTGACGTCACTCGCACCTGATTGGTAGACCGCCTGTTTCGAATCACGTGGCTAATTGCGTTAATTCAATGAATTTATTTAATTAAAAGAACTATGAATTTGAGAAAAAATTAAACAAAAAAGTTTGTTTTTAGCATTCCCAAGACCTAAAGAGATATCTAAAAATAAATATATATTTATTTTTTACTACTGTCAAACACCCTATTATTCAGAATACTTTTTCATATTTTTTCAAACAAAAAATTAAAAATATTGGTTTGCACGTCCTAATGTACAGAAAGCTGCGTTCGATAAAAACCAAATTAGTTTGTTTAAAATATGTACATTGCTCTATAAAGAAGATTGTTGCATGCCCGTAGCAATTCATTTTTGAGTTAACGAGGAAATTCGCCGTGTATACAAAATAACAATGCAGGAAATAAGTTCGTAATAACCTCTAAATCAGCGCACGGGAATCGATAAAAACCTCATCTAAACATCCAATTAAATTTGCCCTTTTTGAACATGATAGAGGTAGATACATAATATAAGATACAGGATGTGTCAACCTAACAATAAAATGTTTAAACGAACATGAATTTTAGTACCCGTGAATTTAGTGTTAGTGTTAGTATTATTTGGCTTAAAAATCCCCCTGATTGACGCTCACGTCCGATAGTGGGTAAAAACACTAATCAGCGTTGCTCTGGCCTGAAAGACAGAAGGGCTGTCGTAGGTCACGGATGATTTATTTTTCTTTGCAATCGATCTTTTCATCGATCGATATATATGGCAGTTTATACTCGCCTGCTCTTGTTCTAGTTTCTCTTGTATCTCGGTAGATGGCGCTTCTTGCGAGGGTTTTCTCACTATAGACATAAGATTAGAGACAAAACTGTCTAATTAACTACGCAAGGGTGTGCATTGACCAAGCTGTGTTTTGAGGAGGAGTCCCATAAGGACGAAACAGTTTACTGTCAACACTTATTAGGTGTTCATTAGATCTTGGACTCCCGTGAGGTTAAGCTTTCAAGCTACCCACAAAAAAATATGAGAGAAACAAATACTTATTTTACCCTGATTAGCCCCGAAAACGTGTTTGATAATGTTTAAAGTTTGCTAGTTTAGAGTAAAGCTGCATTTCTTATCGGGTTCGCTGACAGAGGCGTGCCAGCGTTCACACTGTTGTTAGCACATGCGTATTGCAAAGTTTAAGGCAAATTTTAGATTATGTTTACATAAAACATAAAGTCAATCTGAAGTTTACCGAAAGTTTTCAATAGCCGGACATTCGCATAGTATATGTCTAACTGTTTCGTCATCCT
Organism: Aspidapion aeneum; assembly: GCA_963576565.1. Classification (NCBI taxonomy): domain Eukaryota; kingdom Metazoa; phylum Arthropoda; class Insecta; order Coleoptera; family Brentidae; genus Aspidapion; species Aspidapion aeneum. Next base: position 30,537,766 of record OY755043.1, read on the forward strand.
CCATACAGAGTCAATATACATGAGCATGAAGTAAACGAAGCACCCATCGCAGATCGAATCGTGACTAGGTGGATAATTTGCCGTTAATTAGTCGTGAATTAATTGTGGAAAGATTAATTTTGTCGCTCTTATTTTTGACCGTTTTTGAGGGTGCTTGGCTAACCTCATATGAAGTTAGCGAAGCACCCTCGTAAAAATGACTTTAGACATGACGTATCGAAATCGGATAATTTGCCGCTAATTAGTTGTGAATTAGTTGTGGAAAAATTAATTTTGTCGCTCTTATTTTTGACCCTTTTTTTGGGAGCTTCGCTAACTTCATATTTTGGCACCCATCGCAAATCGAATCGCTACTAGGTGGATAATTTGCCGTTAATTAGTCGTGAATTAGTTAGGGAAAAATTAATTTTGTCGCTCTTATTTTTGACAGTTTTTAAGGGTGCTTCGCTAACTTCATATGAAGTTAACGAAGCACCCTTGTAAAAATGGCTTTTATCAAAATCGAATATGGTGGATAATTTGCCGCTAATTAGTCGTGAATTAGTTGTGGAAAAATTAATTTTGTCGCTCTTATTTTTTACACACATCGATTTGCGATGGGTGCCAAAATATGAAGTTAGCGTAACACCCAAAAAAAGGGTCAAAAATAAGAGCGACAAAATTAATTTTTCCGCAACTAATTCACGACTAATTAGCGGCAAATTATCCATCATATTCGATTTTGATAAAAGCCATTTTTACGAGGGTGCTTCCCTAACTTCATATGAAGTTAGCGAAGAACCCAAAAAAATGGTCAAAAATAAGAGCGACAAAATTAATTTTTCCACAACTAACTCACGACTAATTAGCGGAAAATTATCCACCATATTCGATTTTGATAAAAGCCATTTCTACGAGGGTGCTTCGCTAACTTCATATGAAGTTAGCGAAGCACCCTCAAAAACGGTCAAAAATAAGAGCGACAAAATTAATTTTTCCACAACTAATTCACGACTAATTAACGGCAAATTATCCACCTAGTAGCGATTCGATTTGCGATGGGTGCCAAAATATGAAGTTAGCAAAGCACCCAAAAAAAGGGTCAAAAATAAGAGCGACAAAATTAATTTTTCCACAACTAATTCACGACTAATTAACGGCAAATTATCCACCTAGTCACGATTCGATCTGCGATCGGTGCTTCGCTAACTTCATGCTCATTCAATATTCGGTCTCTTCTGTTAGTCCCATTCTGTGTATGGGTACTCTTAGTCGACAGTGACCCGTAAAAAGTCCAGTCTCTATACGGATCTCCTGTCTGGTAAGTCCAATGATGTTCCTGGCTCTCTTTCCTCCTTTAATGAACACTTTAGATTGAGCTAGTTCTGGTGTATTTATCCAGCATTGTTGAAAGCTGTTCTCCATCTTCATCTACTTCAGTATGGTTAATTTAGCAGTATTGTATGCTTCATCTAGTTACTTTTATCTGGGACACCCTGTATAGTCGATATTACCGTAATAGAAAGATGGTAGGTAACATTCAATACTTCCTGTTGCATGTCTATGTTGAATAAATTTTCTTAGTGGAATTGAAGTAGTATTTAAAAAAACTGTTGCAGGTAATCTATACTGCTTATTTTCCTCAGAAAATATTGAACAATAGATAGTTTAAGTTGTGCTACGTATTTTTACGTAAGCATGAGATTTGACAGTTACGCAAGCGCACTTCGTCACACCGTCGTCAAGGTCACGTTAGGAGCTTACGTATTTACGTTAGCTTACGGCAGTCTGCGGGCACCTTAACGTTACCAAAGAATAGAATTGCTGATTGACCGATCGAAAAATGAGGCCTAGACGATAATTTCCGCTTCCAGTACAAACGATTCTTTGCAAATATATTCCTACTGTAGTTGAAAAGACAAAAAACAAAATTGTAACATCAAAATTCCATATTATCTGCTATTAGTAAACTTGTTATGGTAACGTAAAACATTCAACTTAAATTCAAATTTGGAACAAAACGTAGAGCGCTTAACGTGCAGTTTTACGTAAAAATACGTAGCACAACTTAACCTATATAATAAGACTCAATGCAGTATGGCAACTTGCAAACGAATAATTTCGTCATGTGTTAAAAGTCTTACAGAAGTAGCAAGAATTAGAGTGAGAATTGCACTGTAGGTTTTTTGAACTGTTAGGAAGGTATGTTTCTTAAAATAAAATAGGATTACAACCAAATATTGAACATTAAGACTCAATGCGGTATGGCAACTTGCAAACGAATAATTTCGTCATGTGTTAAAAGTCTTACAGAAGTAGCAAGAATTAGAGTGAGAATTGCACTGTAGGTTTTTTGAACTGTTAGGAAGGTATGTTTCTTAAAATAAAATAGGATTACAACCAAATATTGAACATCAAGACTCAATGCGGTATGGCAACTTGCAAACGAATAATTTCGTCATGTGTTAAAAGTCTTACAGAAGTAGCAAGAATTAGAGTGAGAATTGCACTGTAGGTTTTTTGAACTGTTACGAAGGTATGTTTCTTAAAATAAAATAGGATTACAACCAAATTTTTTGGCTGTTAACCAGATCATTTTTGCACTAACACCAGTATTTACTAAGACCTTAAAACTTTACATTTTAGACCGGGTTTAAGTATCAAGTATATAGTATACTTAAAGATTCGGTTCACACTAATGTGCAATAAGCATTTCTCAGTGAGTTTCATCTCATATAAATTCAAATTTACTTTCGAAATAAAAAAAGAAACCCGTATGAAAAATTTGTAACGAAATGTCATTTTTTGGAAATGTAGTCCTTGTAGTCGTAGGATTTCCGTTAAAAATAGTCTCAAATTGTAGTACCACCACTGAGGGGTGGTTTAAACTTCAAAAAATAATAGAAATAATCCATGATTGGTAAAAAAACTTTTATACAAAAATTTTTGAAGCTAAATAATACCTAAACATCTTAAAACTATGGCTGTAGATGCGCTACCGTATTAAATACGTATCAATATTTAAATATTGTAAAAAGTACAAGATATATTAAAATTTGTTTTCAATTACAAATCCACCAAAACAATTGAACATTGGTTTAATCATCGCCAACTGGTCTAAAAAATTAACATGTATATAAAATAAATATAGCGGACATGTTTTTATTGGACATCTCCTAATGGCGTTTGGCGGTTTAAATATGGCTACAATTTTTAAACCAAAATATTATAATCTTTTTATTTATTTCCAACCTTTGTGTGGAAATGTCAATGAAAAACATTTTATATAAATATTAAAAACTATTGCATTCACGGGAAAAATAAGTTAAACCTTCAACCAAAATCTAGAGTTGTAGACCTAGGATTGTAGCACTTAGCACTGTAGACCAGTTAATACTGGTGTAGGGTTTTTCTACAAACTGCAATCGTTGTTTTACTACTTTTATTTATAAACTCTCCTTAAGGTACAAGTTTCTACCTTTTGTATTATATGTATTCTAGAAGGGACTGTGTGAAAAAAATTGCACAATCTTTCAAATGAGACTTTCTCCATTACATACTAAAATATTATTGAAATCGACTGAGCGCCAATTTTCAAGTGCGCGTCAAGCGTCAAGCTTGTTAGTTTTTGTAGCTCTACCTGCCTAGTATTACAAAAAAACATGCAAAAAAGAAATGCCTTAAAAATGAAATGTTGTGCGTCAACAGAAATAAAGTTAAAGAGATAAATCGGCCATTAAAGCAACAGGATCCGCAATAAAGAGAAACAGTTTCGGGATAAATCGTACATAAATGCGTATTGAAGCTCCCCATCTAATCCATTCAAAAATGACTTTTTAACTCCCAAAGTGATCGCAGGAGAGATAAGTAAATAGTAGAGACTTTTTATCCATTCATAACGTAAATAATATAATAAATTTTTTGGCCAGACATTTTTCGATCTTTATGGTTTCTAAAAGCGGAAGCACTGTTGCCAGATCAAAAAAATTGAATATCACCAGACACTTGCTATAAAAGTTGCCAGCCTTGGCTAAACATCACCAGTTTAAAAAAAAATCGTATATTTATACTAAAGACCCTGTAAGTAGGTAAAACATATTAAAAATCAATATCATACATACAGGATCTTTAAATTACACACGATACACACAATAATAAAATACAAATTGACTTTTTTATAATATGTTTTAATGTAGACAAAATCAAAGTTATAAAAAGGAACGAATTCTAACCATTTATACATGTTACTATGCATTTTGTACGAGTAATCGCTGGTGGTGCCCAACCTGATTCAGTGGACAGTGGTTCAAGCAATAAAGTTCTTCAAGCATTAGACGTTAGAGCGAGGGGTGGCTCAGTATTTTCTTTTGGTGTACAGGTTAGGGGAAATACCAGGAAATACCCCCCCCCCCGCCCCAAGGGTACTGGCGCCGCCGAAGCGCCCTAAGCTGTATGGCAACGGCAAATTGAGAGGGCGACAAAGGAAACTAAAGACATGATGACCTTTTTTTTTTTTTGGTCGCAAGATTTTTGATGGGCGCCCTTTTTAGCTGTCGGCCCCCCCCGTCTTTAGGCACGCTACGCTGCTGTTGGGAAGTACTACAAAATATACTAGGAAATACCGGGAAGTGCTTGGGAAATACCATTAAAATTTGAGGAAATACCAGGAAATACAGTAGGTATTTCATTTTGGTGTACAAACATCGGCGAGCCACCCCTCGCGTTAAAGTCGCGTAATAAATTAGATACTTTTTGTTTAATATGGCTAGGTAACAGAGTTTTTTATATTCAAGAATAAGAAGTATATAATTTTTTTTTTCAAATTTGAATTTAAATAGGTAAGAGTCAAAAACTCCGGAATTCAGTCTTTTTAAAAAACTTTTCACCGTTTCACTAAATGGGTTGAAAAATCTCCAAATCTAGTGCATTTTCACCAGACCTGGCAACACTGGGGGTAAACTGATACGTTTTTGTGGGCCCGAGGTCTCTTGGGGGGGGGGGCTGGCGAGACCTCATGATGTCGTATTTTATGCTGTTTGATCTTTTTATTCATGAAATATGTGGCAAATACTCAAAAAAATCTTAGGCTTAGGGGGTGTACCCATGCTTAATATCATATTAAACGCCTCAAACAAGGCACAATGCACATAAAACTATTATCAAAAATATTTTTTTTACAAATAATTTAAAAAAAATGTAATATATGTAGTGCTTAATTTAATTTTTTTTTGTAAATTTAGTACCTCAAAAGAATTACCCTTAAAAAAATTGATAAATCGCAAAGGTTATATAACCAAACTTTATCTCCTTAACCTATAGTTTTTTGGAAAAAGCTAATAGAACAATTTTGATCATAATAAATCACAAAATTATTTGACGTTTCCAAATTTGTCATTTTTAAAATTCACAGTTTTTACCCACTCTTCAAACTTAATAAATATTATAACCATATACATAATATTCCAATACCCATGGTAACTGCCCATTCATGATGCAAACATGAGGGCCTTGGGGTCCTCAAGCAAAATGAACCTGATTGGTTGCTTTCAAAGACATATGCATATTATTTCCATATAGTACGTATTATTGCAAGACCTACGGTACCTTACGATGCAGAATGCAAACATATTTGAAATAGCAATATCAATGGGTATAAGTCTATCCTTTTTGCGGTCCTTAAGATAAAATGTCCTGTAACTTTGGTATCTGTGCATTTTTCGTATCTTTATTTCTGAATGTTTGCATCAAACGCCAACCATTGTGTAAATAGGTAACAGGGAGTATTGGAATATTACGTATATGATTATAACGTGGAAACTTTTGACATAAGGTTATTAAGCCAATCTACTTTTTTCCTTTCCCACCCGAGGCCAACAAAAAAATACAGGCCACGACCCTGAAAAAATCAGCTGTTGTTGTGGGCTGAATTTTACATTGGGTTTTATTGGCGAATGGAGGTTTATTTGTGATATTTTCATAATGGCGCTACAGATTTTCGCGAAATTTTAGTAAAATATTACCAGACACTATACCGATATTCTACCAAACATTTGTAAGGATGAAAGATAATTAAAAGGTTAAAATCTTCAAGATTAATAGGCACCACACGTCAATTGATATATTTGACATGGATTTGACTTTGTCATCTCTGTTTGTCATGGCATTTGTTTATTTGTTAATTTTGTAAAACTTGTTCGATTTTTTACAATAAAATTCATTTAAAACCCAAAAATACCAGTGTTAATATTTTTTTAAAAATTACACTACGAAAAAATCATTTTTTGATGTTGTAATTTTTGTAAAAACATCTAAATAAGTTTTAAAAGTTGCCGAATATAAACAAATAGGTGTAAGAGAGCCGATTACTTTCCACGCAGAAACGAACACTTTCGCTTCTGTTTTAAATTTAATTTTTCTGTAAGCTAATAAAGCGGCTTTAAAAAATTAAAAACTTAGTAAAAACAATCTCAAAACCGGCTTCATTTTAAAAATAAATGGATCCATGACGGATCTGATACCTTCCTAGCCCATTAGCACCATCCTAGTAAACTCCATGCTATATCAACCTTAAAAACAGTTTTTTGTAAATAACTCCGAAACGAAAACTACAAAAATTTTGGTTATAACACAAATTTTTGAGAAAAATATGCTTTACTATATTCCGAAAACTGCATATTGATGCGACGCTTCGTTAAAAAGTTTGCACTTTTTATATATTTTAACTGTCAAAAAACTGTCATTAACATTAATGAATTTTGACCAAAATCTAATCAGCTCGTCACAGCGTCGAACAATATTTTACCTGAAAATTTCACGAAAATCGGTTAAGCGGTTTAGGAACTATTGTGTTACGGACAGATATACACACACAACGATATTGCTAGGATAGGTCAAAATACACCCGAATAACATATTTTCGGCGTTATCTTTAAAAAAAAGCGTCGAAAACAATACCTTTTCTAGCCATTGCTGCGCGGGCTAGGTAGGTAAAAATCAAATATTCATCAACCGTCATTCCAACTTCAATATTTTAAACATAATCAGCTGTGGCGTGACGTGACCATCAAAAATAAATTCACCCTTCGCTGTGACGTCAACAAAGTTGTAGATCGTGGCCCGTCCGTTTTGATAGCCCTGCCTCACCATCCATCCCTTGAAATTTGGTATCCGGTATTTTTGGGAATCGTCCATACTGTATAAATTATACTATTCCTCGCACTGTAAACAACAAACACACTCACATACGACATAAAATGAGAACTTTTAAAGGGTCCCATAAAAATGAAAAAGTACTTTTGAGGCGCGAAAAAATCGGATTTAATGTCCTCATACGTTGATTTCAGAAAAAAAAGAAAAACGGATTTGTACGTGAGAGTTTTTGGCAATTTGTCACGGACGAAATGAGATTTGGGGCTGTTTGATAAAACGGAAGTAACGGGGGGATCTTTTTTGTTTCGAGAGACAATCAATAATTTTTTATTAGCTTCCTATTGGCAATCATATACGATGCCAACGAAAAGAAAGCAAAAAAAAGTGTCCAAAATATTTTTTGCCCTTCACATTAATACTGTCGTGCTTGGCCTGCGTTATGTAGATACGGCCAAGGGGTCATCAGCTCACAACAGTCGATACGGTACAAAATTTTCAAAACAGGACTTGCAACGGGATCCTACAGGAACAACAGGATACGAGAGTGCATAACAGGACACGACAGGACCCGAAAAGACCTGAAAGGACCCAACAAGACTACAAAAGTTTTTTGTAGATAAATTGAAAAAAAATAGGTGAAGACATTTTTTTGTCATTAACTTTGTTTCGATGTATGCAAAAATTTTTTAAATTGAATTTAAAAAAAATTACACCAAATTCGTCGAGTTCAAGAGTCGAGTCACTCACTCTCAGCTCTCAACCACGGATCACCTAGGTGATCCGTGTCACAACAGTAGATTTTTCACAACAAGTATCGTAACAGCAATCGGCAGGACCCAACGGAACCCTACAGGACCCGACGGGACTCTATAGGACCCGACGGGAATCTACAATACCCGACGGGACTCTACAGGACCCGACGGGACTCTACAGGGCCCGACGGGACTCTACAGGGCCCGACGGGACTCTACAGGGCCCGACGGGACTCTGCAGGACCCGACGGGATTCTGCAGGACCCGGCGGGACTCTACAGGACCCGACGGGACTCTACAGGACCCGACGGGACTCTACAGGACCCGACGGGACTCTACATGACCCGACGGGACTCTATAGGACTCGACGAGACTCTACAGGACCCGGCGGGACTCTACAGGACCCGGCGGGACTCTACAGGACCCGACGGGACTCTACAGGACCCGACGGGACTCTACAGGACCCGACGGGACTCTACAGGACCCGACATGACTCTACAGGACTCGACGAGACTCTACAGGACCCGAAGGGACTCAATAGGACCCGACGGGACTCTACAGGATCCACTGGATATTTCCGGTCAAGTTTTCAAGTGATAGATAAGCTAAACGTTTGTAAATAGCTTTATTTTGCCGAAACGGTTAACTTCTTCCTTTGCGAAAAGTTCTTCCTGACAAATTAGCACACTAGTAGGACACGGTTGCCATCTATTTTCAAGCACATTATTTAAGTAATAAAAGAAAAATTGCCGGTTACTAATCACTTTTAGCTCACACATATACTATACTATAGTAGTGTGAGCTATGGTGATCCTAATTTTTTCGAGAAAAAAAAAGTTGCTCCGATTTCAAAAATTTTTATATATCTTTGCGTTTCAGATGATTTTGAAACTTTTTTGTTGCGCCGTCTGTCTGTCTGTCTGTCTGTCTGTCTGTCTGTCTGTCTGTCTGTCTGTCTGTATGTCTGTCTGTATGTCTGTATGTAACGACCAACGCTCATAACTCAAAAACCGCTTGGCCGATTTTAATGAAATTTGGTACCTAGGCTGGGTCTTGGGTCGAGATGGTCCCATTTTAAAATGAACAAAATCCACCAAACACAAACCAAATAAAAGGGTGGGGGTAGATTTCAAAAATTAGAGTTTATGTGAAAATATGGCGTGTGTGATATTAAACGAAAGGTAATTGAGTCTGCAGTTAAACAAAATACATTTTAATTTATTTTAAAAAAAGGGTGGGGGTATATTTTAAAAATTAGAGTATAAGTGAAAATATGGCGTGTGTGATATCAATCGAAAGGTAATTGAGTCCGGACTTTAACAAAGTACATTTTAGTTTTTGTTTTTTTGTAAGGGTGGGGGTAGATTTCAAAAATTTGAGTTTAAGTCAAAACATGGCTTGTGTGGTATCAAACAAAAGGTAATTTAGTCTGGAGTTGAATAAAATATATTTCAGTTTTTAGTTATATTAGCTCACACGTACACTATAACTATAGTACCTAGTGTGAGCTTAGGGGCCCATATATTGGCAGAGTATTTTAATCTTGTTACTTTGACATATATAGGACAAACGTTTTTTCATGTTTAATATTTAGATTTAGGAAAAAAAAAATTCTTCCTACTTAGTGAATAGTTTACAATTGACATTTAGCGCCTGTGCATTCTAAGAATTTTCGAAGAGGAAAAAGTTAAAATCACTTCAAAAATTGACCAGTGTACTGTGGACTAGTTAGAAGTCTCGTTGGATCTTGGACTCTCCTGGGTGATAAGCTTTCGTGTTACCCACGGAAAAATGCAAGAGAAATCAAACCTTTTTACCCGAATACGACGAAAATTTTGTGCTGCCTAATCGGTTAAAAAGGTTTTGTTTCCCTTGTATTTTTCTTGTATAATCATTTTTCTTTCTTACCAAATGTTTTTAAAAGATTTGAAAGAGTCTTTGATTGCGTTGAATTCATGTATATTTTGAGTAAGCTTCGAAACGTTTGAAGTCGGCCATTAACGCTGTTCTATTGAACATCGGCCATAAAGAAATAAACATGTGATTTCGGGAAAAGAAAACGAAACATGCCAGATTATTTTGGCAAACATAGTCTATGGTGTGATAGATATCATCAAGGGGTTAGATGACACCATATACAGGGTGTTTCAGATAAAAGTAACTACATAGGGACGTAAATAGTTTTTAAAATGAAGTCTAGAAGGTGTAGACAAAAACCGTCATTCGATAGATTGTGTAACAAAACGGGAGTTGAATATAAACAGTATTTTTGACATATGTTTTATATATTTTTAATTAAATATTGTTTTCGACATCAACAAGCATTAATTACATGTAAGACTACGTTAAGAACTAATTAAAATTTATAGTGAGGCAGCGACTTGTTTTAAGGCATGATTTTCAGGAACGCTATAATTTAATAAAACTTGTAGTCGGCTAATCTGTCCTTTGAGCCACTAACATCACAATAATTCATATTTTGTTACTAGAAGCAATTTTTTCAAAAAAATTCACTGTGTAATTTTGATTTATAAAGGTTTTCTAAATCGACACATCTCTGGCTTACGCTGCTGTTTTGTCTCTTTGTGTGGAGCGTTTAAAGGACAGTCTATCTCTTTCTCTGCATAGCATCAACTGCATAGCATTACAGTTCAAACCAATCAACGGCAGGTTGGGAGTACAAGCAAGATGGTTTACACTGGGACAAAAAAAGCTGTTAGAAAGCATTCTTCAATGGGTTATCGTTTACATTACTTCGTTTTATTTAGGAGGTGGGGGGGGGCGTTTCAACTGTGGAAATTTTAACTTAATGTAAAATTATTCCTTTTTATTATTGCTTTTTTCAGTGTTTTAAAATATTGTTTGAATCTTTCTCTGGAATTTTAACATCAAATACAAACCTTTGCTTGCCCTGAAACGGGCATTTTTAATCAATATAACATTCCAAACCTAAACAGTAATACTGAGTAGACTAAACAGTTGATTGAACAATTTTATTCAATCAACGTTTAAAATGTTGCTAAAAAAATATGGTTTCAACAAACATACAAAAGGCCCCCAAAAGTTTAAAGAGTGTAAATATTAGAACATAAAAGTTTAATAGTTGTAACATTAAACAAATATAAAGAAGTGAAAATGTGAAGTTTAATAAAAGAAAATTTAACAGGTATGTATGACTTTCCTACATTGTTTATGTATTTTAGAGAAAACACTTATAGTATTACTTCGTCCAAGATCCGCCAAATTCCCTTTTAAATCTCAATTAATTAACGATTAATATTTTTACCAGAAATTTAAATTTTTTGCACAAATTGGTAGCATGTAACATTCAAGCCAATCGAGTGGGCAAGATTTGACAGTATCACTGTCAAAAAACTCGCCTGCTACAACTGACTTGAATTTATTATTGGCCCAGATTCAACCCTTCCTAAGTCGATAAAAGATATTGCTAATGCAAACCTACAAATTATAATAAATTTGTCTACAAGATATTTCAATAAAATTTTTAGAAAAAAACGAACACTTAGTTTTCGCTCGATATACTAAAAATCCTAAATAAATTTTTAATTTCGAAACAGCATCTTGTTGGACCCAAAATAGCATGACGTTTTACCTGTTTAACCAAAATTTTATGTCTTTCAAAATGTTTCGCAGACAAGAATCTTAATAGGGATTTAAGAAACGGTAAGAAGTATAATTTTTGTTAAATATTAAAAAGTGGCGCTACTCAGAGCGCAATCAGATCTATATTAAAATAAAATTATCTACAAAAAATTTTCAATATATCGGGCAGAAACCAAAACTTTGTATTTTTTTTAAATTAAAATATCACCGCCATTTTAATAAAATTTGGTAGTTTTGTATTGTGAATTTGTCCAAATAATTATTTTTTCGATTATTTTGTGACAACTATTTCCGAAATATTCATTTACTTACTTTTCACTGGTACGTTCAAATTATTTTTTTTTTAAATTTAATCTTAATTCGTTAAACCGTTTAGAAGATATACTGCACATGGTGTCCAACTTTTTATGGTATTAAATAAGTTATTATAAAAGATTGGATTGCATATCACTACACTAAAATTTCGAGACCTAAAAAATCTGTCAAAAGTATTTTCCAGCCCTTGCTGTTTTGGAGCTACGAGGGAAAATTGAAATTGTAAAAATGTGTCATAGTCATCAAGGTATAGTGCAGATATTTCAATGTTGTTAAAACTTCTCTAGAGAAAGTACATGATGTCCATAAAATGACGTTGTTAAATTTTTGGTCTGTCGAGTCGGATTCGAGATTCCATAAAAAAAAATTAATAAAGTATCCTTAGAGATGTTTTAACAGAATTGAAATATCTGCCCTAATAATCTAATTTCCAAATTTTTCAATTTTCCCTCGCAGCTTTAAAACTACAAGGGCTAGAATAAAACAACTTTTAACTTTTTTTCTCGTCTTAAAATTTCTCTCTACCTTTTATAATAACTGAGTTTCCCAATAGCCAATATCAAAAATGGGACCCCTGTTCACCATAAAACATTTCCTTAGTTTGTCCTTTCTATATGCCGTCAACTATTATATCTATACAACCTGGTGATACCTACATATGTTATTTTCGGATAAAAGTTAATATTTCGATTTTTGAGTAAATAAGCAAGTTTCTTTTAATCTCGAATGCAGGCTCTTTATTAACTTCCGTTCCTAATGTATTTGAAAATCAACTTTGGGAAGTTATTATTTAAAAAATTTGGAAACTTTTATTCACAAATAAATTTAAAAATCTGAAAAATATCTATTAGCGATTTTTGAGATATCAAATTCTATAAGCCTCACATGCCAAATTGTAAAAATTCTTTGAAATAAAATTTCAAGAAACAACCGTATTAAATTCTTTAGAAATTAAAGGGCATAGGCAATGATCTCTATACAGGGTATCCCCAGGGTCGTCGCTAGACTACTGGCCACCTGGATCAAAAACGGGGAATATGCCGCCCTCCCTAGCTTTTTTTCTCACCACTGCAAGTTTTTGTGTTATTTCCTTACATAAATGGTGCCAGCGAGTGAGCCAAAAGAATGTCAACTATTTTTTTTTATTCGAGTATTTAGAATACCTCCGCCCTATGTTTTGAGGGAGTCATAGTAATGTACATCTTATTTAAAAACAAAAACCAAATTTATTTATCATATACTATCTCAGAAAGTTTTGAATTTTTGTTTTCGATTATCGACCTGACAGAATCGCCGTCGCTTTGAACCAATCTCTTTAAAAAAAAAACAAAATTGTCGTTCCCCATCTTACACGGATACTACAAAGACGAGGAAACCGACCATGTGTTTTCAAAAAAGAACTCTTTAAATTTTCAATTTTCGTTTTATATCTCGAAAAGAGACATGAGAGAGCGAAATCAGTAACATAACTATTTTAGTAAACCTTATCAAGCAATAAAATGCAAAAGAAAAAAGAAAATCGAATTATTATTTAGTTTTTGAGAAAAACTTCGGAAGAAATCATCAAGATGTGGCAAAAAGTGGTGCTAATTTAAAAAGTTACATTTTGCTAAGTCGTTACATTTTGCTATGGTATTGATGAGGTAAATGTTCAATTTTTATTTTATATCTCGAAAAAGAGCAAAATTAGTGTAACATAACTACTTTAGTAAACCTTATCAAGCATTAAAATGCAAAAGAAAAAAAAGAAAATCGAATTATTATTGAGTTTTTGAGAAAAACTTCAGAAAAAATCATCAAGATGTAGTAAAAAGTCGTGCTAATTTAAAAAGTTACATTTTGCTAAGTCGTTATGGTATTGATGACGTGCTGGACACTCTCGAACAGATGCTCCAATTTATAAGCTCACAAACTGTGTTAAAATTTTAGGTCGCTTTTGTGTCTTTAAATTGTCAAAAACGTACATGTCAAATGCAACGCTTCAACAAATGTATGGCAAGAGTGCATTTCCATTTATTTTGGCAATGCCTGTAACCAAATTTCATGACTTTGTGTGTGAATCTCGAAGCAATCGACTCGTTCGCATTATTTATGAACAGTGCGATCATTTTATACCTGCATGCACACCTGGAGCGCTTATCTAAAGCTTTGTGACATTTTTAAACAAACAACCGTCAAATAAAGATTGCCTAAAGATTCTGTTGGCACAAAACTTTTTTTTGTTTTTTATTCTGCTTCAAATTCTTTAAATAACATAAAACATATCACAAAATTAATGTTATTAGTCTCTGAGATATTACGTCTCAAAATGAGTTAACTTACTGACCTAAAAATACATATTACATCTTTAAATCGTAAGTAATAGTGGCGGCCACCGCATGGTGATCGCTTAAAAATGATCTTGATTCAACAGTAAAAGCCGTCCTTCGGCCGCCCCCGAAATCGGCCACCTGGAGCGACTGCACATCTGCTCCACCCATTACGACGGCCCTGGTGTCCCAGATATAAGTAGGATTTTGAAAACAGTTTCTAAAAAAAAGTAGAAGTCTTAGAAAAGATTTGTTAAAGTCATTCAATACAAGGTCGTAGTTGCTAGTACAAAACTGCTAAATTTTATTGTATTTTAGGAAATTTTAGTATTAGCTCAATATTTTAAAAACCCCTATGGATATATATTGTAAGGAATGTAAATTACCCTTGAATGTGCCACCGTACGAAACCAGCTTGGAAATACTAAAGGCGCAAAACATGGTTTTGCGGAGATAAGAAAGTGATTCCGCCTCCTTCCACAATAAAAACCATCTAGGTGCCACCTACCACACAGCAGGTGGTTGATGCGTGAAAAACAAATGAAAAATTAAGAGTGGGAGTCCTAATGGTTAAGCGTGGGGATACATCAAATAGAGAGGGTTTTCCCTTCAAAGTGATTGGCTATGGAAAAACAGTGAGATAAGAAAATGTTTTCTATAAAATATCATTTTGTCTCTGTTTTCATTTAGGTTTTCTTGGTTAGCTCATCAGCTAGAATGTAAAGTAGACTTTAGGATTATCAGCAACGCCACTGACTTGGTTACTCCAAGCTCTTCAAAGAGGAGATAATGGATTACTTAGGTCCAACCTACCGTTCATAAAAACCCAACATTTGAGGTTGTCGTTAGTCACATTCTAAGTTTTGTTGAACTTAAACTAAAACCTCTAAATTAATAGTCGGTAAAG
Source organism: Aspidapion aeneum (assembly GCA_963576565.1). Classification (NCBI taxonomy): domain Eukaryota; kingdom Metazoa; phylum Arthropoda; class Insecta; order Coleoptera; family Brentidae; genus Aspidapion; species Aspidapion aeneum. The sequence continues at coordinate 30,552,801 of OY755043.1, forward strand.
AAACATAACATTTTTCTATTTGAAGAATATTTTGCAGTTTGTTATTTTGGTAAGTTAAAGTTTTTATTTTAATATTTTGGGTCTTGTTTGTTTTATAAGTCATAAGAAAAGTCTTGTAACAATAAAGTTTGTAACGTTTTTAAAACTGTTTTATATTTATTTTATACACACAAGAGATCTACTACGGTACCCTCGTTTAAAGGTTCGATTTAAAACAAAATCGTACCCGACCCCCCGCCCGACCCGAAAATCTAAGTGCGCTCGAAATATCACAATTTTTTTCTTATTTAACCAAAATTGTAGGAAATCACCATAAAGCAACATGTAGTTATAGTTTTTGCAACGTCACGTGAAATGCTCCTAATACGGGGTTCTATCGATTTCATGAAATTGTGCTTCAATCTGCCCTTCAAAAGTTATCCAAATTCATATAATATCTTCCTGGTATAATTTCAACCCTACCGACAGAGAAAAGGCGCGGCTCTTGGCGGTCCGAGCACAAAGTATTTGTTTTCTGACCGACCCAGCACAGGTGGATAGACGGCACCTGATTGGCAGAGTTTTTTGAGATTCGCTTTTAATTGCTTTCAGGTGTTCGTTTCGGGACCCCTTTAGTCGGGAGTATGCAGAGCATAGACGAATGACAGAGGTAGACCAGACACTTACACGGTGGGAGTTGTATTACTAAATTGGCGCAGTATACAGGGGTGTCCTGCACGAATCAGCGCCTTTCCAACTTTGTGCACCGTACTAAACATTTACAGGGGGACTTGAAACAATTGCTTGCGCAGTTTGTCTCTGAGCTAGAGCTACAGGATAGCTTTTCAAATTATTGTATACCGGATGCTCGCAGCCATTAATGAAATCGTTCTCCAATCAAGCTACATCTTTTAATATAGTGTTTTGAACCGTTTTTGTCAAATTTTAACACTAAAAAACTCATTCTACTCGTCAATTACATAGATTTAAATTTAAACGATGCGCGCTGATAAGAATGAGTTATTTTGTGTCAAAGCTCAATTTGCTTAAAAAGACTCTATAAACACCAATCAATAAGAAAGCTCAATCAAAGAATTTTTAAATTAATGACTACTAGCAATAAAAAAAAGGAAAGTTTTATTTTTATTCAATCTATAAGGTTTAAAAGTTTGTTTCCCATTCATTTAGGTACATAAATTTCCTTAAGAGGCTAATTTTCTAGTTAAAAAAAGGCTTTTTGACGTATATTCTACAGTAATTTCCTTTTTATTAGTGCATAGAAAATATTTACACATTCTACATTAACTTAAATTAATAATGTATACTTTTACAATGCTTTATACATAATAATGTTGCAAATATAGGTTTCTATAAACGGAAACTTTTTTAATTGTTTTTCATGAAAAATAAAAAAATGTAACGTAAGCCTTTTAAAGTAAAGTGAATATTGCCGGTTATTCATTTAATTAAACAGGATCCGGCATAATGATCTCCCACATTTTGCTCTGCCACTGTGCCTGAATCACTGAAGAGAGGGGAAGCTTAGCGTAGTTGGTTGGTAGCTCGCGGCTTGCCATTACCTTGCCATCGTGCCTTCGTTATCGAGACATTAAGCAAAAGTAGGTAACGAATCTGTGATTACGACACAAAGAACTTTTCGTACTCACTTCGCACTTGATAGACATGTTTTAGTTCCAGATACTTTGGGAATATCTGAACACTATTCCCGAACCATTGACGAATTGAAAGCAGCAATACACCAAGAAATTACAGGAATATCGCTTTAGAGTTACTGCACGAGTGAAACTTTCAGAAATCAGCTTCGACTGTGTACCGAAAAAAATGAAATATAAATAGCATTTACAATGGCGTTTTTATTGTAGGCGATCATTCTGCCGGACCCTGTATATAAGTATAGTGAAATAATCTATGTTTTTCCAAATATTAACATTTAAAACTAAACATTTAAAACTCCGTCCAGGTTCAACGTGTCCATCACACACTATATATTTGTGAATTTCATCTTTCGTCAACGTTAGTTTTTTGCCTAAGTATTTTTTATAGGTTCCGTTTGGGAATGGCGCTTGCTAACATAGTCTTCGCACCCACAAACACAAAATTGTTTTCTTTTAAATTTCTTTATTACCGATAGGCCACAATTTAGCAAAAAACACTTTTAAAAATAAGGTAAAAAGTCGAAAAATCACGAAAAACTGCAACCACAAATGAAAAATGCCGAATTACATTACGTCATATTTTTATCTGTTTTGCCAATGTCAGTCATAATTAAAAACATATACCGAGAGTACCGGTTAATGTCCATGGCGACAGCACAGGAGTCTGTACCAAGGCCAACACAAAAATAGAGGCCACGACCCTGAAAAAATCAGCTGTTCTCCCGGGGCTGAATTTTACATTGGGTCTTATGGGAGGTCAGACGTTTTTTTATGATATTTTCAAAATGGCACTACAGATTTCCGCAAAATTTCAGTGAAATATTCTCAGACACCATCCCGATATTCCACCAAAGGTTTGTAAGGAAGCAACATGATTAAAAGGTTAAAATCTTCAAGATTTAGCATTCCTTATTTTGAATTCAAATTACCCGCCATGTACCACATGCCAACTGTTATATTTGACATGTATTTGACTTTGTCATATGTGATTGTCACATTCGCTTCTGCTTTAAACTTAATTTTTGTGTGAGCTAATGAAGCGGCTATGAAAAATTAGGGCTTACTATACATTTAAAAAAAATTGTTCTGCCAGAATAAAGTAAAAACAATCTCAAAAACGGCTTTATTTAACAAAAAATCAAATATCCATGAACCGTCATTCCAACTTCAAAATTTTAAAGACAATCAGCTGTGTCGTAACGTGACCATCAAAAAAAAATCAGCCCCGGATGTGACGTCAACAAAGCGGAGGATCGTGGCCCGTCCATTTTGATAGCCCTGTCTGTACATAATATTTTTATACCAGGGGTGACGGTCTGTAATAAGCGCCTCTCGAACTTTGTATTCCGAACTAATGTATACAGGGGGTCTGTATAACAGTATTATGACAAGATCGGGGTGCTTTCCTTACTATAAATAATTAGTATACTGTGATGCAGAGTTAGAAAATAAATCAGTGTCGTTTCTGTAGGTGTAGGAATAGAAAGTTCTATTATCTATTTTTATTTCTTTAGTTTACGCCATAATTAAATGAAATAATTTTCATGAGTATATCTACCGCCGCTCATGTCACTTTCTTTAAAGGATATGCCGATGGTCGGCTTTAACCTTTGTTCAACTGACTTTGCAAAAACTATACTTTTATGTGAGACCCATGGTATATTCGAACGAACATGAACAAACACAAAGAATAATTTAAAGAAGTGAAGTGCGGAATGCAACAAAATACTCTGGGCAAACATTTTTAAACGCATTTTCATTTTCATCTTTGTGAAAAGTGGAATAAAAACTGCATGGCGAGAGGGAGCCATAAGCAGGCGTATATAAGGGGGGGACTTAGAGGAATAAAGCCGCAGTTTCACTTGTTGCCGCTCACTTCAATTTCCCTCTTTCTCTAATAGAAAGAGATAAAGATACAATTTATATTTCCATCTCTTTCTACTAGGGAAAGAGGGAAATAGTAGCGAGCGGCAAAGAATAAAACTGTAAAATAGGCCTTGGGGCAGTAACCTTCCTTGAAGAGTAGTAACCTGGATATCACAACGCATCTTAGAGATGTCTTGTTTATATCTTATATTAGTTACGACATTTATTTTATATATCTTAATAGTTCACATTAATACATCGATCGAAATATTTTTTAAAGAATCAACATTAATAATAGACCGGTAAACTGTGGAATATTAAAAAATACCCCTATTAAACGTAAAAGCAGATACGTCACTGGGTCTGTATAGATAAAATGAAAACTCTGGAAAACTCTATTCGGGATATTGGAAATCGAGCTGTGGATAACGCAATTATTTTCGCTTTTTGATCGCATACGATACGCGAAATACAGATACACAACGGATATAACGCCAAGATACAACGTCTATTTTGTTTGATGATATTGCTTTTATTTATTAGATGACGAAAAAAAGCGACAGGATAAAAAAAACGAGATAAAACAGAAAAAAAAAACATGTTAATTACGCAGGCTTCCTCCACATTTAGGCGCGGATCTAGGAGTTTCATTTGGGGGGGTTGGTTTTCTTACGTTTTGCTTTGTGACGAGGGGGAATTGGACAATTTGCCGTCGCATACTTACCGCGGCTAATTTGCCCCCGGGTCAACTTATGCCGGCGCCTATTGAATTCGCCGCAGGGCCAACTCGGTGTCGACTCGATTTGCCGCTGTGACAACTTTCCACCGGGCGCCGTAGTTTCAGTTTGCAGTTTTGACAGGTGTTTAGGGTTCCCGTAACAATACAACTTAATATTTTTTGATCACAAAAAAATTCAGAATGGCGGATCCAAAATGGCGGATTTTCTAAGTTAGGAACCGAAATGCATGTATTAAATTTGACAGATTGGGGTGTTTAAGGTCGCTGATTTTGATATTTGAAATAAACTTTAAAATAATTAAACTGGAGAGTTCAAAATTTAATTTATGAACCGAAATATATTATATTTAGTTTTTTCAGGTGTACTAAGCCACCGAATTTGATAACAAAAAAATTTTTTTTGGCAGTTTCTAAACTTTTTTTATTTTGATGATTATTTTTCTCATGTTCAGTGGCGGCGCGAGCTTTATTGATGTGGGAGGGGGCTGAGAGGTGGGCTTGGTTGTGTGGTGAAGCCGACCATATCATAATTTTTTTAATAAAAAAACTGCCAAAATAAATTTTATCTCTTAGCTAGTTTTTTATTATAATATATAGTCCGTGCCATAGGCAGTTACACTTTTGTGACATTTACAACCTCTTTATTTATCATATGCATACTGAGAGCAACAAAAAAAAGTTAAAAATAGCATGCCTTTAAGTGGTTTTTACCTGTGTGTCTTTTTTGTCAACCTTCAGTCAGCATCTTTTAATCCAGAGACAATGAGAGTTTTACCTTTAATTTTATACCAACATGACATATTTACTTTTTAATATATTTCTGGTTAGGAAATATTTTATATTTATATTAGTGTTTATTTACTCGTCTTAAGTTTTCTGAAAGCATATGGAATGTTAATATCACCCAATGTATGATTATTTTAAGAATTTGCTACATTTGGTTTGTTTTTAATTTTAGAGATCGTTAATTGTATTAATTTCTCGGAATAACTATTCTGTTGTAATTCCTTTTTAATGTTGTTAATTTCTGTGGTTCATTTTTGATTATTACTACAAATATTTACGGCTTTTAAATACAAACTTCTTATAACTTCTTGTTTTGTAGACTGGATTGTTTAGTTTACACTTGAAAACGGTTAGAGATACTTACTAACCGAAACGTCGTGTTTAAAACAAATAAAGACAATGGAAGTCCGAAATTGTGTTTCTAATTACACAGACTTTAAAAAAAGCCGAAGTCTCTGTATACGACAGAACAATATGATTGAATTCAAAATGTGGCCAGGTTAAATTGCACAGTGATTGCAAAGGTACATATGAATTCGCTGTAAGCCAAGCAATATAGGCAGTGGCGTACTTGGGGGGGAGGGGCGTTACTCCGTAGATATATTTCACATATTTTTTGAATATAAACATAAAGTAACATAAAATACGGCATCATGGGTTCTAAAATACAGGTATTAGTAAATGATAACTATAAACGGCCTGATATCAAGTGGTCAAATTTTTCATAGAGGACCTTGTATGCGACAAATAATGACATTGCGCCCTTCCGGCACGCTGTAGCCGTTTTTGACGTCTAATACGCTACAAAAACTTTTTCCTTAATTTAAGAGAGTAATTTCGACAGTGTAGTGTAATGGAAAGGAGCTCGGCCGAAGAGTCCCATTCTCATCCCAGATAAAATAAGACCAGTAAATCTTCGGGCTCGCCTGCTTGATAACAGAATTTAATTCTGTATCAGTCGTGGCGAAAATATATGGCCGTCGCTGTCGATTCGACAGTTTATTCGATTGTATTTCCGATAAAACGAAGATCTGTTTCTTGCTTTTCCCATTTTCAAGGTCTATTTTTAGTCCTCTTTAATTTAGCGTTACACAATTAATCTTTTTTTGATTACGGACCTGTTACTTATCATTCAGTTTGTTTATCTTTTGAGCATCTTACGCGCCCAGACATTCAAAAGACAGATAGAGAGATACACAAATAGACAGATAGACAGATAGACAGATAGACAGATAGAGAGATAGACAGATAGACAGATAGACAGATAGACAGATAGACAGATAGACAGATAGACAGATAGACAGATAGACAGATAGACAGATAGACAGATAGACAGATAGACAGATAGACAGATAGACAGATAGACAGATAGACAGATAGACAGATAGACAGATAGACAGATAGACAGATAGACAGATAGACAGATAGACAGATAGACAGATAGACAGATAGACAGATAGACAGATAGACAGATAGACAGATAGACAGATAGACAGATAGACAGATAGACAGATAGACAGATAGACAGATAGACAGATAGACAGATAGACAGATAGACAGATAGACAATAGACAGATAGACAGATAGACAGATAGACAGATAGACAGATAGACAGATAGACAGATAGACAGATAGACAGATAGACAGATAGACAGATAGACAGATAGACAGATAGACAGATAGACAGATAGACAGATAGACAGATAGACAGATAGACAGATAGACAGATAGACAGATAGACAGATAGACAGATAGACAGATAGACAGATAGACAGATAGACAGATAGACAGATAGACAGATAGACAGATAGACAGATAGACAGATAGACAGATAGACAGATAGACAGATAGACAGATAGACAGATAGACAGATAGACAGATAGACAGATAGACAGATAGACAGATAGACAGATAGACAGATAGACAGATAGACAGATAGACAGATAGACAGATAGACAGATAGACAGATAGACAGATAGACAGATAGACAGATAGACAGATAGACAGATAGACAGATAGACAGATAGACAGATAGACAGATAGACAGATAGACAGATAGACAGATAGACAGATAGACAGATAGACAGATAGACAGATAGACAGATAGACAGATAGACAGATAGACAGATAGACAGATAGACAGATAGACAGATAGACAGATAGACAGATAGACAGATAGACAGATAGACAGATAGACAGATAGACAGATAGACAGATAGACAGATAGACAGATAGACAGATAGACAGATAGACAGATAGACAGATAGACAGATAGACAGATAGACAGATAGACAGATAGACAGATAGACAGATAGACAGATAGACAGATAGACAGATAGACAGATAGACAGATAGACAGATAGACAGATAGACAGATAGACAGATAGACAGATAGACAGATAGACAGATAGACAGATAGACAGATAGACAGATAGACAGATAGACAGATAGACAGATAGACAGATAGACAGATAGACAGATAGACAGATAGACAGATAGACAGATAGACAGATAGACAGATAGACAGATAGACAGATAGACAGATAGACAGATAGACAGATAGACAGATAGACAGATAGACAGATAGACAGATAGACAGATAGACAGATAGACAGATAGACAGATAGACAGATAGACAGATAGACA